>CM034235.1:53261273-53861273 GCA_019916065.1 Vitellaria paradoxa | reverse complement strand
AGTTTTTATATATAATTGATATATATATATATATATATATATATTGTAATAAGAAAAGTAGAAACAATAATTATAAAAATTGTTTAATTATATGAGTAAGTATTGTTATTCTTCAATCCTTTTGATTTTTTTCTTTTTATTTATTAGAATTTAAATTTAATCGAATCGATACTATTGATAGTATTAATATTTTAATTTTTTTTACTTTCACTAATTGATTGAATTTGCATAAATAACAATATACATTATTTTCAAATATATTTTTATAATATAACTATTTTAGCATATGATAGTACCGTCAACTTAATCATATAATATAATAAATCCGTACATAGCATGAATCATATCACTATCACTAGTACATGTGTGTGTGTGTGTGTAAGAGAGAGAGAGAGAGAGAGAGAGAGTGAGTGATTATTTTTGAAACTTGCATAATTTGTATATCAAGCACTTGTTATCTAAATGACTTGGTCAATTGACAGATGAAGAAGGCCATTGGCTACACCACTGTCCTTGTAGGAAAATTGGTCTTGCTGAAAAGCTCTCAAGAAAAGATATATTTTTCCAATTTTCTTTTAATAATAAAAATGTAGGTTAGTATATGGGCTAAATGATATTTACGTAACAAAAAAATTATTTAGTTTTTGTTTTTTTGAAAAATGGTGGACTCACATTCATGGCATAACATGCACTAATTTTATATAAAAAAGAAAAGTTCAATTCTAGAATGTTTGAGCTGCATGTAGATGCTTTATAAATAATTAATCTGCATGAACCTTTATTGCAATTTCCTGTAAATAGTTTCCCTTTTTTTATTTCAGTGCAACTTGACATGGGATTTGCTTTAAATTTATATTTAGTCGGGGAAAAGTAATTATTAACAACTAAATTTATATTTGGTTGGGAAAAGTCACTTTTAGTGATCAAATTTATATTTAATCGAAAAAAGTGATCGCCGAATGTGTGATTTGTTGTAGTGTTTTCATTATCTTATTACTTCCGTTTGCACTTTCTTATTATGTGCTCAAAAGTTTCCTTTTGATGTTGCAGAAACAAGGCAAAAAAAAATTCTGCATGCCCTTTTATAAATTTCGAGCAGTTTATAAATTTCGTGCTACATTTGTCCCTGCATGCCCTTTTATTTCCATGTTGGCATATGTATTCATATATATGAAATGTACAATATATGCATGAAGTTCTCTCCCCCTCTCTCTCTCTCTCTCTCTCTCTCATAATGCTATATATACAATTAAAAACTTTTATTAAAAAAAAAGTCTCAAATAATATTATAAATTTATGAACTGACTATTTTAAAAGTAATTATACATTACAGTATGATTTATTGTCATGTCATTATTATATAATATTTTTCATTGTCACGTAATTTTTAGTGCTTTTCGTTTTATAAATTTTTTTTTTTTGTACAATATGATATTCTTTTTTTTCTCTTTTTTTTTTCTCTAATTTATTACATAACTTAGAGCATACGTATATGTAAACTTAGAGAACCCAAAGAACACGCAATGTATAATTGGCATGCATGCATTGTTAGACGCGCATTGACAAATATAACAATGGGTTTGTTTGGAGTAAGAAAAAATGAGATAAATTGTGGTTTGGGGGGAGTTCGTAATACGTGTAGTGAGAGAAAAAAGTTGATGTGATATAAAGTTAACAGAGATTTATAAAAATTTTTGGAGATTTTCAGTAAATTTTTACAAACCAAACGGGCCTAATTGACATAGACTTGACCAACCCAATTAAAAAGCCCGTAATGTAAATATGAAATGTATAATTGAGTGTTCCCTGACAAATGCACTGCACAACAAGCTTTGTTTTCTTAAAGGAAGCACTGATTGTGGAAAAAAGGTGCCCGCTGGGAACCACAAAATTTGGCATCGAATGGAATAACAAAGAAAAGTTAATTGACGGTCACCAAAAAAATAAAAATAAAAATAAAATAAAAAGAAAAGTTGATTGACAAGACGCTCTCCAGGTGTTGATAAATGAAATAAGCAAACAAAATAATTGGCAGCAAAGTGGTAGCACACATACAACGTCAATCAAGCAACACGTACAACGTCAATCAAGCAAGAGAAACTATATATACTTTACACCTCTAACTATTATGACTTTTTTATTTGAAATAGTTAAGCAAGAGAAGTATTATTTCCGTTTAGCCTTTGCCACCACTAGTATGTTGTGTTCTCTCGACTTGCTCGAGTGTAAAATTTTGTAATAGATGACCTTTGTTCGATATGGAAGCGAAATCATTCGCTCGCACAATCATACATATGTTCACATTATGTCGTGATTCGTACGTGGGAGATTAATTGTGAGAGCAATTCTGTATCGTTTTGATACTAAAATTGTATTCTCCATATATGGTATCGAACAACATTTATCTTATAAGTTGATTTTTAAAGTTGAATTAGACTTATGAGTTATTGATCGAACATGATATCATAGTTAGGTGGGGGCTGTGAGCAAAGTTATTCACTTAACATCACTCTACCCTTCATGTGAGCAAAATCATTCACTTATCTCTCTTGCACAATCAAATGCAATAGGTTACTAGATGATCTGAAGAAACTCTCAGATGGTTTCCGAATCATGCGGGAGCAGAGACAATTCCTCCTTTAGTTGCATAACACGGGTACAAGATTGGTTAGCGTCCATTCGCTTAACCTTGTCCAACACATTATGAGTGGTGGAAGCAATGGCAATTAAGGCATGGCCTTCCCGTTGACAAAACCAAAAACTACACATAAAAGCAATCTCTCTTCATGAAACCAGTAAGTTTTAAATCAACTGTTAAAATTTAATAGAAAATATTAAAATAATCAAAATTTTAAGTTTTTTTTTATTTTACCCCCTCTCTTATATCATCATCAGCTTTCTTTTCAAAAATTTTCAAAGTGTTTTGTTTTTACTTGTTTGTTACTTATTTTTGGGAATTTTTTGTAAATAAAATTAATGGAGATGTGAAAGAGGAAGGGGTAAATTAAGAAAATCACTTAAAAATTGGTTAATTTGACATTTTTTTATTAAATTTTAATGATTGAATTAACAAAAAGGAGTTAATATTAATAATATTTCTAAATAAGGGAGTTAAGTATAATTTTTAAAAGTTGAGCGATAGTAACTATAATTACCCAAATACTAAAGGGAGATAAGCATAATTTACCCTTAAAATTATATGTTATGACTTTAGTGGTATTATATGAAAAATAAAATAAAAAATAAAATTATGATCATCTAGCGATGTAGAACAAAAAAAATAAAATTTTTATAAATTAGAAGAGGGGCGAAGAAGAAGGAATGAAATAGAAGAGTGCCACATAAAATTAAAATGAAAGAGAAGAGGAGAGATAAAAACATTCATTTAATATAAGATATGGATAAGATTCATGTATTTTTCAAATAAAAATGTCACAAATATCACTATTAAATCAAGCTAAGGTTGTCTTTGTGTAATTTTACCTTTAATTTTTTATTATCATCTTTTACGACATAACAGGATTAGATTATATTTAGAGGGAATTTGGAGGTACAATTTTTAGCAAATTTTAATAATTTTTAGTGAAAAGTTGCTAATTGTAATTTTTGGTGTATTTGGTAAAGCAAGTTGTAATTTTTAACAATGTTTTACAACTTTTAGATGTTTGATAAAATTTTTGACAACTTTTAATTATTTTTAACAACTTTTGAGTGTTTGAGAAAATTTTTAGCAACTTTTATATGTTTGGTAAAATTTTTAATGACTTTTGAGTTGAGCAAATTACTGTAGCGTAGTAGAAAAGTGATAAAAGTTGAGATTTTACCAAACACATACTTTATAACTTTTGATAGATTTTTCACTTTTTGCATTGCCAAACGGGGCCTTATTTGTGTATAATTCTACTCACCATCTTTCTTGTTAGTAATTAAAGTAAAGTCATGAATGTTGTTAAATTTTAAAGTCATGAAAATATATATATATATATATATATATATATATATATATTAAAAATTAATTATTAGCAGGTGGTATGTAAGAGCAAATAATATAAATTACAAGATATATAAATGAATTTTTAAAGTTATTAAGAGTAAAAGAAATCATCTTTGATTAATTTTTTTATTTTTTACTTTAGTTTGAAGTATTAATGTTGTAAAGACAAATGTCTGAAATTCAAGACATTAGCGATTTTTAATTTTAGTACAAAAAGTATAAAGACAATTAATGTTATATTTATAGTCATAAGTACTACCGCAGTCAAGACCAATATTACAGGCAAACAGAAATGTGTATGGGTTGAGAATTTGTCGAGAGAAATAAAAGAAAATGAATAAAAAAATATAAAAATATAAAATTTCAAATTTATTTGTGTTATTTGAATGAATTAGAAAATATAATTTCTCTTTTTTTTCTTTCTTTTTTTTTTCTCCTTTTTAAGACAAATTTCACATCCAAACACAACCGAAGAGTCCATGTCACGCTCCTCGATTGATCAACCCTTGGAGATCCTAGTGCTATTGTGCAGAAGGGGAGTTGGCCGGGCGCACCATATCACATGCTCTCCTAAGAAATTAGTAGATATCAACATGCGAGAGAGAGAGAGAGAGATAGAGAGAGAGAGCACTTAAATCATTGCCTAAACCTTTAATCTTTTTCTCCACCACAAGGCCACGTTTTTCTATCTACTTAGCAACAAACTTTAATTTCATATGGTTTTGATACAATTTTGGTAACTTTTGACGAACAATACCACGCCCTCCCCCCCTCAACACACACAGTAGGAAAATGGTCTTGGCACTTAATATTTTATCAAAAAATTATTAAAAATAATATAATAATGGCACTTATATAATAATTTTTTTGATAAATTCATAATAGAAACGTCATTTTAATAAAAAATTTAAAAAAATTCAAGTTGCTTAGCATTATACATAAATTGTTGTATTTTAAAATCTTTACAATCATAATGATACGAAAGTACCAATTTTAGAATTAGTCCCTTAGTAAAAATATTCTTTGAAATAAATTATTGAGTTAATTATTTTTATAACCTATGTGAAAGGTGAAAACAATTAATACTTCTTGATCTTCAAAATTTTAATTTTACACAACTTGTACTTATGTTTCATTTGGTATTTTTAGTACCTTTTTTTTTTCTTTTGCCTTTTATGAATTTAAAAAAAAAATTAATTTTTTTAGAAGCTGTATCTTTTAAACGTGCTGACCGTATTCGTAAAAAAATAAAAAAATTTACATTCGATTTGATAAAAAGTTATCCCATTAGATAAAAAATAACGAAAAAAGTTAATTTTTTTTTTTATATATTTCTTCTAAGCTTTACTAAACATGTTTAATTTTTTGATTTTTTTATTATGAATGTGATTAATATACTTAAAAATTACAACTTTAAAAAAAAAATTAAATTTAGTGAAAAAAAGTAATATAAGACTAAAAAAGTTTAAAACAAAATTTGCTGAAAGATATTTTGTAACCAAACGTTGCCTTATTGTTATTATGATTATTATTTTTTGGCAAGTAAAGTCGCTTTATTTGATGATACACAAATCCGTCACGTTGTTCTCATCAAATTTAAAAAGAAGTTAATGACATAAAGTTAGGGTACATATGTATTTGGTATGTGCGTGTCACATTCTTGGCATATTCACGTTTTTAGGCCGCCCTTAATACTTCCTCTGTAGCAAAACACAAGATCATGAGTAGATGAGAACGTGAAATTGTATAGTTCACCAACTCTTCCTCTCTCTCACTATCCCTATCCACCTGCAAATTCTCTCATATTCTATCTACGATTCGCGTGTATATATATGTATATATATATAATAAATAAGAGGGATGACAAATACAGAAGCAACAAAGTTTGCGAACATCGAAGAAAAATGAAGGAAATTGAAGCTAAATCTGCAAGCATAGACCAGGAAAAGCCCACAGTTTGTGTTCTCGATGCCTCAACCTATGCGGGTTTTTGGATTCTCAAAGGATTGTTATCTAGAGGTTATAAAGTTCACGCAGCTGTGGAAATAAATGGCAAGCTCTCTCTCTCTCTCTCTCTCTCTCTCCCCCCCCCCCTTCCCAAAATAAAATAATAATAATATCTACAATTTTGTTAAGTTGGAATTAGAATGTATATATTGAACCCGAATCTCTTTTGCAGTGCAGAATGATATACATGTTTGCTTTTGTTGTAGCCGAATTCACGTACTCGCCTCCATTCAATTAGAAATTACACTTGAATTCTTTATTACATTTTAGTTGTATGAGAGTTCTCCTCTAGTACTTTACTCCCATTGCCCACCTGCAGCCGTCCTCATTTCCGGCCCGATGCACATTTGATAGCGACAGTGTTCAAATTGAGTTTGGTTTTTGAAGGGGGGGGGGGATTAGACGGCATTTGATTTGTTTTTTTATTTTCTAGTTTTTTTTTCTGTTTTAAAGATTCTAAAATAAGAAAATAAAAAATATTTTATTTTTGTTTTATTTTGAGATTTTCTTTATTTTAGATTGACAACATCCAAAATAATTTTTTATCATTTTTCATTTTACGTGTAGACTTATTTTCTGTAATTTAAAATAAATTTTAAAAATACAAGTGATCTAATATGTTTGATCTATTTTCCTTATTTTCAAAAGTACAAAATAGAAAAACAAACCAAATGACACTGTAATTTTTTTTTAAGGAATTGAAAATACTTAATTTTTTAGTAGGTAGTTTTTTAATTTTTTGTTAATTAATTAACATTTTTACCTTCTAATATTTAAAAGAAGTCTAAAATATAAAAAGGTAAATCATTTTAGAACAACCTAAAAAAGTTAGTAGTTAAGAGTTTAGCCACCCGTTTATTTTTTCAAATGCTATCTAAAATTATTCTTACAAAAAAAATTCTCACTCTCCCCCATCAATCAACAATAGATCATTTTTGCTCTCATTGATTAAAAATTCTAAGTCCGCCTGGTCTCTTTTGAGCGAGTCATTTTTTAAATAATGAAATCTACAAGATATACTTCTATTATACAAGTGCAATTACACACCTTCCTGGCATAGTTTTCCGGTAGAAAACTAAAAAATTAATACAACTGGTAAAGAAGCCTTTCACATTTCTTCTTTGTATTTTTATGGTTAATTGATGCAGGAGAGAGAGAGCTAGTGAATAAAATAAGGGACATGGAGAGGGATGAGGAGAGATTATCCCTGTTTACCGTGGATGTGTTGGATTATCATACTATTCTTGAAGCAGTAAAGGGCTGTTATGCCATGTTCCTCTGTTTAGAAAGTCATGATGGATACGATGTAAGCTGATTAATAATTTCCTGCAAATTAATAAGAATGAGCCAATTTTATATGAATTCTTGTTTTAAACAACATTAATTTTTTTTTTTGGTTGTTCCTTGTTTGGGTTGAATCAATTTGCCATGCATAGGAGAAAATGGTGGATTTGGAGGTGAGAGGAGGAATCAATGTGGTGGAGGCATGTGCGCGAGCAGAGAGTATAGAGAAGATTGTGTTCAATTCTTCTTTGACAGCAGCAATATGGAGAGAGAACATTTGCTCGGAGGAGGGCGTGGATGAAAGGTCATGGAGCAATCAAGAATTCTGCAGGCAAAAGAAGGTGTGCCATTTGTCCATACGTGGATGTATATGTGTTCCATCATTTTTATGTGGAAAAAATGATAAATTATCGCGAAACAAAATTGAATCAAATTTCCACTATTTGGTTCATAGAAAGGTGGGTGAATTGAAAGAATTAAGATGATTGGGAGAATTGAAATCCTCCATTAAGACCATCGACTTAATTTCTGGTTCACCTTCCTTTTGGAGGGACAGTGCTCTGACACTACCATCCATCTTTCACTCTTTATTTTTTCTACATAAACCAAGATATATATCCGGCTAAACCTTCAATTTGTTTCTAATATTTCAAATTATTATGAGATGTCTTGGAGCAATTAGTGGTAAGATTGTTATATTGTAATGTGAGATAGTTAAGTATTTGAACCCTTGAATCAGTCTCTCAATTTTGGTTCTTCCCTTTTTTATTACAAAAAGGGATTGTTTATATTTAACACTTTCTAAACTTGATAATGCGAGAATCTTGCATACTGAATTGTCTTTTTACCCTTTTAAAATACACTGATGTAAGGTTTTACCATAAGTCCTTCCTAACTAAAATCCCATTGCTTTAGACCATTTCTCAGCCATTAATTCTGTAAATTGAACAACCATTGAATGGCTGCTGTGTGATTTTCAGTTGTGGTATGCATTGGCAAAGACACTCTCAGAACAGGCTGCCTGGGCTCTAGCCATGGACCGAAAGCTCAAAATGGTGTCCATAAATGCTGGACTGGTCCTTGGACCTGCTGTTGCTCAAAAGAATCCTCGAGTCACAATGTCGTATCTTCAAGGCAAGCTAACTAAGCCCAGAACACTTTTATTCAATGGCGACAATATTAGACACAACAAAACAGGATGATTCAAAATTATTGAAAAAACAACACGAACGCTATAGGTAAAAGCCTCTTGGCCGAGTGGTAAAAGTATCACAAAACCTCCTCAACCACCAGGGGTGCTCTCCCCCCCCCCCCCCCAACTTACTAATAAAAAAAAAAAAAAAAAAACACGAGCGCTATAGGTAGCACAGAATATACTTAAATTTGATTTTAAAATGATTTAGATATCATTTAGTTTGTTTTTCTATTTTTTGTTTTACGTATTTTATGTTTTAAAAATTTCAAAACAAGAAAACAGAAAATACACTGCTTTCTTTATTTTGAGATTTTTCTTATTTTGGATTACAAATACTTAAAACCACTTTTTGCCATCTTTCATTTCATCTGTAAACTCATTTTCTATTTTCTAAAATAATTTTTGAAAACACAAGCAATCAAATGCCTTTTAAGCTCAAAATAAAAAATAGAAAATAAAAAATAAAAAAATAAATCAAATGCTTCCTAAATTATTTAATATTTTCGTTAAATTTGATAATTGAGATGTTTGAACATAACACGAATAAGCACAATTATGAATTCAAATATGACATGTGTACTTCTCTACTCATGATATGCTTTATTTTACAAAGAGTTTTTCCGCATTGAATTTTAACATTAATTAGTGTTCAATTAATGGTAAAATAACGACTTATATAATTAAACATAAACAGGAGCTGCGCAGATGTATGAAAATGGAGTGCTGGCTATGGTTGAGGTGGACTTTCTAGCTGATGTTAATATCCGGGCTTTTGAGGATCGATCGACATGTGGGAGATACCTGTGCTTCAATCGAATTGTGAGCACTGAACCAGAAGCTGTCAAACTTGCCCAAAGCTTGAGCCCTCTCATCTCTTTACCGCCTAGGTACGTACAAGATGGGAGTCACTTGAGTTCACTATCTATAATTAAATAATTCCGCACAAAAGAAACTAATCTCATATTGTATCTAATTATATAAATGTGATTTTGTAATATCAGTTATTCCCTAAATTTTATACCTTAATGAAACGTATCCTAAGGCATTGTTTGGGAAGGCAAGAACTGATTGGCTTATAACTAATTAGCTTATTTGTTTATTTGAAAAATGATCAAAATTACTGTCTTACATTTTAATCTTCTTTTAAACCTTTAAGAGCAAAAATGTCAAACTAACCAAAACTAAAAAGTTACATTTTTTCCTTTCTCAAACACAAAAATAGTTGATTTATTTTTAATTGACTTATTTTTAACTCGCTAGTAACTAGTTAAAAATAAATCAGTTATTTTTCTTTCTAAACCGACCTAAGTTTATTCTAATTATGCCTTATCATTGACTTTTAAGTGCCTTTTTTTTATTTTAAGGTATGAGTGCCAAGGAAGTCAGGTGTATGCTGGGAGACTAAGGAACAATAAGCTGAACAAGCTAGTTGAGGGCACTGCCTAGCTGTTAGCTGCACCACCCACATCCATTTTTTGTTCCTTCAACATTGTGAATGATTTTGATATCCATAGATCAAATTCACCACGGAGGAGGGACATGTTTAATCGTCTCAAAGTTTGAAAATCTCCCTCTTAATTTAATAAAAATAATTGTTTACGTCTACAGGAAAAATAAAACATGGTGGATGGTATTGCATGTGCATTGTACGTTTTATATTATTTTAAAATATATATTTTATTTATTTCATTATGTTCTCAAGTGTGCTGAATAGTGTCGATAAATCAAAGTGATAAAATAGGCAAAAAATTATTTTTTTTTTTCCACGAAGATTAAAGTCGAAGAATAATATTAAAATTAACGGTTAGGAAACAAACACACCCATTTCATTAGTTCAAATTTATCCAAAAGGTGAGTCGCAAAAGAAAAACTATATATTATATATTTATATAATATATATATATATATATTTGGATAAATGGAGTTGGAAATTTTGAGGATAATGGAGCACAAATAAGTTTGTTTGAGGAATTAAAAAAAAAAAAAGAAAAGAAAAAATATTGTCTGTACAAAAAATAATCTGGACACCGGGGGCATACCATCCCCAAGCACGTACTCACCAAGAAAGAGAGTGCTCGGCATTGGGTTCGTTTAACCTCTGGCCACATCGATTGGGCTCCACACCAAAGGATATAAATGTTAGTTTACTTCTAACCATAAATGCTACTAAGTAATAAATTTAGTACATTTATTATATTTTTGTTAATTTAGTCAATTCATCACTCAGCACATGACAGACACAATGTGATATTCATATATTCTTTATTGTCACATCACACTCACTATTCTAATACTCACCACGCATATTAAATGTTAAATAACAGGTGTTAAATGCAAAGTAAACTATTTTATACCTATATACATATAAGAATTATAATAATATTTCTTTTTCAATTACTTTCCCAATTGTTTAATCATTCTGTCTTATTATAAATACAACATTTAGTTCAGAAAATTATGTATCCTCATTATTGTCAACTGAATATTTGTATTTCGCTTATTGTTATCTCTCAAGCCTTTTATAACTTAATAATAGGAAAATCCTTAGTTGGGAACTCTTTCGGGCCATTTTCTATGACAATTTCTTTGTTTTTAAGGCTCTTTCGTGCAAGTTTAAGTACGTGGTGACTACACGTAAATGTATTTTTTATCCCTACACTAGTATTATACGTGGATCAGTAGACGTTTTTCACATGAAAGTTGTTAAAATTAAAATTCTACTTAAAATCAATAGAGGGTTCAAAAAATTAAATCACAAAATTATAAAATTTACTTTACCCGATGCCTATAACATGAAAAAAAATAGTTTATTATGCTACAATTCTGCATTTAGAACTTTTATTATTATTGTTATTATTTTTTTTGTTAATAAGTAAAGAATTTTATTAATAAGGAAAGAGAGTAAAAATATGTATCAAGAAAATGTCATATACAAAAACTTATTGATATTAATAAAACAAAATCTTAACAAAGTTCACAAAAGATGTTGTATTTGATTTATACTCCTTTTACCGAACTACACAATTGAGATTTTTGTTACTTATATAATTTACTTTAAAATATTGACTTTATTTTGTCCTAATTTTTTGTAAGAGTTTAAATGTATTTAAAATATTATAGGTCTTTTGATTTTCATCCCAACTACTAAAATTTATTTATGGTAGTCACTTTGGTGAAATAATTTATACAGTCCTCAATTAGTGTAGTAGTGTAGTGTAGAAACTAACAATACCATAAAATCAAAAAAATCTAAAAAAAATAATGATAACAAGTAAAATAATTGCAACTTATTACTTAAAAAAAAGGTTATAAAATATATTTTATTTGACAAAATTATACAAAAATTACTTAATTTTTAAAATCGGTAAAATTTCTTATAAAATTAAGATTTTACTAATTTTAGGTCTCATAATTAAAATTTTACGCATTTTACCCCAATTAAGATTTTATATAAAATTAAAAATTTTCTCATTCTAATATCGTGAAATTGTAAGAATTTAATATTTAAATTGACATTTTAGTAACATTTTTAATATGTTGAGACTTTTAGAATAATATAAGGCCTCGTTGGAGCACCAAAAAAACCAAAAGCTTCTAAAAAAACTTTGAAAAACTCTACAATTTTACAAAAATATTTTTTATCTCGAATTACATAATTCAATATAAATCTCTATAAACATGTATATATCTACAAATACTAAAAAAATTTTACAAATTTCACTGAAGTTTCTACAAATTTTAAATAAAATTTTTCACTATTATGACAGAAAAGTCAAAAAATTTTTACTGAAATTCATTCGACCAAACAAAAATTCATTCGAATGGAATTATTTTTCTTTGAAAAATGTGAGTTGGCAGTTAAGGTTTAAATATTAAAAAATTACGTAAATCACATTTTTTATTTTTTTAATGGAGCTCCAAATGTCACCATAGTACAACACGACATGTGATAAGAGAGTGGTAGTTTTCCAACAAATTTTAGCAGCAATTGATATATTAGAAGTGAATAATCCTAAACGCTTGTGTGGATAATTACAAATTTCACATCCAATCATTAGCTTAATTTTACGCGGCAGTATACATAGCAGTTGGTGAAATCCAGTCTTCTATTTTAATTCCGACCGAGTAGGTGAAATGTGGTCTTCTATTTTCATTCCCCCCCCCCCTCCCCCTTTTTTTTATTTACATCGTTCTTAATAACTACGTGCAAATAAATTATTATTTTTTATTTTAAAAATGAAAACACCAAAAGTAAAATTCAAATTATTTCTTTTTTTTTAACAAGTACTAAGGCTTTTATAAGTTAATCATGGTCTTGTTTGGTTTGTAAACAATCTCCAAAAATTTTTATAAATCTCTATTAACTTTATATTACATCAATTTTTTTCTTTCACTGTACGCATTACGAACTCTCAATTTATCTCGATTTCTCTCGCTTTATTTGTAAGTTCTATATATTTTTTCAATTAAAAAATTACAGAAAAAATAAAATTTTTGACAAATTATTTTCTTTTAATAGATTAATAATCCAAAATTTAAAAAACATGATTTTTTTTTACTACACCAATGAGTAAAAGTTAGTATATTTAAAGTTTGAGGGTATTATAAAGAAATAGTTTGTCGAAAAAAAAATTTATTTAATAAATAATTTTAAATATTAGTTGTAGGAGTTGTAAAAATTAGTATAAATTAAAAAATTATAATTTAATATGTAAAAAATTTAAATTTTATAAAAATTTAAACATGCGAATATATTCTACCCTACCCTATAATTTGTGTTTTCTAACCCGCTTGCCCTGTTTCCCTCCAAATCTCTCTCTCTCTCTCTCTCTCTCTCTCTGTGGATTCATCCCCCTCAAGATCAAGACCTGAACATTCAATGAACAGCAATGGCGGACGAAGAAGCTCGAGAAATTCACGACCCGGAAGAAAAGCCATGGGAGGAAAGAACTCTCGCTCTCCTCCACGGCTTCAAAATCGACCAAGGTCTCTCTTTAACCTACTTTCCGTTGATTCATTTAAGCTACAACGAGACATTCCTTAATTCTTCTACAGATTTTGAGAGATCGAAAGCTCAAAAAGTTAGAAGAAGAAATCACAAAGTGCGCTTGATGATGAAGAGGCCAATGGCGATTCCAGAAGTGATCCTCGAGCTTCAAGACCAAGCCCTCAGGGAATCTTCTCTTCGCTGCCTCTGTACTTTCCTTCTCGAGGTTCCATCCTATTCTAAAAAATTTCACCTTTCCTTCATTAAGTGCATGTGGTTTGGTTTTGTGCATTAAATGTGTACGTATGCATGTATATGTAAGCTTGTGTTTGTATTTTGGTTTCAATCATCTGTTTCTTTCTTATTGGAGTTTCTTTTTTGATATTCTCACTAGTATATATAATGTAATTATAAGGGTTTTCTTAATTGGGTATATTTTGAGTTGGTTTGCTTTTTAATCTTGTGTGGTTGTGGTGATTTTTTGGCGGGTTAGGGCTGATAGTGCTTTTTCTATTTGATATGCTCAATTATCCCAATGATAAAAATCAAGTTTTTCCTTAATTTGGGTTTTCTCAAACGGGTATGTCTCTGCATTGCTTAGCTTTACATTGTCGTTTTAATTTTTTTTCCCTCCAATTTTTTTTTTGGGTACCCTTTTGTTTTCATTTCATTTTCACTTTTATTGTATTTTATTTTATTGAATATCAGCTGAATGGGCTTCAGAAATTTCGTTCTGTGTTCTTTCCTTGTTGGCAGAAAAGAGAAGAAGATCCACAAAATTATGATCGGACGGGCATTCTGTTGTATAATTCTTGCAGCACCGTGACAGTTCTGCTACAGGTTCAAAATATGCTTGCTTCTTTTTTCTTTTTTTTTTCTTCGGGATTTAATCCTAGTCGGTTATATATATATATATATATATATTTTGTATTCTCAGTTTAGTTGACATTAATGTCAGAAAACATTCATTCATTGACTTCCATTGCTCAGGGTTATACGAAATCGAGAGAAGAAAAGAAATTGGTTAACTGAGCCTAATGCAACATTTTCTAATATCAAAAGATTGGAAACCATGAAGCTTAAAATATTAGTTCTATTATTTTTGTTTTTGTTTTTTCTTGTACACTTGCTTCCTCATTATCAGCACAAAAATAGAGATCCATGAAAGACTCAGAACAATTTTAGGTCTTCTAAAACAGGAAGTTTTGACATTTTCCCACATGTTGACTGATGGAATTCTGACTGTCAGAGCATGCAAACGCGTGGTTAATGTTCTCACTCTATTTCAGGTTAACAAGACCTTCTTATCAATAATGAATTTTGTAGTGCTTTTGCAATTCAAGTTAGGATTTTTCTATCAATATTTGTCGGGTTTAATTAATTGCTTATCCCTGTTGCAGTGTATTGCAGCAAACAAAGAAACAAGGCACAAGTTTGTGAGATGTAAGTTCCCCTGAGACTCTCAATATGCTTAAATTCTAGGTATGTTCAACTGCTGGTCTAAATAAATAGATTCCATGACTGTCATTTTGTTTCTTGATGTAGCTTGTGTACCTAATTTCATGCTTCCACTGATACCATTTGAAAGCCCTCTGGAGGTTTATGAAAATATTCGAGCTGTTGCCCTCTCTGTGATTGGGATTTTGTGCCAGGTACTTTCCTTTTGAACATTTTAGTCAGGCAACATCTATTTGTGAAGAAGTTGATCTCCACGGGCACTTTTTCCCTATTTGTTAAGGCTAGAGAACCCGAAGTCATTCAATGGGCCCTTGACAGCAATATGGTGGAAGTATGTCGGATCAGCATAGAGATTGGAAGTGAGCTCTCCAAAGTGGTGCGAATTGCCTTCATACGTTATGCTCGAGTATCTTTTATTTCTTTCATTCTTGAGTAGCAAGAGCTCATTAAGCATTAGGGTGAGATACAAGGAAGCTTACTTGTCCATGCAGTAGCGAGAACTGTGAGATACGAGGACGGGGCTTACTTACGCATGTCATGTTGTACTGCAAAATCAGTGTTTACATATACGGAAAAAAAAAAAAAATGAAACAAAACAAAACAAAGGAGGCTAGACATTAGGAACTTCATTCTGTGATGCTTAGAATTCTCAAGCAGCAGTGAAGCTTGTGCCCCACGAGTTATCATTTTGAAATGAATAATCCTCACATTGGACCATGAGCGAAACTATAATGTAGCAATTAACTTTGAATAATTACATATTCATTACAATTGTTTTTCAACTTTCCATGTCCAAAAGATAGTTTCTTTCAAGGAAGAGGAACATTTAAATAGTTACAGGGTGTCTAGAACCATTTCTTTAATATACTTAGTCAGCTTCAGATGTGCTGGTGGAGCCTTTTTTGGTTTGTTACCACTTATGCGCTTCGGAGATAACAGGTTTAAGAAAAATAGATTACAGCTTAGACTTAAGCCATTGGGCTGATGCATTTCCTTTAGAATTTGCCTCATGGTGAACCTCTACGCATATGCCTTACATCTCCTTTAACAACAAAATGGAAAAATGACATCATTCTTGATACTTGACATGCACAAATGACATTGTATTATTAAAGATACCCATAGAAATATGAGCATCCAATTGTTTATGTGTGAATTGTATCAAATTTTTGAGCCATTTAAGTCTAAACTGCTATCTGTCAGGACCATGAAGCACTACAAATTTAGAATAGGTTTTTGCTGCAAATTTAATTTGCAAGTATGAAAATCATTCCTAATTTCTAGTTCAAGATCCAAAGAATAAAGGGAAAATCAAACTTGGGATATGGGCTCGTTTTCAGCTAAATGTTAGGTCTAAGCTTGATCTTGGCAGAACCACCACTGCCTAATGGGAAATGGAAATGTATGACCTAAGATGGATCTTGAGAGAAAGCAACAGACTGGCAGAGCTGAACAAATCTAGCTTGCTACCATATTTTTTGGAGTTTCTTCTGGATGCATGCTTACAATAGTCAAAGGTGCAACTGGCTGTTGGTTACTTAGCAGGTTACACCTTGATTAGTGCCAACGAAGAAAAGGCCTACTCAATCTGTCACTAGCATCTGTTGTAGGAGTATCTGTTTTCTAGGAGTACTCTGGTTCCACGTTCACGTGAGGGGGCAAGGTAGAGAAAAGTTAATGTGGATAGAAATAGTAAAGAAATACATGGCTCGATATGATTTAACAGAGGAAATGGCTCTTAACTGAGCAGAACCCCCCCCCCCCCCCCGGGGGGGGATGTAGCTGATCCCATTTGGTTGGAAAAAGGCTAATTTGAGTTAAGCTGAATTAAGGAGTAACTTTCGTCAATTTACTCTTTTCCATCTCCTGTGTGCTAGACTACCTCAGATAATATTAAAATTCAGAAGCAATATCAAATTCAATTTTTCTTTCATTGTTTGATTTTCCTAGATTCTGTACAGTATCATAAACCAATTTTTCTTCCTTGTGCAAATAATGATTTGTCATGTGTTCATGTGGCATGCCACACATGCGTCTACAGATAGGAATGCATATTCTGGAAGCCATTCTACAGGACGAATCAGGGATGTCTCATATATGTAGCCCAACCTGTGATCAGCTATTGAAGAAATTGATGAAGACATGGGAGAATATGGTAAGCACAACCAGTGGGCACTGACTTGTCACTGAAACTCTAATTGCATGTTTATACAATAAAGCATTGTTGTCTTAAATCAAATGTTAAACAGTAAAGCATCCCTGTCTTCAATGTTCTCTTTGTCTACTGTATTCACTAGGTCGCTTGTTTGGCTAAGGACCAAGATTTCTCTCCCCGCCTCCTATTTCATATTATTCGCTGCTATGTTCTGCTCTGCACTCATGTGAGGTAAGTTGTGAGCGTTGTTGTAATCTTAGATTGACATTTTGCTTTGTTTATAATATCTAATATATTACAAGGTTTTCTTATGTTATTTTATTTTAATTTTCTGTCACAATTGATGCAATTTACACCAGCGCTAATATTAAGTCATTGCATAAAAGGGCCTAATATCCATCATATTCCCGAACCCCTTGAATTCTATTATTGCTTGGTTGAATGCCAAGTCCTTGTTTTTGGGAAAATGTTGAAAATGTTGACTTTGTGTTTTCTTTTGACTTTCTAAGCATTTTCCTCCTTTTGGTTGTATTTATCTTTTTTTTATTCCAGCTTGAAAAAAATCTGATACATGACACTATATGTTTATCAAGCCTATGAGTACAACTTCACTCTCTATATGTTCTATCAGGGGGTTAGGTATTGTAAAAGAGAATCTACCTAATAGCATCACTGATGGTTCTTTTGATGAAGTCACCAAGGTATGTAAAGTCATTAAATCTTCCATTCTTTTGATCTTTTCTTCACTTGCACCTTATATAGGATTCTAAAAGGAGGCTTTCTTACATCATTACATGTTTTGTTTAATAGTCACCATTTTCTATTTCCTTTGCTTTTTTGCAAACTTACAGGAGTTCCCCCTGATTGGGAGTTTGATCCAACAACTACTGCTGAATATTGGTAAAAATGATGACTGCCTGGATTTCTTACCTGATGACCTTTATTAGACATGTATTAGCTTTTAAAACCCTGCCAATTTTTGGTATTGTAGATTCAAATCACATGAAATGAGTAAAATTTGTGTTGCGAAATGAATCAGAAATTGCCGGTTGTGAATTTTCTTACTTTGCGAGTTTCAACTCTGCTATGAAAATTTGTAGATTTTGATCCATAAATGACCCCTTAGCATGGTAAGTTTCATATTGGTTGTTAAAGCACCCAATTCAAAATCAATCGGCAAAGACTGGAGAGGTTAGGATTTCATACTAGTTTGGGAGATTTGATAACATATTCTTACACATCTTTTTTGAATCCTTTCGGATGCGACCCTCGCTCTATGTGGTGAGGCAAATGGGTTGTACTGAAAACAACGAATACACAATTGATAAATCAGGTGAAACATGTACGACTCCTCCCCAAGTTTAGTTATGATATTATGCTAAGGTATCCAAATCGATCAAAACTAATTGATAAAGGGTAAAGAAGTCTGTTATAATTTTATATTAGTTTGAGAGTTTTTTTTTTTAATTAATTAATATGGGTTATTCAAGTATACTTGATTCATAAAGACAATCGTTCTATGTCATGATGATATGCAATAAACTATCCACCGAAGGAGAGTTGTAGTCACAGCACCCTGTTGCCTCTGATAATCTTGATTTTGGTTTTCAAAGGAGCATTGCAATTTATGTGCGTTGGCTAAATCCTACGTCCACGAGCGAAGACAATGATATTTACTAAAAAGAAAAAGAAAAATAGAAAGAGTAGAAAGAAAAGAAAGATAGAAGGGAAAGAAGGAACATCATACATGTGAGTTTCTTTTCTTTGTTGTGGTCAAATTTTTGCTAGAATATTAAAGAAATTAGGTAATTTTATGTTTTTGCTTTTTAAAAAATAGTTATGTGGCTAATTAGTAATACAAAATCCCAAATAAAGATTCAAGTTCGTGTTGCAACGGATTAGAAATATAAGGCTGCATTTGGATAAGTGATAATTTCAAACCAATGGATTTGGGATCCAATTGTATTAAAATATAAGTGAGTTTTTTTTTTTTTATTACAATCAAGTGAGAGAATTAATTGACGAAATATTATAGATGATTTTTCTAACAATTACTAACAAAATAGTGGTGGTACTATTTCTTAAAATGGCAAAACCACTATTACACAAAGGAATTTAAATAATTATTTTTTTTTTCTTTTGTAGTGATTTTTCAAATCTATTCATATTAAATTAGTCAAATCATGATTAAATCTCTATTCAAAGCAATAAGATTATATTTAAACAATTTTCTTTAATATTTAGCAGTAAATCTCTTAATTTTACATTCATAAATATAAGCACAACTTAAGATTTAATTATTTATTGGGTACAATTAAAAATGTAAGTTGTAAAATAATATTTTGTGTAAAGCAAGATTACAAGTTAGTTACAAATCTAAGGGTGCGCAAAAGGCCCACGGATTTAGCGCGGCCCTGAGTGAACGGAAGATCACCACGAGAGCCCATGAGCCTCAGCGGCAATGAAGAACATATTTGATAATTTGATTCATGTGTAACAAAATGCAACACGATTGAATTAACTACAAATTATTGATTTTTAAATAATATAATTATGTAATATGTTTATTAAATTTTAGTATATTTGAATCTCACAAATAGACACATTTCCACCCCTACTTCTTTCCCTTCATCCCCCTTATTAATCCATATCACCTTTCAATATGGCACGTAATCAATGACGTACCAATCGATTCGATGTCCAGTACCATTATTGATTTAATCTTAATTTGGTTCATATAAGAATTTTATTGTAAATTTAAATAGTTTAACATAATAATTTTATGAATCTCATCAAAACACAAATTACTCTTGCTCTCTGCGCATGTCATTTACTGTAAGTTGAAACTTCTTCTTACTCTGAGGTTTCTTTATTTCAACTGTTTGAATTTTGTCTAATAATTCCAAGATGGATCATTGGTTTCTTTCTCTCAATCGATTGAATTTTATCTACCAATTCTAATAAATATTACTATAAGTTTCAGATAATATGCATTTACAATGATACAAAATATGAGTAATGATGCGTACATATTTTGCATATTTGTAGGATAAATGTATTTACATCTTTGTGTTTTGATAGATTGACCAAGATACTAAGAAATTCTAAACAATTTATTTATAGAATCAATATGTTAGAAAAAAAAAATTCTAATTGAACTCAAATTCTAGCCATTATCATCTATTACAGTTGATCTCAAATTCAGAAATTCATAAACCCTTCTAAAAGTGTTTATTAGAATGTGTTTTGGTATTACGAATGTATTAGCAACAAATTTATTCGAATTTGGAGCTGACAGTTATAAAGGTCTTAAAAATTTTTGATAATTGTTGTTATTCCAATAAATCTTGACTAGAGGTAGCAGAGTTTTGACTCATTTAACATCAACTGACAATTTTTTTTTTTTTTTTTTTTTTTCAAATCTTAACATAAGAGTTTTAGGATGGATGTGAAATTATCATAAAAATATAGTTATTTAAAATTATTCATAATAGTAACTCTACTATTTTAGGAAGTAGCATCACTAATAATTTGGGAATAATCATTATTAATTATTAGAATAATTTTTATGTATTATTATATAGATTAAATGTATCAATTATATTTTAATACAATTTAATCTTAAATCTATTTATTTAGAATTCCTAGTTATCCAAAGTGATATTCAAATTTTGTACATCAATTTGAATATTCATCAAAAAATCATATTTAACTATTAGTTTTATTATATTTAAGATTAATTTTAAAATATTAACCTATGTTTCTAAATTTCTTTTTAAGATATTTTATTTAGCTTAGTTTTAAATTTATTTTGTTTCTTTATTTTACACTTCTGTTCTCTAATTGTCGTTATGTTTTATTAGAATTTTTCTCTATTTAGACTTTAGAAGCCTACAAAGTACTTTGGCAATTTCTAATTAATAAAATTATTATTAAAGAATTATTCTCTAAATAATAATAATAATAATTGTGTTTTTTTTGGAATTCTGGTTCACTACTCTATCTGCTCAATCTTCCACTTTGCCCCTGCATCAGAAATTTCGCCCCCTACATCAGAAAGCCAATAGGAAAAGTTAAGCGCGCATCCTCTTCCATTACTCTGATTCTCTGAACAGACTGATTTTGTGATCCCATCTTTTCTTTCCATCTTTTTTTTTTTTGGTCCATTGAAGTGTGAGAACAAAATTTATTGAATCAGCATGTACAACTGTGTTAGGCATTGCCGGACAAGACCAAGCAATATCTTTCTCCCACAGCTCACCTAAATTAAACCAACATTCGAACTCGGAGTTGGATAAGACCAGGTGTTCTGCTCAGAAAAGGGATTCCCGGATGGATTGGTCGGACCAAGTCCTGTCACTGGTGGCTGCTGCTGCATTATCATCCAAGCTTGTTCCTGTTGTGCAGTGGCTTCTATGGGAAGATTCTGAACATCAGTTTGGGCTGCTGCTTTGTCGTTCAAAGCATAAAAATGGTCTTGGTTATAAGCAACAACTTCTGAAGCCATCTGGACATCAGTTTGGGGCACTGCTGCCATGTCGTTCAAACCATAAAAAATGTCTTGGTCATAAGGAACGACTTCCAAAGGACTTGCCACGGGCACCGTTTGATAGTTTCTGCTGTCGTCCGTCTGATCAACGAATGGATTCCCAAAGGGATTCGGTTGAAGATGACCAACTGGAGGCTGATGCATTATTGAAGCTTCTCGCTGTTGAGCCACAGCTGCCATCTGAGCATTAGTTGGGGGAACTAGGTTGTTTGACGCATAAAATGCGTCTTGGTTGTAAGGAACAACTCTCAGAGGGCTTGCCGCCTGCTCCGTTTGGTAGTTTCCGCTCTGATTTGTCCATGCCAATGCATCGTTGTACAGAAGATCCAATGTTTGTTTGTCCAGGCCACCAGCCTGCATTTCGATTAATGATCCGGTAAACCAAAAATAAAAAAAAAATGAAAAGCCGCTGTAACATTTATACATGTTAGATTTGCATTTATAGATTCAAAATGAAGGGATTTGACACTAAGACATAGATTTGTAATATGCCTCAAGTGGAAATTGAAAGAGCGGACATCATGCAAAATGACGATATGCAATAACGATTTAAGTTGTACAAAAATTCTAACAAACTTGTCCTCTAATTACTTGTAATGATCACATTCCTTATAATTTTGTAAAGTTTAGCCCCAAATCTATTCATTCGAAATCCACATATATCCAAATGGAGCATGAGGTATGCTGTCGGAGGAAGAAACACGTTGTAATTCATGACAGTCGCATTTTCTCCATGGCATAGAATCTATCATGCAGCCTTGGAAGAGTTAACCTCGTCGATATCAGAGGTTAGCATGTCTAAGGCTCTTAGCCAACATAATCCTGATCATTAAACGAGTTAGGAAGTGGGTTTTTTAATGTGCAATGGCATGATCGATAAACAAGCTAGTTCTCAATCAAATTCTGCTATCTCAATTGATGGCCCTATTAGAAGTTTACAAGCAACAACATGCTTAAGGACTATGCACAATACATCAGAGACTAACCGGTTTATTCTCCACAGCTGTGGCCCCGTTAGAGCTTGGTGCTGTAACAAGTGCAAGCTCCCAACTAGTAGACTGATTTTCAGGCGTTGAATTGTTTGTCAAATTTGATGGATCTTCTGTAACAATATCACAATAATTATAGAAGAAATAAAAATAATGCAAAGCTAACAGGAGATGCTTGTAATTAAGAAATTCATTCACCAGGAGTAAAAATTGCAAGAGCAAGGGCATTTTTATCTTCCAATCCAGATGCTTGTTGAACTGGCTCATCAAAGCTCTGGTAAAAAGATTAACGGTTTGTAAGGTAAATCAATTAAATCAACCGTTGTCCTAGTGTAGACGGTGTATCAGCTCAAGAAGTCCTTACCAAGAGATCGATAAATGGTGAGGCAGCAACAGCCTCATTCTGGTTACTCGTCAGTTCTGATGATGCAGCAGATGAATTTGATTTTTCCTCAACCTCACCATCTCGATTCTGATCAGTCTCCGAATCAGGTTTGGGAGCAGCAATTACTTTAGGACTTTCAACTCTTTTGTCACCAATCTGATCACAAGAGATTACAGAAAAGCCATTCAATGAGTGAGATTGTTTTGAAAAATTATTGCAAATGCATCTGCAACTCAGTGTGTATCATTAAGTGTGTATTTAAAAATGTTGTGTACAACCTAAAACCATTCCCATGGCAGATAAAATAACAGAAAATTATCAAATGCTTTGTTCAATTCCATACAGAAACACCCACTAGGAGATCTCTTTTACCACATTTTCTGGCAGAATTGTGAAAAAGACATCCATAAAATAGTACAAATTTCCATCTGAAGTGGGGGATTGACAAATATATCTCAGTTCTTCATTTTCTTTCTCTCTTTCATTTTTTTTCTTTTTTCTTTAAGGTGTCCTCCACATAGAGAGGGGGCAGGGAGGTGCGTGAGGGGTATACTTTCTTTCTTTCGGTAAGTAAATTATTTATTTTGCAAAGTGGGGTAAGGAATTCCTTTCTTTCTTAAAACATCAAGTAGAGGTTAAACTCTTGTTGAGCATGTTTGCAGTATTTTGTAATAAAAGTTCAAAGAATCGATCAAACTTCAAATCTTATTGCACTTATTTTTGTTAAACTCCCAAATCTCAATGTTATCCATATATCTTATAGTATATCACAAACATCCACAACTTTTGGGATATGTAATTGGAAGATATTAAAAGATGGAACATAAGTTGCGTGCCAAATTTTAATGAGCATCTTTCAAGTGCAGTATAATCATATGCTATGCAGACAAAATGATATTTTTTTTTAATTA
Organism: Vitellaria paradoxa; assembly: GCA_019916065.1. Lineage (NCBI taxonomy): Eukaryota > Viridiplantae > Streptophyta > Magnoliopsida > Ericales > Sapotaceae > Vitellaria > Vitellaria paradoxa. Next base: position 53,837,359 of record CM034235.1, on the reverse strand, counting down.
TCTTATTTAGTTAGTTAGTTATTTGCATATAGGAAGGTCTAATAAGTCTCCCAAGTCAAAAACTTCAAGACATACTTCTTTCCATGTAAGCATCAATGTTTCTGGGGCATCCCTTACATAATCTTCCATGGCTTCCATAAATGATGCAGGGAGCTGTAATCACACATTTCATAAAACACATTGAAGTCACTGATGAGTTAAAACAAAGAGCATAGAATTTTTTTTTTTGTTCTGCAATTATTTTATTAAAATATATGGTGTTTGCTGTCCGGTTAAAAATAATTGAGAATCTACCGTTAATGAAAACGCTGTTTAAAACAGCGATTTGATAATATTAAAAACGCAATTTAAAACGGCGTCTTCTGCGTTGTTGAAATTCACCAAATAGAAAAACATTGAATGATTTAGTGTTTTTAGACCCTGAATCAAAAAACCCTTTAACATTTGTCGTTTGCACAGATACACACACACACACACACACACACACACACACACACACACACACACACACACGTGTGTGTTATATAATATATAAGAACTCTGTACATACATCATCGCAGTCCTCAATCTTCATCCGCATCAAGTCACTGTTGTGGATTGAATAGCAGAAAACTAAGGATTAAGAAAATCAGAAACTGACAGAAAAACAACTCCAAAAAAAGTGAAGCTATGAGTGTTCTCCCTCGAATAGACGTTCAGTCACAGAAAATGCACGCTATATGAAATAGTGATTTCAACAATCAAAAACGCTGTATGATTGAGCTTTTTCTTCAAACTAAAAATGCCAAATAGAAGACACTGTTCCAAACCACGTTTTCAGTTTTGATTAAAACTCGTTGTTTCAAACAGCGTTTTCATTAACAATAGATTCCCAATTATTTTCAACCGGGTAGTAAACGCCATATAATTTAATAAAATAACTGTTGAACCAAAAAAAATTCAAAAGCATAAGTAATACCAGATCGTGAAAATTATTCGAAGACAGTCAAGAACAATTTTGGACTTGACAAGTCAAATTAAAGAGGTCCCTACCTGTTCAATTCTAATATATTTCTGCCCTCGTCCAAAATCAAGCCCTCTGCAGATCTCGAAAAACTCAGATAACCTCTCGGCCTGCAGTAACATACAAATATAATCTGCAACTGATAAAGATTCCGGTAAAAGTATAGAGCGAGTCAAAATTTAATTATTGTACTCTAGACCTGTAGTGGATAAAAATATGTAACATAAGACAACCACACACACAGCAGACCCAGGTGCTTTTATGTGCAAATGTTTGCATAAACTTGCATAATTAATGTTACCTGATCCCCCGCTTTCCTATAAATTTCAAGTGCCCTAACAGCGTCTTGGCGCTGCATCTCAAAAAACTGTTACAGAATACAAGTCAATACTACTGCCAATGACGAGCCCCAATCTAAAAGCACCCTGAGTTGATATTGAAGGCTTACCTTGTCGACCAAATTGAGAGTTCCATCAGTTATTGCTACATAAAGTTTAACAGTTTCAGCTGCAACCTAAAGAAAGAATAAGAGGAGATTAATTCAGATAAAGCCAAAACACCAAACTAGTAGTATTTATGGAGAGAGAGCTTGCAGTTATCCCTTACAGTTGCAAGTGCATACTGAACCAAGAAATTATATCGAGCTGCCCCCACAGGCTGCGCAGACAGTAAATTTTAGCATCTTGTGAAAGCAACAGAAATAAATGCTTCTAGAGAGATTAAACGATAATCACTGTGTGTGTACTCGAAAAGGACAAAACCACAACAACCAGCATAACAGAAGAATGCACCACCTGGCAAGCAAGAGTGCGAAAAAGAAGCTGTTGCAAAGCAGGTAATTGTTCAAGCAATCCTGAGGTGCCTAGATCCTTGGTTCTCTGCTAAAAGCACGTGGTAATGAGAGAAATAAAAAAAATTAAGTATACCCTCTCATTTAAATATATGATCCTTATTCAAAACAAGTGATGAGATGAGAAATACGACAAATAAGACATCAACGAGAAATAATAAGATCTGCAGGATTTTTATAGCATGTTGTTGTGATGTACAGGTGGCACATCTTCTTTCACCTAAGTCCATGGGCTATGATGCAGGGTGGAGCACAGTGAACGGAGCATAGCAACCCACAAGGTCCCCCCTGATTGGCTGGTTCAAACAATAGTTTGAGGGGTGCAGAGGCCAAACCCTGAGTATGGTAAGGGTATTTTGGTAAATATTTCACATGGTTAGACTTTGGGTTTCTTCTATTTATACAAAAGAGATGTAACCCATGATAATTACCAAGTGAAATGCAGAATGTTCTACCCATGAATGTATGCAAATTGCCAAACCACGTAAAATATGTTCTACTGTTCTTATTTAGATTTCTGCATATTTGTGTGTGTGTTCATTACTTTTCTGCAACCCATGTGTTAAGAAGTTTACAATCCCAAAATCCAATTGCTAATATAAAGTCCTAGTAACAGCTACTTTCCTTTCAGGACGATCAAAGTACCAAATCCATAATCTAGGCAAGAAAGGTCATATTTTATGGACAACATTTCCTCCCTTCAAACATTAATTATGTTCTGAAATGTGGAGGCTGACAAGTAACCACTCATAAACGTTTGTGTTTTCCATATTTCTTTAAATGTCAATAGAAAGTGACTAATTAGTAATTATCAAACCAAAATCATTTAGCAGCGTCACCATAGTTATAACAATGGCAACAATTGCCCAACTAATTGTCCATAGCTTGAACTGCAACTGGAGATTCTGCTGTCAGATTAGTTGGATCCTCCATTGGCAAATGTTTGTGTATGTAACATATATTTTTTATTGTTTCTCCATTGATAAGAAGAAATAAAATCAGCCAAAAGAATATGTTGTACTAGAGAAAACGTCCTTGTGCTCAGACTGCTCCAGTTTCACCGGAGTCCCTTTTCCTTCCTAGTCAGCCTATAACTATTGCTGCGTTATCCCAAGACAGGGAGAGGTACATAAATGTTTATATGTGTTTCTATTCAGTGACATTAATGTCCATTTAGATTCACATTTGAGCTATAAGCTTTACAACAACACAAAACAAGGTGAGAGAAAGATAAAGCACTTCAGAAAATACTAGCTTCAATTTTAAATTCATTTGTGTACCGGGCAATCTGTCAGGACATCATACTTCAGAGTCCGGAAACATTCCAGGCGCTCTTCAAGATATTGAGCGTAGCTACGAACCCAAGCAGAATATTCCCATGCTTAACAACAGAAAGTCTCTAAATGGTCAGTTTCTTATGCTGCAACTTCCTGTGTACGATAATATAAAGATAAGGAATACCATTTTGGCTTGAATCATCCCTCAAAAATGATAGGTTCAGAATTCTTCTTTGGCTATGGTTAATGAGCTCCACACAAAATGTAGGATCTAACTCCCTTAATACACGATGTACAACAATTAAAGCCTTCAGTGCAACCTGAGTAAACAGCAGAACATAAGATGGACTGGATAAAATTGATCACATAAAAAGCAGATGAAGAGAACTGCAAGCACAGGAAATCATTTCTCTTCATTTTGATAAGAGGCTTAAAACTCATTTGTTGGCATATCAAAACAAAATTGTGATGGAACTTGGAAAATCTTTTTTTGAACTAAGGCTACAAATGAAACTAGTGCTCATTAACAGCCCAAGATTGGCTCCCAGGAAAGCTCAAGGTTCGTTCATTTTGAAATTGAACTGAACATTAACCAATAAAAGAAAAAGGCTCGTTTACAATAAAAAATATGTAATACTTAAATATATATATATATATATATAATATAGCATTTTACATTAAAATAATATATAAAATATTTTCATAAAAAAAGATTTATACCTAAGCGAATCAAGGAGCTCAACTCAAGCCCAAGCTTATGAATGTGAAACAACCTAAGTTGAGCTCGAGCTTGAGCTCACTCTCAAAAAACAAGCCCAATCTTTGCTAAACAACAAACAATTGAGCTTTCGGTTCAACCTTGGCTTAACTCTAATGAAATTTCTTGATGCAGTCTTAGTAGCAACAAAAATTGTTTCAACTAAAATGCAAGCACATTTTTTAGCGAGCGAACATCTGTTGCTGAAAAAATTCTTTTTGATAAATGTTAACAAAAAGAAACTCAAACAATACTAAAGTTCTCACTTGAGTGAAGGGGAAAAAAAGAATAGGAAGAAGAGATGGAAGCAGAAGATGGTGGAATGGCAGAAGGTTGCCCAATTGTCATCTATTTTGGCTAATTGATTTTTTTTTTTTTTCCTGATAAAAGTTAAGGCTAACTGAAGATTATTACTTAAATTATTGCCTCAAATAAACTACCAAGGAAACTGGCTTATTGTCTTCCCTGTTTCTTCATTAGAGATGATAATTTGCACTTGACCCATACTCCTACAATGTTTGCACACAGACAATTTAACTTTTCATAAACAAACTGAGGCCCAATTTAGAATAATGTTTTATGCAAAGGAAAATATTTAGGGGAGTGGTCTAACAAAATTACTCCAGTACCATAGTAGTACTATGGCATACCTGTAGTAGGGTTCATGGGTCACCATTGTGAAAATTCTTAGTTATCATTACATAAACCATTGTCATTAGCTTGTTGGGGGATTTTATTTTATTTTCTCTTTCTTATGATGTATGGTTAATATCATTACTATTTGATGACGAAGATATTATGTTTACTGGGTAATCAACATATATACAGGTGGCTTTGAAAGTGTTCTAATGTAAAAAGAGGCTAAGTCTAAACATAAATATACAGAAGCATCTGGCACATAGTTGTTTCTTTGATGTTCTCAAAATTACAGTCATAATAAACATTTATTGAAAAATAAATAAATAAATATAAGAACAAATAAGAAACAGGACTTTATAATACATTGAAATAGTATGGTCAACATACCACCCAATTGTGTGTTTTAGCAAGACGCCTGCCAAGAGCATGTATGCAATAATACACAACACCAACCTGAGGTCTAGGAGCTGAAACGGCGATCAAGATGGCTGGAAACATAAGAACATTAAGCATTTGTTGTAAGGTATACTATTGATTTTCATAATAACAAACCATAGACGATGGGTTATATAATTTGAACTCAACTCAAACAACACTTTAGTCTCAAACTTGTAGAAGTTACATGAATCTATCAAAGTGACTACATTTTACGCTGGCCATCAACCCACCGCAACCCTCCTCCTTTCTCCAGGTTTGAGACTAGTTGTGTTAAAATAAACATTTAATACACACAGGTGGAGTTATAGTTCATATTACATAAAAGAATTTTTATCACTAGCATTGGATAGTACATGTGGAAGTCTACACAATGTTTGAATATTACATTTGAGGTTGATATTTTGGTTGAATGAGTTTTGAACATGCACTGGACTTGACGACTTCAATTGTACCTTATTTAAACCTTGGGAAGTTCACATTTCTGTAAAAAGTTGTCTGATGTGAAACCAAGAAGAAATTAAGAATAGCCAGAGAAAAAGAGAATTAAGGTCAAGAGGAGAATAACACAAAGGGGAGAAGGAAAATCAGCTCACAAGCCATTTCATTATCATCATAACATTAACCACCATCTCAACCACTCAAAGGAAATATCAACCATCATCATAATCAAAAGTCATTCCCTAGGAAGATCATCTTAGGGAAGACTAATAAACTACTCAAGGGAAATATGTTATGTTTTTATATAATAACCTAGAGAGATGCATATAGTTTATGGGAAATGTTTCTTTATTTGGGGCCTGTTTGGCGCTCCAAAAAATGGTGAAAAACATTGAAAATCTCTAAAATTCTCTAACACATTTTGCACTTCTCGTACTTTGTGAAATTTTTACAAATTTATATATATATCTATATATCCCAACAAATTTTTACAAACTCCAATAAATTTTTTGCAAATTCCAATGCCATTTCACAAATCTCAATAACTTTTCTACAAATCCCAAAAATTTTTTAACCACTTTCAATAAATTCTGACGCAAAATTGCTCCGATGGAATCAAAAAATAGTTCGAACGGTTTCTCACTCCAAAAAGTTGATGCAAAAGTCAAAAAGTTTCACTATTCATCTTTGAAAAACGTAGTTTGATTGTTGCACACCAAATGTCACATTTTCCCTGTTTTTCGTTATTTTTTGCTGCGCCAAACGGACCCTTAATAGGTGAATAACCAATATTTATTATAGTGAACATTTCCAAAAACATCTAAGGGGGATGTCTTCAACTAAACGTTACGTCCTCATCATTCTCCAACTCAGTTTTGAACAGGAAAACATGGTTTTGCAAGTTACAAAGGTAAAGAAGTTGACTCCTAGCTTTAAGGAGTCAAAAACCAAGAGGGTTAAGCATTACACCACAAAAAACAAATAATAATAATAATAATAAATCATAGACAGTTAGGCATAATAACGATCCAACCAAATCAATCAGCTAACTGTAATTGTAGTTCTATGATCCCCCACCCCCCAATCTGTAATTACCTAATTAGATTGATATGTATATCTTTAGTTATTATGTGCATATCACATAGCATGATATTAGGGTTAAACTCTGGCCATCATTGTGTATAAATTTCATTGGTGAACAATACAATATGTAGTTCACAATTCTCTTTATGCTATCAGAGCTTCTCATCTCCAACAATAAATTCTCTGATCCTGACCTTTCCTTTTTCCCATCATGTCTACCACTTCTTTAGCCTCAAAACACCTCTGGTCTTGAGAACAGCTCTCAAAACCAGAATGAATCTGGCCTCATTTTGGTCAATACTAGCTTTCAAATTCCCTTCAAACTCACTCCCTTCATCTTTCCTTCATGGCAAGCTCTCTTTAGCCTTCTCCTTGAAGGTTTTATGGGATACCTGGATGGTTCTATTTCCTAACCATCCATAAATAATACCTCCAATGCTGCTTAATTTGCTCCATGAAAATTTCGGTGCAGGCAAGATAAGCTCCTCCACAATGGCCTTTTTGCATCAATCTCGGATGAGGTCATGCCACTGGTTGCAAGCTGTGAAAGATCTTGAGATACCTGGGTTAAACTTTGCCTACTTTATGCAAACACATCTCGCATTAGAGTAGTACAACTCAAGGAAGATCTCACCCTCATCCGTGAAAAGTTCACAATCAGTTTTGGAGTATCTTCAAACTAACAAACTGATTACCTACGAGCTCGCATTAATTGATAAGCCCTTATTTGATGATGATATCACTTTGTATGCAATTGATAAGCCTTATTCTGCTGATGATATCACTTTATATGCTCTACAAGGTCTTTGTTCTAACTATAGGGACATGAGAATTATCTCATTTCATATCCATGATCTCCTTGTAGGACACAAGAATTATCTTAGGGGGACACTGCCAATAAAACCTTAGCTGCAACTGCTAATGCTTCTCAATGCAGGAACAACAATCAAGATCAAACTGTTGGTGCAAGTAATTCAGCCACATGTTTGTTTACAGCTATGTAATATCCTTACTATGTATAGATTCTACAGTTTAGGTAATTAGCACTAATTTTAGATTCTACAGTTTAGGTAACAGCTGTATAATATCCTTACCATGTACAGATCCACAGTTTAGGTAATTAGCTTTTAATTTTAGGAGATTTCCGGTAATTTATCTCCTGTAATTTCTCCTTTCCTTGTAGACTTTCTGTTTTCTGCCTATTTAATGAGAATTGCCACAAAGGGCAAATTAGTTTTCCCAAAAAGAAAGCTCTCTCTTGTTAATTTGACACAAACAACGAGAAGTAACACTTCCCTTGAAATTCAAGTAGAAAGCAGGGTCAACAGAATAAGTTTCGTCACCAGCAAGGCTCCAAGAAGTTTGCAGTTGTCTATCAATTTTCTGACAAACAGTTGTACCATAAACATTAACATGTGATCAAGCTTTGCTCATCTATCTAACAAAATAATCTTGACCTTGCCAAGCTTGAACTGGTTGCCTCATTTGATAGCGCTTTTCTATACCAATGCAAAGAACATAACAGAAAGATTTTTACTTGCATGTCCAAAAGAAGAAAAAGTTTTAACTTACCCCGTATATGTTTTTCTTTTGGCAATACTTCAACATGGTTTGTGGCCTTCACAATGGCAATATCCAGGTCCTGGAATAATTTCAAGACTTCGTAATTACTACGAAACTAGTAACACAATCATTCTATGTTTTATAGCAAGAAAATCACCTTGTAGTAACTATTGACTTTGGCCAATCCAACCGTTGTGGAGTCTTTTAGAGCTCCAAGAGCTTTTCTGAAGTTTTGCTGAGCGCTACCACCTGTTGCCATTTTGTTTAGGAAAAAGTAGTCTCTGAATCCCAATGCAGTTCAACTTGATACCCTGAGAGCAATAAGCAACAGAGAGTTTGTGTTAATAATATTGTGCCCATGGAGCTGAGAAAATGCATTAATGGTATCTGTAAAGTAAGCATATAGGCCCCTCATCCTAGAATTTCAACTTTCTCTAGAACCTGGAAAATACCCCTTGGTTATGGAGCTTAGGGTACATTCAAAAATACTTGGATTATAAAATGATGAACATTTCTCCCATTCGTTGGTTGACGTCAATGATGGATAATTCTCCTACTCGACAGTTGGAATTCAAAACCCAGCATTATGGTTGACTATGGATTCAATTGGTCATTTAAACTTGATTCATTAATTCTTTGGAGGTATCCTCCAACTGAAACAGCATCCATTTAGATTCTACTCACACCAAAATAGCCTACTCGTTTGTTTCTCTTTGTCCGAAAACTAGAAGATTAAGGCCTTACTCACCTAAGCCACCCATCATTACATCTGATGCTTGTGTGTGCACGCGCGTCCAAGAGAAAGAGAGAGAGAGAGAGAGAGAGAGAGAGAGAGACAGATCATGATAATGGAATTGTCCAGAAGCCAGATATGTGGTTCACAAAGAGTTTGGGAGAAAACATAAAATTGATCCACTATCAACCTCAAAAAGGAGATGTTTTCAGTTCTGCTGTTGATTTAGACACAAGTACATAACCTCCCAAAGAATGGGTATGTGCACATAATGTCTTCCCAAAGATGTGCACTAATGGACCCAAATGCAAACATGAAATTGAGTACTGTAACAATACATCACATTCCAACAGGAAACCAAACATCATATCAACATGTGCACTAATGGCTGACGGTCTCTGTCTCTGTCGAAACATGAGCTAAAATATGCGGATGATAACATTCAGAACAACATCCTTTGTTAATAGGCTACTTATATGAAAAAAGAATGTATGTATTCTACTTAAGACCTACATGAATAGAATGAAATACAAGGACTAGTAGTGACTAAGAGATACCAAGGTGAAATGAATGAGGTGGAAAGAAGGAAACCCATAGCTATCAATGATTATAGCAGACACTAGTTACAAAGCAAAATAGATGAAATAACAGCTGAAAATTTTTTACAGCATTTTCTAATACTTTCCAAGAATGTTTTTGTATTAATTAGATTCAAAACATTCCATTTTTGTCATTTTAGAATGAAATATGTAACACAAAGTTGCCCATGACATAAGAACTCGATGAACATATTATGGGACCATTAGAAAAAAGATGGGATAATTTAAGTATTCCTCTCAAAGGTATATTCTTGACAGAATTCCATGAAGCACACAGTGAACCAGCATCAAAGTGGAAGGACAGAACTAAAATCAACATACTCGTAGTTCCTCTGCATTCCACAATCCTACCAATTCTTGCGCTGCTGTTTTCCGTTTCTAGGAGTGTAGGCTATGACCAGGGCAGACCCAAGTAGAGGCTTGTACTTACTTGGAAATTGCACTTAGACCCCTTATTGTTTTTCAGTTGTACAAAAATTTCCCCAGTGCTTTGCATTCCCTATCCACCCGTAAGCGCCCCCGTACCTCGGCACGGCACACATGTTCAAGGGCAATCCATTACCCAAGTTAAAATAATTTTAACTTTTTTAAAATTAAATTGACCCCACAAATTTGAATACATTATCACAATTGCCCTTAAAAAATTAATTTTATTAGAAAAATATCCTCTCCTTCGATCAATCCACTCTAAGTAATTTTCGCTCACCGTTGATTAGAAATCCTGGATCCATCCTTGCCTTTGACCATCCCCTTCTAAATGATAATATAAAGTCCAATATCATAACAGAATGGAACACACTATTGTCTGCAAGCAGCTAAACACACTAGTTTCTTTCCTATCTTACTGCTCTAATTTTCCAAATGCTAATCTTGAAATTTATGGCAATTGAACCAAAGTTTTCCTGAAGGAATGCAATATCAATATGGACTATTCAGTAAACGATTATTGGGCAACTTGGCTGATGAGTACCAGCTACTTTTCTAATAACAATTTTAAAGGGTTAAAATAATATTTCAAAAAATAAAAATAAAAATAAAATTTCCTGTTCAATCTACAACAATCTAAACAAATTATGATTATATTATACACATATACTAAGGCCATGTGTGTTTTTAGGAATAAGGTCAAATTAAATTGGATGTCAGAATGAATTGGATATCCTATCTTGTCCTGCATTTGATTGAAAAGTGAGTCTAAACAAATTATTCAATCGGTGTTAAGTCTCTTGTACAAGAAAGTAAATTGTTCCAAAAGTAGACGTGGGTCAATTAGTCCAGGGATTATATATTTGATTAAAACGTCTAATCTACTTTAGGGATCACCCATTTGTAGTTTATAATCTTATTTTTAATTATTTTAATTGAAAAATAAATTTATATATTTAAATGATAGATTTTATAACAAATAATAATCAATTTAATTTTATATTAATTTTTAGTTTTAATTTTATTGAATTTATTTTTATGCACTTTTAAAATAATTATATTAATTTTAATTTAATTTCTAGCTAATTTAGGGATTTTATACTTCTAATAATCTTATCTTCATAAAATTTAATTTATTATTTAAAATAATTTTATTAATTTTATTTCTATATAATTTTAAATTATTAACTTTAATCTCATTAGTAGCTAACCCGGGGATTACCTGCTTTTAATAATTTTCTTAATTATAATTTTATTAACTTATAATTTTAATTATAATTTTTTAAAACATCTTTAAACTTATAACAGTCAAAAAGTTGAGGCTAAATGCTAAAATTATCATTTAGACAAGTAATTAAAATGTGAGAGTATAATTGTTATTTTTTTAGGATTAATCTAGTTCGGAAGTATGTAAATAAGCTTAGGAAAGTTTTATTTTTAATCAAACATGAGATAGTACTAATTTGATAGGATAGTTAATTTAGAGACTCTTCATCCAGGGACAATTAATCTCAAGAGGACTTGTCAGTCTCCCAATCGTGACCTAAGAGGTAAAGGTAAAAATTGTTCTGCAGCTTACTTGTGAAAAAAATAAAAAAAATAATAAAAAATAATAAAAATAATGATGATGAAACCACTGATTCTTAAAGAACAATAAATTCAATATATCTTTCATAAATAATAATTTTGCTTGGCGGCATTTGGAAGGCAAAAGGTAAAAAAATAATAAAAAAAATGTAATGGGTCTAATTTTTAGAAAACAAACATGATTGAATGACACGTTTGAACTATTTTTGTATATTATGTCAAACATTTTTCGAATCGAATGCGATCGATCGTGGTGACGTCAAATATTTTCATATATTATATTAAAAAAATAAGAAGAAATTGAAAAAAGTTAGTATGTATAAACGGAATACGAAAATAGTTAAAATTTGATAAAAATTTGTAAAAAATTGTAAAATTTGGGCTTCCAAACACGCCGTTACATTCTCTCTCTATATCTCTCTCTCATTTGTAGAGACTGCTCCTGATACGGCGTGAACAATCCCAAGAAGAAGTAACAACCAAACACCTTCTTATAATATAGAGTGTTCATATAGACACAAAGATGCAAATGAAAACCCAACAAAATGCAAAGCAACATCGAATTCAAAGATAGATTTTCCATATATTATTCAGATTGCTACACAAATATTCTGCGTCATATCGAGCGTATATATATATTGAGAACCCATGAAACGAAACGCATTGGAAACGGGCGTACCTCGGAAATTGATCGACCCGCGAAACGCCGGCGAAGGCGCCGGCAAGCGTAAGCTGGATGATCCTTCTCCGAGAGATTCCAGGTGAGAGAACAAACCGATTGGTATTGTTAAAATTGTATTTATAAACTGTTTTATAATATAATAATCCATACACGTGCATGATTAGATTAAAGCTCTATTAATTACATATAAATTAGTTGATAATCTAGCTCCCATTGATTTTTACGTAAATTCATGACGTCAAGTGGAGATCAACGTTGATCATGAATGTTGATCCGAGATTCCGAGAGCAACGATGTCGATGTTGTTGTGATGAAAAATCCGTTACACTAGTTAGTATTTATTTATTTATTTATTTATTATTATTATTATTATTATTATTTCAAATACTTAAAGTATTCGGGTCAGCTACCGTGTATATCGACCGGCTAAGATTTCTAGCCGTCGCCAACAGTGCCTAATTCACTCCAATACAAGTGTGGATGAATTGGGTTTATGCTGGACCAAAATGACCCCAAATTTTACTTGATTCATTCATAACCAAATTAATCCAAATTTGATTGGATTGGTTTCAATCCATTCCGCTCCACTTTTTGTTTATGGTACTGTTTGAAAATTCAGATTTTAGCAATTTTTGGTATTTTTTTTGTCAGAAACTGTTAATTACAATTTTTGTTATATTTAGTGAAACAAGTAACAATTTTTAATAACTTTTAAAAATTTTTTACAACTTTTAAGTGTTTTATAAAATTTTTGATAATTTTTAGTAATTTGGTAACTTTTGAGTGAATAACTTACTATAACTGAATAGGAAAATAATAAAAATTAGTATTTTACCAAATATCTAAACGGGACCTACATAACCTTTGGTAGCTCTTTTTATTATTTTTGGCCCCTCGTAGCGGGACTACATAAATTAGGATTAGTAATGAATCCAATTTCTCATTAATTCTTTATATGTGGGTTAAAAAAAAATTCAAATCAAACTCAATTTGTAAGTTTAACAAACTAAATTGTAGTCATTTTGATGATGACTTGATATAAATTTAAACCCAAATCATGCCAGTATAATGAGCTTGAAAACTCTCAAAATTAACTAAAAAATAATATTAATTTAGTTCAATAAATTATTTATTTTAATTTATAATATTTTAGATCAAAATGCTATTTTAATTAACAAAATTATTCACAAGTCAAATTTAATTTTTTGCCAAGTTGAATTCGAGTAAATCAAAATTTGATTTGACTCGATTTTACCTTTAACGTAAACAATAAGCTTCCAAATTTGTATTGTGTCGAGCCACATGTAAAATATATTAATCAAAAAATCAAATAAAAATTATTAAGTAAACAATTTTTAGACCCAAATTCATTTCAAACTCTCGGCCGAAACAAACCAATATGAGCCAAGAAGTCGAAGTTGGCTCACTTTTCGGGTTTCTTAAATATTTTGAACACTCCTGAATAAAGCACATGATAATTTTTTAAGGTATAAGTGGTACTAATTTTCAAGATTAAATTTAAATTTTTCCAAAGGAAAAGCCATCAAAAATATGGTAAAGGAAAATGTTTAAGGGTGTAATTGGAGCCATGACGGACAATTGTGCTTTCAATTAATAAAAATTAGAGTGCCAAAAACAAAAAAAAAACAAAAACAAAAAAACTTAACAATAATAATAATAGCAGAATACAAATAGATTTACTCATATATATATATATATATATATATATGTATGTGAATTAAAGTTCAGATTTAAAAATTAATCGAAAATTTGCCTTCATAACTCCAATTTAATTGAAAATATATATAAAAAAAATTCCTTTTATCTAATTCTATGAGTGACTGCAAGTAACCTGCCTGTGAGGGACTCTGCCTGTAGAAGAGTGAAGCAGGAGGTGAAGTAGAGAAACAATACATTTCATCCCACATCGCTTGGGTAATGGAAGAAAGTGACATATTTATAATATTTAATATCAATATAGAATAATGCGTTTTAAAGTCATAAGGGCACTGGATTCAGTGAGAACTCTAAGGTTAAGCGTGCTCCAGTGAGGGCAGTACTAGAATGGGTGACCTCCTAGGAAGTAGCTTACTAAGTCTAAAGTGAACAATATTAAACTATATGAATGCGGGTCGTTACAACCTCGATCTTCTCTAAGAAATGCGCTCATTCCCTTTATAATCAATCATTTGTCATATGAAAAGAAAATAAAAATATATACATATTTTACTATTAAGACATAAAATAGCTTGTCAGGTGATCCCGACCAAAAAAATTCTCACCACAACCAGAGGTTATACTCCACCTAGATTAGGACATAAACTTCTCCATAAAAACATGACTCACTAACTTAGTTGCGTTGTTGAAGAAAATGAATATGAATTTGTATAGTAGCACTCAGTTTTTAAATCCAACAATTGTTACAATTGCTCAAAATGAGGATTACAAAATGATAAAGCTACATTTTATTCAACTAACAACTTTGTCAACTTCAACTATATCAGTATCTTGTTTGGTGCCAAAATCACCACCACGAGTGCTCAAACTTACCAACACTATTGGAGTTCTGACGTACGTATTATGCTCGTAAAACATTCTCATTGATATTTTTGCACGAGTTCTGCTTCTCTATTAGCATGATGCTCCAAGAACCCTTTGCTATTCATCTCTGTCAACCTACAATAGGTAATAGTAACCTTCATTTTGATAATGATTAGAATCTAGATATCTTTAGAGTAAATTAACTACTCTTATAGACCAGGAAACCAAGTAATGTAAGGGTTGGCAATTCATGTGGAGGGTTATATTCAAATTTATAATCGTGTCTATTCATATTTGTACTTAAATTTCTCAAAATTTAAAGACATATTAAATAATTAATTTACTTCAAAACCGGATCAAGTTGTATCAATTTCGCATTAATGTATTCGTATTGTGTTACATTTGTATTCTTTTTCAGTAGTTTTGAGTTGTGTTATCCTATTGTGTCCAATATTGTCACTTGGTCTACGTCTATGTAACTTTTTTTTTTTTGTTTAAACAGTTTCCAAAAAATGGATTCAACAAGCTCGGGGTGTGAGTGAAAAAATTATAGTAAAATGACTTCTTGCAAGCTTGCCACAATTCTAGGCCGAGAAGGTAAAAAAAAAAAAATTGATACTTTTGAGATGGATCCTTCTCAAATACAAGAGGCAAGGGGAATGAGACCTCCAAGACGAGTAGAACAAAACAAAACCAAATTCATTGAATGCAAACTAATGTTTTAGATATGTTACATTGACTCTTCTAAATGTATAATATTGCTATATCATTGCTATATCGGAGATACTTGACTGTTGGGAAAGGCCGCCAAGTAAGATTATGATGTATGTATCCACATATAAAACTTATATCTATATGAAACAATCCAATGGTAACTATTTATTCAACTCAACAATACCTTAGTTTGAAATTAGTTGGGATCAAATCTTTGAGTTATTTTTTTTTTCCTCCATTCATATATTAAATATATATAAATATTATTGCGCATCTTTGTATCCTTAAGTAAGAGAATAAATGAATCTAACTCTTAGGCACACCCTCGTGCCCACATCCATGTAACATAGTGTTTAAGGGCTATTCTTAATACACGGGTTGAATCCATTTGCTTACAAGCCTAACACTCAAATTTGTATTCAAACGTGAGATAACAGAAAATTCTCCAAATATCTCCCACATACAAAGCTAGATTTATATTAAATGAAAGAAAGTATCAAAAGGAAGCTACAAAGCAACGAATGGTCCAAATGACCACTGATAGTTTTCTAGAACTTTCCTGTGTCTATCTACTAAAATAGCAATCATAACAAAAAAAAAAAAAAAAAAGAGCCAGGGACTTGGGGTGTTCTAATGCTTAAAACGTTAGTTTCAAAATAATTTAATTATTTTGGGCCCGTGATTTGTTTCAAGAACATTTAAAAACTACGAACTCAGTCATATTGTTGAAAACCTTACTAGAGGACATAATTAACAGGGTGGAAAGTGGAAACCCAATCTTTCATGCTATTTCGTCACAACTGTGAAGGTTTGTCAACCAATTGCAACCCATCTATCAAAGCAAGTTAACTACCCACCATTTTTAATGTCCTGCGAACCTCAAAATGAAGTAATTGGTTTACAAATGCAAACGCATGATATCAATTTCAGACCAAACATGCATTCCGTAGCAAAATTTCTGTTCAGTGAACGTAACGGATGTCATAAAGAAAAACCCATTGGAGAAAAGACAGAAATGAATTACTCTGCATGCAAGTTTCCATGGTATATATGTGTGCGCGCGCGCGTATATAAGTTTTTTTGCAGAATATCATACCTACTAATAGTACGGTCTTTTGCAAACCCCAACTCATTGTCCACACAAAGATCCAAATCATCATTTTTCCTTGATCTTGAAGAGGTTCTGGGGGCCATTTTTTGAGCATCAGAGACTGTCACTATGCTTTGGAAAAGTTCAACAGGAGTGCCCTCGGCTGTACACAACAGTCTGGCTTTGTTCTCATACATCACCTGTAGATCCAATAGAGATGCATGAAATCATAAATTTCTAGTAAATTTGCTGCCGCAAGAAAAGTAACTCCACCAGCATGCATCCAAGGGGCTGGTTATAGATTACAAATGATTTTCACACCATAATCTCCTGATTTCATGCTATGGTCCTCAAGGTTTTGTGGAGTTGGGGATTACAGTGAGCCCAAATATACATACATACGACTAAATTATTGATATAAATAATCAAAAAAATTGGTAGAGAACTAATATCAACTAGAGTAACAAATCGACATGCTGCTGTCCTATTTTGGAGTCCAAAAATTGGCACACCTTCCAAAGCCAGTGTATGAAAACTTTCTGCTAGAAAGGAATAGAGTTGGTTAATAATTTGCTGTAAAAGGAGAAAAAAAGGCATAATAATCGATCGATACGCAAATATTGCAAGGCATGTAAAATCACCATAAGTTTAGGCAGACCATCACGGCAGCTACTATTAAGGAGATGACTTCACACTTCAACCAAATTGGCATTTCTTCGATTAGCACGAAGAACAACTAATTCAACTAATTGTCTTTGCAGAGAGAGAAACAAACAAGCTAAAGTTCCAGGAAAAGAAAAATGTGTATCCAAATAGCCTTTAAATCCAGATAATCTCCTGTATTTCCTCACAACTTCACTATGATATGAGGTTCTATTGGACTTATTCTTCATAATGGATAACAATTTTAGCACTCAAAAAAAAAAAAAAAAAATCATCCCAATTTTTTGGTGTTTTGTAATGAATTTTAAGGTGCAGAAGTTTTTCGACACAGTTAAGTTAGAAATGACTTACTAAACAATCCAAAATAGTCTGCAGCACCGAGTGGCTTGTCACAGAGCTCTTCAAAAAGAAAATATGCACATCCATTAGCACACAGAGGAACCTGACAGTGGAAGAAAAATAAAATGGCAACTACTAAACTCCATGTGTGCCTTGCAAAAGCAAAGAAATTTGTATGATATACCCATCGTGTCCTCCCCATAACAACTTCCACCTCTTGCGTATGTGCTGTTTGTTTCTCAGCTAACTGTTGAAACATTTGCTCGAGGAGGACAGATGACTCTTTCCCAACAAAGTAGAAACCTTGCTCAGCCTGCAGTTCAAGCAAAATACAAGAGAAGTCATATGAGAAGTAATTACAAGTTGAAAATGCAAATATGGTATTTAACAAATAAAAAAAGGAGAGTTAATAATGCTACCGAAGTCATTTTCCGGTAATCTACTGAGGATCCAATCTCATGAACCACACACCTTTCCTACGTCAAAACAAGTTCCCAAGTTGTTAACTAAAGAAAACACAAATAGAGAAGGGGAAAAAAAAAAAAAAAAACTTGTGCCCTTAAATTTCTTTTGTAACACCAATATGCAGATCCAAACCAGTTTTTTCTCTACATCACTGAATGAAAAAATAAAAAGAATAAAAAAATAAAAAGAAAAGGAAAGGAAAGGAAAGTTCAAACCCACATAAACTTGTCAACATATCAGGTTTCGTATGGATTCAAAAGGAGAGAGAAATTCTCTTTTGTTATTATCATGACACATACGAAGAGCTCATTGGATTAAAGCCTTGTATGCATCATGATCAACATGAAACATCCAGTGGCATACCTTCAAAGTGGAAATGAATGGTAGGAAAAGATCTCTCTGCAATCCACCTTCATAAAGGTTGTTAGGAGAACGATTTGACGTGGCAACAAGAATCCACACTAGCAGACGTGTAAGTTCTCAGCCAAAAATCAACAGGTCAGCTGCACAGCAGCTGGGAACATAAAATACGGGGGAGTTTAAATTACTTACCAAGCCATTGCTGAATAAATATCGAAATAGACGATTTAGGGTTTGTTTGGAGTAAGAAAAAATGAGATAAATTGTGGTTTGGAGAGATTTCGTAATGCGTGCAGTGAGAGAAAAAGTTGATGTGATATAAAGTTAACAGAGATTTATAGAGATTTTTGGAGATTTTCAGCAAAAAATGGCAAACCAAACGGGCCCTTAGTATCAATGCATCGGCAACATCGGTTACCTAAACATAGAAAACAGAGAATTGACAACAGGAATACAGCAAAATAAAAAACTAGAAGTCTTGTCCATGGTCATATAAGCAGAAACAATGCATCTATTTTCAAGTTACATTGTACCAAAAACTCATCAAGGCATAACAAAATTGATTCATCAGATATCTTCCCTGCAACAACTTCAAGGGGATCTGCTACACCCTTGTGCTTCTGCAGTTATACAACATTATGGCATTACAGTTAACTATATACTTTAGTATCAGGCAAGCAAAATCGGTTCAGGAAAAACAATTTTTACTAAATTTGGACGTCATATTTAGTTTACAAGCAAGTTCATGAATTCTATGATTGAGCTAGATTCACCACAGATGCAATATAGCTAGAACAGGTGAACATATATCAAAGCAAAATATGCAGAGCAACAGTAGTGAAAAAATAGTGACAGTTGTAGCATTTCTCATTTATTATTTCATTTTTATACAATTTCATAAGTTGATAATTGTTGGGTCACTGTAAGATAGAGACTCATCATGGAGACACATTGACCCATTGAATACACTGACCTGGTTCTTAATCATACTTTGAATTACTTGTGGTTCAAATGACCAGCTACATAAAAAGAGAGCGGAAAAAAAAAAAAAAAAACTAGTTGTAGCAAGCTTTCTTTCTGGCATGCAATTAGAAGAAAAATGGATATCTCTTACTCGCAATCAGGCGTGGACATCCAACATGAAATCATGAAAATGAATTCTCTTTTTCCTCCAGCTGCTAGGCCTGAGAAAGTTCAGGAATTAAGTAGAAAAACCAGCAGATGTTTTATATTCCCTGTAAATTATGCCTATGATTTACAATTAGTAGATGAGTTGCCCGTTCTCAAGACAATTTTAAGGTCATTTGCGAGAAAATCAAATTATTGCAAATTGATTGTGAGCAACAAACCTACAATTGATGGAGAAACAAGTCCATCAGCATAGTTTTCCCCGTGCCTACTCCTCCATAGAGGGAGAGCCCATTCACAGGCGAGTATGAAGACTGAGGAATGAAACGGGACCAAAACCAACTACTCCTGAAAATGAAAGAAATGGAAAATCAATGACAATTTAGTTACAAACACCAATAAAATTTAAAACTTGACAACTCCATGTCATAAATAGACTAAAATTAATACTCTAAACAACGAGATTGTGTATCTACCATCTGAGCATGTGAATCAGGACGCTAGAATCTGGAAACCAACAAACAGTTACCTTCTAGCTCTCTCAGGATAAGCATGCTGATCTAACTGGCATGCTTCAGCTGACTCAACAAGCGCATCAAAGAGTCTCTGAAGTTCGGTTAGGGTGCCTACCTGGACAATACCATCAGTATATTGTTTAATAAAGGAAACTGGATAAAGAAGACGACAGATTCATGAATAAAATCCTCAAAAATTTTAAAAGCCCTCTGCACCACAATTAAAGCGGATGCTTTCAAGAACTAAAGATCACCAACTTTGGATCTTAAAAGCAAATGGAGCATTTCTAGAATGCTAATCAAATGACACCTAGTAAACAATGCATTAATTACTAACTCCACCAATGGCCACAAACTTTGCAAGCCATCCAAGGTGCGAGACCATAAACTGTCAATTAGCAAGCTGAAATAGGAAAATCTCGATCAAACATAAGAAAGTTAACCATTTGGCCTGGACTCTGGAAGAAAGTTGGAATATATCTAGCAATTTCATAATTTCAGAAAATAAGTTATATGCCCATCCACTTATGCTCACAAAGATAACAACAAACTGTGAAAATCATGCTAAAGATTATTGTAGGCATCTTGAGAAAATGTAAAAAGATCATCATAAGAAGATACCTCTAGTGGTCACTCCAGCAGCATCAGCAAAGAGAGCTCTTGAGATCATACAGGAGGGATGCGTGTGGCTACAAATTTCAGCATTATAAAAGAATTTGTGAACAGACCCACAACTTTTTTTGGCCAAATAATTTTGTTTTCTTGCTAACCGACGTAAGATATGAAAATAATTGTGTTTTCTTGATTCTGAAAAGCTGGTTGAAATTGTCGAAAATTGCGAATAATGGTTCTCATCTTCAATCCAGGATGTGAGTTAAAATTCTCAAAATGGACCACCTTGTAAAAAGTGCTTCACAAGAACCAAATCAAACAAAAGTTCTGAAACAAATAAAAGTACAAGGATTACATATTGGTATCATAATAATGACAGAATATATTCTCCAATACACAAAAGTATTAAACTTTCATTAATGCTACCGAGGAAAAATCAGCAAAAATTACAAAAGATCATTATGCAAAAATTGTACATATATATTATACAACAAAAAAAAAAAAAATTGCAAGTATATTTTAAGATAGTTTTTTTGTTTTTAACTTATTTTTATCTTACGTGGCCTTTTTTTTTCCATCAAAATTTGATTTTATTTTTTTATTTGGTAGTTTTTATGCCTGTTAATCACATTTACCAAAAGAAAAATAACAAAAAAATCAAAAAATTCTTATCCCACTCAGAGAAAGCTAAAAGAAATAATTTTTTTGTTTTTTTTTTTTCTTTAGCTTTTCTTAAACTAAACACGTATTTTTCGATTTTTTGTAATTTTTTTTTTTTATGAATACGGTTAACAAGCCTAAAGTCTACCAAACAAGAATAGAAAAACAATTTTTTGTGAAGAAAAGCCAGATGAAAATAAGCTACGGAAAAAAAAAAAATCTAAAAACTAGTGTTAAGCTGACATCAGAAGATCAAGCAAATACCAACTCAAATATTAGTTAGCTTAGCATTATCTGTATCTTACTTAAATATATTGTTTTATTAGTTGTCATATCTTTCTGTTGTTTTCTTGTTGTAACAATTCTTATCATCTTTTTTGTATCTGTTATTTAAACTCCGATGACTCAATGGAAAAAATCAACAACTCTTTAAAATCAGTAGTTATTCTTTTATGGTATCAGAGCCATAAAAGCTGATCAAGAGCTCTTTCTAAACTGATACATGGCCTCTCTTATTCAAGATAATCAGGTTGTATCCTTCAATGCTCCTTCACATCTTCCCACCAAAGTCACGCAATCTAATTTTTTGGTTTGGAGAACCCAACTCCACTCTGCCCTTATAGGATACAACCTCTTTGGCGACATTGATGGTAGCTTTCCCAAACTTGCAACAACAATTCCTGACCCAAAAGACAGTACCAAAACCATTCAAAATCCAGAATTTATTCTCTGGAACAGACAAGATCAGCTAATCCTTAATACCATTTTAGGAAGTTGTGTAGCAAAAATACAGTCTCACATTTCCTCTGTTTCTTCCTCCAAGGATGCATGGGAGCGTCTCTCGGTCCATTTTGCAAATAAGTCTCGCACTCGTATTCTTTCTCTCGAGGAAAAACTTCATAACAATCCACGCGGCACTCGTTCTATCACAGAATATATGCAAGATGTTAGAGCCACTGCTGATGCCCTTGCTATAGCTGACAAACCCGTTGATGAGGAAGACTTAATCATACACGCTCTCACAGGTGTTGGAAATGATTTTGCCCTTGTTGCAGCCGCTGCTCGCCTACGTGATACCCCAATTACATTTGATGAGTTATTTGATAAATTGGAGGCCTTTGAACGTGAAAACAAAATTAAAGCAACCACAGATCAATCACTCATCCTAGCAACAACTAATCATACAACTCGTCAATCAAATCAAAGTCGTCCTTGGAACTCTCACTCTAACCAAACCTATACTCGCTCTACTTGGAACACTCATTACCGAAACCAAGCCTCTTCAAACATTCGTTCCAATTGGAATTACTCTCGACCAAACACAAATCGCTCCTCCAAATCACCTGTATCCTTTTGTAATTTTTGTTAGATACCTGGACATCACACTAATGAGTGCCGCAAACTTGCTCGATTTCTGAAAGAAAACAATGTCCAGACCAGTTTCACACAGCGTGATCAAAACTCTCAGCCTATCGTCAACATGACATCTCTCAACAGGCCTACGTCTCAACAATGGTTATTTGACACTGGTGCATCACATCATGTTACTGGAGATGTTAATAATCTGCAACATTTTTCGGACTATGGTGGTCCAGATGAAATCAATATCAGTGATGGTACAGGTTTGCGGATATCACATATTGGCAACGCCAAACTTATTCATAACAATACCTCATTTGCTTTGGATAACATTCTTTGTACACCCTCCATTAAGAATAACTTAATCTCAGTTTCTAAATTTTGTCAAACGAATAACGTCTCACTTGAATTTTTTCCCTTTCATTTTCATGTTAAGGATTTGCGCACGGGGGCGACAATGCTTCGCGGGGAGAACATTAATTATGTCTATTGCATTCCTAGCTCAATAAATCCTCAAGTTCATCACACTACAATGTCTCAAGTTGATGAGTGGCACAAATGCTTGGGTCATCCAGCTATTCCTGTTATCCGTTCTATTTTTCGTTCTAGTAATTTGAAGTTACATTCATTGTCAGATTTAAAGTTTCATTGTAATTCTTGTGCTTTGAATAAAAGTCATAAACTACCATTTTCTGAAAATTCTCTTCATAGTTCTAAACCTCTAGAACTAATTTACTCCGATGTTTGGGGTCCTACAAGTATCTCTATTGATGGTTTTCGATATTATCTAATATTTGTTGACCATTTTAGTAAATATATTTGGCTTTATCCTATGAAACAAAAATCTGATGTTGCCGTTTTATTTCCACAATTCAAATTACTAGTCGAAAAATTTTTTCAACATCCTATTATTTCTATCTACACGGATAATGGTAGAGAGTATCTCTCTCTTGCGCCCATTCTAAACTCTCATGGTGTCTCTCATTTCAAAACACCTCCATACACACCTGAACACAATGGAACATCTGAAAGAAGACACCATCACATTGTTGAAACGGGCTTAACTCTTCTCCATACTGCATCTCTTCCAATTTCCTACTGGTCACATGCCTTCCAAACAGCTGTTTACTTAATCAATCGCCTTCCCACTTCAGTTCTCAACTTCAAGTCCCTTTTTCAAATGTTATTTCATCGATCTCCAAATTATTCTCGTCTGAAAATCTTTGGGTGTTTATGCTATCCTTGGCTGAGACCTTACAATACATCCAAACTTCAATCCCAGTCTGCACCATGTATTTTTCTTGGCTACTCATCAAGTCAATCTGCATACAAATGTTTTGACCCAGTTTCCCAAAAGACTTATATCTCACGTCATGTCAAATTTATTGAGCATATTTTTCCCATACAAGACACTAATAGGCATCTTATACAATCCTTGCCAGCATTGGACTCTTCGTGTGTGGATATCAATGTAAGTACTACTCCATCTTCTCTAACTACTTCTGTCCAACCTCTCCTTTCTAATATGCCTGCTACAACCACCTCTTCTACTCAATCTCCATCAATGACTCCTACCCAAACTACAACTTTGTCACCTACCCCTATTCAATCTTCAAACCACAATACCGTAGTTCTTCCTTCCTCACCTATCTCACCACTTATATCCATGCAATCACCAACTTCCCCTACAGCCTCACCTTTTTCACCTCTACCTTCTCACTCTAATTCTTCTCCTTAGCCACTTCCTTTTAATCTTTGGTCTCCTCGTGCTAGAAAACCGAACTCTAAATATTTTAATTCAAAGTTTATAAATCACATCACTGCTCATCCCATTCCTCCAACCCTTGAACCCAAGAATTTATCCGAAGCAATGAATGATGAGCATTGGTGTACTGCGATGTCAGAGGAATTTGATGCACTTATGTGCAATGGTACTTGGGATCTTGTTCCCCCAGGAAATCATAACATTGTAGGTTGTCGTTGGGTTTTTCGCATCAAGAGAAATATGGATGGAACAATTGCAAAGTATAAAGCTCAACTTGTTGCCAAGGGCTATCATCAACGACCAGGCTTAGACTATTCTGAAACATTCAGTCCCGTGTCCAAACCAACCACTATCCGCTTGATTCTTACATTAGCTCTTGCTTATGGTTGGAAGCTCTGTCAGTTAGATATTAATAATGCCTTTCTTCAAGGTACACTTACTGATGATGTTTATATGGTCCAGCCTTCTGGCTTTATTCATTCTTCATTGCCAAATCATGTTTGTAAGCTAAAGAAAGCTCTCTACGAACTAAAGCAGGCCCCGAGAGCCTGGTACCAAAAGCTCAACGGTTTTCTTCTTCAATTTGGTTTCAAAAATTCAGTGGCGGGCTCCTCTCTATTTATTTATAATAAGAATGGCATTTGTCTCTATTTTTTGGTCTATGTTGATGATATTGTTCTCACGGGTAACAATGATAAATTTCTCGAATCCTTTGTTACACAACTTAGCTGCAGATTCTCCTTGAAAGATCTTGGAATGCTCCATCAATTCTTGGGTGTTGAGGTGATTCACACACCTACTGGTCTTTTTTTGTCTCAACACCGTCATATTGCTAATCTTCTAGAATCGTTCTCCATGGCTGGAGCTAAAGAAGTCATTACCCTTATGTGTCCCACGACACCTCTGTTACTTAAAGATGGCTATGCTCCTATAGATCCAACTCCTTATAGGAAATTGGTTGGTGGACTTCAATACTTATCTCTCACTTACCCAGATGTCTCTTTTGCTGTCAATCGTCTCTCTCAATTTATGCATTCCCCAACTGAACTCCATTGGACAGCACTAAAAAGGGTTCTTCGTTATCTCAAGAACATTATTTTTCATGGTCTTTTTCTGCGTAAAGGAACTCCTTTACAATTATAGGCTTTTAGTGACTCAGATTGGGGTGGTAATCGTGATGATGGTCGCTTTACTACAGCCTATCTCATCTATCTAGGATCTAATGCTATTTGCTGGAAATCATGCCGTCAAAAAACTGTTTCTCGATCATCCTCGGAAGCTGAATACAAAGCCATTGCTAACACTGCTGCTGACATTCTATGGATTCAAAATCTTCTTCAAGAGTTAGGGATTCAATTGTCAAAGCCTCCATCCTTATTTTGTGACAACAATGGTGCTACTTATCTCGGTGCAAATCTAGTTTTTCATTCGCGAATGAAACATATTTCTCTTGATTATCATTTTGTTCGAGAATGTGTCACCAATGGCAATCTTAAAGTTCATCACATCTCCACCAAAGATCAGCTTGCCGATGTGCTTACCAAAGCCTTAAGTCGTCACCAATTTACTGTTCTTCGCTCCAAGATCGGAGTCTCTAATGGAGCCTCGATCTTGCCGGGGCGTGTTAAGTTGACATCAGAAAATCAAGCAAATACCAAGTCAAATATTAGTTAGCTTAGCATTATCTATATCTTACTTAAATATATTGTTTTATTAGCTGTCATATCTTTCTGTTATTTTCTTGTTGTAACAATTCTTATCATCTTCTTTGTATCTGTTATTTAAACTCTGATGACTCAATGGAAAAAATCAACAACTCTTTAAAATCAGTAGTTATTCTTTTAACCAGCTTTTGATACCCAAGACATTTGTTCAGAAAACATGAATTAGAGTAACCTAATTGTAAAATTAAAAATAAAATAAATAATCTAATTCTAAATCCAAATCATTAAAAATGAACAAATTACCAAACCATACCAGCATTTTTGCTTTTTGCAACTATAGGTCAAACTAATTTAAATAGGAAATAAAAAGAAAAAATTTAGAGAACAAGCTGATGAAATCTAACTAGCATGTGCAAGGAGGAATTGAGAGAAATGAAAGCACCTTCTTCTGAATTGATTACCTAAATTTCTACCAAACCGTGGGCCAAAAGTTCTATTGGGCTCTACGGCGTGGCGCTGGTTTGGCGGGCCAATCCTCGAAATATCATTCCTCTCGCTGCATACTGCCGCCGAAACGGTGGCTCTCCTCTCCATCGAACCACCGCCACCGGCAACTCCCCATTCTCACCCATTCTGCTTTTGGTTGTTTCCCAATTAATGAAGTTCAGCCCAAATGGGTGTTCGTGATCTGAGAAAAGCTAGAAAGGATAAACTGTTGCGAGCTCTGTCACATTCCAATTTCAACCTCAACAGCCAATTCTTCTGCTACTCCGCCGCCGACCTACACCATGTCGATCAGAGACAAGCCTCCGCGGGAGGAGGTGGGGGAGGAAGGGGACAGAAAGTGCGAGTTCTGCGTGGTAGCTCTCTGCCCTTGTCTCGTTTGTGTAATATTACTTCTGATTATACTTTCCATTGTGCTCGTCGTCAAGTTCCACATTCTCTGCCACACCCCTCTCCACTCTCTCTCCTCCGCCCTCTACAAGAAACACTGCAAATCCTAGCCCCAAACCCTGATAGTGTTAGGGTTTTTTGCAGTGTTTCAAATGGGGGTTCAGATTCTGATTCTGACGCCGAGTCGAATGTCGAGGCTAGTGAATGTGAAAACACCAAGTCGAAAGCGGATCCAAATGAGGTTGGCAAGGTATGCAAGGTGATCGACGAATTGTTTGCTTTGGATCGGAACATGGAGGCGGTTTTGGATGAGTGCGGGGTCAATCTAAGTCATGATTTGGTAGTGGAGGTGTTGGAGCGGTTCCGCCACGCGCGGCGGCCGGCGTTCCGGTTCTTCTGTTGGGCAGGGCGGAGGCCTGGCTACGCCCATGACTCTAGAACCTACAATAAGATGATGTTGATCCTTGGAAAGTCCAGGCAATTCGAGACCATGGTCGCAGTGCTCGAAGAAATGGGTGAGGGAGGGCTTCTCACAATGGAGACCTTTGAGATTGCAATTAAAGCCTTTGCTGAGGCAAAAGAAAGGAGGAAAGCAATTGGGATATTTGAGTTGATGAAGAAGTGTAAGTTCAAAATTGGGGCTGATACAATAAATTGTTTGCTTGATTCTCTTGGGAGGGCTAAACTTGGGAAGGAAGCTCAACTTCTGTTTGAGCAGTTGAAATGGAGGTTTACCCCCAATTTACAAACCTACACGGTTTTGCTAAATGGATGGTGCAGAGTGAAGAATCTAATGGAGGCAGGGAGGGTGTGGAATGAGATGATTGATCAAGGTTTCAAGCCCGACATTGTTGCCCATAACACAATGCTTGAAGGTCTGTTGAGGTGTAAGAAAAGGTCTGATGCTATCAAGTTGTTTGAAGTTATGAAGGCCAAGGGTCCGTGTCCTAATGTTCGAACCTATACAATCTTGGTTAGGGACTTATGCAAACAAATAAAGATGAAAGAAGCCGTTGAATTATTTGAGGAGATGATTGATTCGGGCTGTGAGCCAGATGCTGCTGTTTACACGTGTCTGATCACGGGGTTTGGGAATCAAAAGAAGATGGACAAAGTTTATGGATTGTTACAAGAGATGAAAGAAAAGGGATGCCCACCAGATGCTCGTGCTTACAATGCCTTGATTAAATTGATGACCAATAGGAAAATGCCTGATGATGCTGCCAGGATTTACAAACGGATGATTAACAATGGGTTTCAACCAACTGTCCACACTTACAATATGATGATGAAGTCCTACTTCCATATTGGGGATTATGGGATGGGTCGTGCAGTTTGGGATGAGATGGCTCGGAAGGGTTTTTGCCCTGACGATAACACTTACATTGTGTTCATCGAAGGTCTTATTAGGCAGGGGCATTCAGAAGAAGCTTGTAAATATTTAGAGGAAATGATAGAGAAAGGAATGAAAGCTCCTCAACTAGATTACAACAAGTTTGCTGCTGATTTCTCCAGAGTTGGCAGACCCGACATATTATATGAGTTGGCTCAGAAGATGAATTTCTCAGGAAAGTTTGAGGTCTCCAATTTTTTCGCAAGGTGGGCTGAGATGATGAAGAAAAGAGTTAAGAGGAGATCCGATTTGAAATAATAGGCAGTGTGCCTGAGTTTCTGGCAGCCGCAAAATAGTATTCGATTCTTTAGATTGCACGTAAAACTTGGAGAGCACTTCTGTTCCTCTACATGTGTAGAAGGTCAGTTGTTTGAGTTGTATGTTGTTGGTTTCAATCTTATTTTTTTTTTTTATTTACTGTGTATCTATTTACCATTTATGGGGATGTTATCATTGACTTCTATTTGCACGCAACACGGATCAAAGTTCTCATAGTTATGAATGGCTTTGAGGATGCTTTTGTATTATGTGCCTTTAATCTTCTTGCAACATAAAACATTGATTTGGGACCTTGGGGTCTGGTAGATGCTCCTATTTTTCATATTCTATGTTTTTTCTTAAACATGATGCTCTGGAGGGAAAGGCTATAGATTATCATTTTGTTTGCCCTTCAAGTAAAACTCATGCATGACTCTGGCTCGGTTTCTCCAGATTTTGACAGGTTCTTCAGCCTTCCAGCTTAAAGTACCGGCTCTGCTCTCTGCTCTGTATAATCTTTGTTTTGTGTATGTTTCTGAATTTTCGTGTTACAAAAACTAGTGTTGAAAAAGTTGTGGACTTGCATTCGTTATAGGGCACTGTTGGTTTGATTGACTAATTAGAGATAAGGGTTTGTTTATCTGGTGGTTTCTGGTCACAAGAAATGCAAAACAGTAGCTTGATCGAAGTTGCAGCAAGTTTGGTCAACGAGGCAGCCGATGCCTTGGAACAAAAATATGGTGGAAAGCTAGAATTTATATCATTTTTATTTTCTAAAAATCCAGCTCTTTGAGAATGGAATGAGCTTTGTTGGTACAATTTTCTAGAAAAACAGCATTCGCAAACTGTCTTACCAAATACAAATAATAAATCTATGTCTGCAAATTATTTAGAAATACTGTTCATATATATTGAACTACTGATTGTTTTTACCAATCTATACTATATTCTCCAATAATATTCGTGCCCAGAAATAAGGTTCTTTTCACTTCTATTCAAGCAGTTGAGATCAATATGATGACATCAATATACTACACGAGCCCACAATATGTATTGGACTCCCAAGTCTTAAAAATCCAAATCACATGATTTTGTGAAAATTTGGGTTTCATTCAGGTTGGTTCACTGACTATTGCAAAAAAGGCAATTAATTCCCTTCGGGTCCAAATAATTCTCCCAGAGGCAGATTTTGCCCCAGCCAAAATCCATGCATCGGCCCCTATGTAAATGTCAGTCCGATGCATCCTTGCATCCTTTCACTTTGATTGAAAAAAAAGGGATATATTTGTTGAGATTGTTGTATTTTAGAGTTATAGTTCTGTTGTTAAAGCATAGCCCTTCTTCTTATTATTGTTATTACTTTTCTTTTTTTCCCCTCTCCCCTTCTAAAATCATTTTGGAATTGTTTACTTACATATAATTGGCAGTAATAGTTTGCAGGTCTGTGCCTTTAACATAAACGCTTCTGGACAGCTTATTTTATTATGTAGCTCTGTTCTATCATCGTTGGTTTGAAGGTATGAAATTTATAAATGCCGTGTTTACGGGTTCTTTTTATTTTTATTTTATTTTATTATTATTATTATTATATTTTTTGATCGGTAAGATTTAGTGTGTATTTAAAAGAAAAAAAGAAATTGTACAAAATCTAAGGGGCATTCCCCTAGCTCAGCCTCGCCTACCCCAGCTGAGAACACAAAATACAATATACTTACCTAAGAAGTATGGATACACGATACGGATATGATATGGGTATGGATATGGATATGGCAATTTAAAAAAAAATAAGAATACGGATACAGTAGGAATATGACAAAAAAATTATAAATTTTGTATATTTTTATTAGTTAACAAAATTGATTCAATATATAATTCAATATACAAAATATAACAAAATATAAGTCATAAGATTTTATAATTTTAGAAATTTTAACTATTCAAATTTAAATGTTTCTTAATCATATATTTGAAAAAAAAAATAATAAAATAATAAGATAAGTTATGTGGCGTATCCAATATGTATCTTGAAGTATTCAAAAAATATATGCATCTAATACGTATCGAATACAGGTACGGCACTCATTTTAGAGTATCCGTACTTCTTAAATAATCACAAAGTCTAAGAAAGAATGGATTAACCGCTATGCACTCCATCTGTGTTCCCTGCCTAGCTAGTGATAACATCAAAACTACAAAAGCATGCATAGACACACGTCCTAACAAGGCACACAGGAAACATCCATATTAGGGCCAGCAGTATAACAAAAGCATCTTCGTGCCATACTGATCTTCAAATCATACCAACCACATGCAAGACCTCAACCCTCATCCAACCCTTCAAGATAACACCATGAGCAACACCAACTGTATCCTACCCAGCAAAAGTACAGCAGCCTTGGAACCCATCAAGGTATCAGGACAATCATCAAACATCACACCTTATTCCACCTTAGCCCAAGATCCTCCTGCATCTAATCTCTACAACGGAACATGTTTGTTTGCCTCTGAAGAAGGAATTGACATTCCTCTCACACGATCCCCAAGCGGGTTAACAATTTCATCAGATATGGAAACCATTCACGTCAATGTAATTATTCTCATACGTTCGAACATTCCTATGCCTCCACATGAAGTAAATCGTAGCATTGAAAGACATTTCCAGTCTGTTTGTCAAAGTCAAAGACTGACCTTTAAACACATTGCTAGCCCAGCTCACAATTTCCTCCTAATGGAGAGAGAGCCCCACCTGAATATCATTGATCTCCAAAATTGTTTTCCAAAATCTGAAGGTAGCCTGACATTTGAAGAATAAATGGTCGTGGTCCTCAATACTGTCCCTGTAGAAAAGACAACTCGTGGTCAAGCCAGCCATAGCTCATCAGCTTATTTTGTGTGCTCAGCTTCTGTTGAATAGCAAGCCAAATGATGAAACAATACCTAGAAATAGACCATCCTTGTAATACCCTCCACCTAAAGACTGCAAAGAAAGACTTACCTTGATCAGGAATCCATACCACCTCATCTGGTGCATTAGGAGGAGGAGGAGGTAAATCATCTGTAGGTCTTTTCAGTTCAGTGAGTTTTGCTAAATTTACCACTAGCCTTCGCCATTTATCATTGATTATAATGGAAGTCACAGCTACCTCAACCCCCAACCCTGATTCATAGACCAGTCTATCCTTCTTAGAGGAGCAAATACGCCTTGAAGGTAATACAGACTTTCCACTGCCCACTTTGTTCCGAATCCAAGATCTAGTAGTCTTCTAAGTTGCATTATTTTTCTCCACTTCCATGAACAATCCCAAGGAATTTTCATATACTTTCTTGCAGTCAATTTGCTCTGAGCCATATTGCCAGGAAGTTTGCTCATTTGTTCATAAAATCAGCTGGAAGCATCTCTGTCAGATTCTTCTGAAAATTGATATTGGTTTCTTATCTATATATACACTATTATAGAGCAACAATAGGGTAATGGTGAAACTTACAAATTCATGAAGTTCTTTTTTTTTTTTTTTTCTTTTCTTTTCTTTTCTTTTCTTTGTGAAGCTCACACTTTTTAAGTAGACAAAACTACCCTTAATCTCTAAATGCACACGTCATCTATTATCTTTAACAAAATAAGGTTATTACAGATATTTTGCAACATCCCATGTTTTAACCAACTCCTCAACATACAGAAAATAATTTCTCTTTCTATGTCAAATTCTGAGAAACACTTTCCCTGAATCTCAATTCCAACCTAATAATTTATCTACAGACTACATTTTGTTGTATGCCAATTAATTTTGTTTCTTCCTTTCCAGTTAATATTGTTTCTTCCTATCAATGATTCATTTCCCAATGAATTTGTGATATATCACATCCAATTCATTTTGTTTCTTTCTTTCCAATTAAGTTTGTTTCTTCCTTTTCAATAAGGCTGTTGATTCATTTCCCAATTTAAGTGATATTTGATCTAGTGGTTGTAGTTAAACCAATTGGAGGGAGAAAACAAATTTTACATGAATTTTTTTTTAAGGAAAATAATTTTTATTTGGAAAAAAATATTTTTCCAAACCTTTTAAGTTGATTTATGCTAATTCAAACTTTTGTCCGAATATTCGTTCTTTCCTCTTGTACGTGTTTGGATGAAACTTAGAAATTGGTTTATTATTATTGATAAGTCCCAAATAGATTTTGGGAGATATTTTATAAGATTTGAAAAAATTAAAAAAAAAATCATCTTCTTCTCTTAAAAAACTTCTTATGATATTTTCTTAAAAATATAAAAAATTATTTTCCAACTAAACAAATACTTGAAATTTTGTTTTTTTAAATAGAATTCAAACACAAACGTGCTTAGAAATTGGTTCAACAAGTCCAAAATAGATTTTAGGAGATTTTTTTTTTTTTCATAAGATTTTAAGAAAAAATTACTCTTGAAAACTTCCTACGAGATTTTTATTAAAATATAAAAACTTATTATTTTTAAATAAACAAATATTTGAATATCTTATTTTTTCAGAATTTATTTTTTCTTATATTCTTCTCACAAGCTTTTGTTAAAAATATAAAAAAAATATTCGAAGTAAAAAAAATACTTGAAATTTTTATTTTTACCATAATCTTCTTACGAGATTTTCTTAAAAACATATAAAAAATTTATTTTTATATTCTTCAGAATTTATTTTAATAAATTTTAGCACAAAGTTTTTAAAAACTAGTTTATACTTATTGATAAGACTCAGATAGATTTTGGGTGATTTTTTATAAGATTTATATTAACAAAAATCATTTTCTTACTCTTAAAAATTTGCTTACTAGATTTTCTTAAAAATAAAAAAATTATTTTCAAATAAACAAATACTTGCAAATTTTAAGGCTCATTTGGTTTATTTTTTCATTTTCTATTTTTTGTTTTTATTTTTTATTTTCTGTTTTGAATTTATTTTTTATTTTGTACTTTTGAAAATAAAAGAAATAGGCCAAAATACAATTGGTTACTTATGTTTTCAAAATTTATTTTCGAAAACAAAAAATGACTTTATACATAAAATGAAAAATGACAAAAAGTCGTTTTGAGAATTTTTAACAAAAAAAAAGAAAAATCTCAAAACAAGAAAAATAGAGTATTTTCTGTTTCCTTGTTTAAAATTTTTAACACATAAAATAAAAATAGAAAACAGAAAATAGAAAAGTAAGCCAAATGCTACCTTATATTTTTAGAATTTATTGTTTTAAATATCAAACATGGAGTTTTTAGAAATTAATTTATACTTATTGATAAGTCCCAAATAGATTTTGGGGGATATTTTGTAAAACCTAAAAAAAAAAAAAAAATCATTTTTTACTCTTGAAAAACTTCTAATGAGATTTTTTTTCAATATAAAGAATCATTTTCCAAATAAACAAATATTTGAAATTCGTCTTAGGAGATTTTCTCAAAAATATAAAAAAAAGTACTCCAAATAAACAAATTCTTGAAAATTTTACTTTTTCAGAATTTATTTTTTTCTTATATTCTTCTCATGAGATTTTTTTAAAAATATAAAAAAATATTCCCAATAAACAAATACTTAAAAATTTTATTTTTTTCAGAATTTATTTTTTTAAACAGAATAAAGCCTCTGGGTAATAAAATAAAAATTTAGTAGATTACAGTAAACAGTAGTACCCATATCCATGTGATTTCAGTGACCTATAATTATTTATTCTAACATCTTTATACATTCTTCAAGTCCTCAGTCAGACTTGCTCTACTGAGGATTATGGCTCCGTTTGGAGTTCTACAAAATAAAATAAAATCTTACAAATCTTTACAAACACAAATTACGAGAGAGTAAAATTTAAATTTTTTACTGACTACACGAATTACGAGATATTTACTTTTACAATTTTATTTTATTTTATACACTTTTATATAACTCCAAACACACCTTATATATAAATTATACAAATAATTTTGTGCTAATTACTATAATCAAAAGTTTAAAAATACCAAAAGTTATACTAATCAGGGGCTGTATAGAGACCAACATTATCTTGCCCTTGCCCTAGAAATAATAATTAAAGAAGATGGCATCAAATTATAGTTTAGTTGATAATATTACCCCTATGATAACAAACCCACCTAGTTGGCAAAAGGATTAACTGAGCTGAATTAATTCAATATTTTATGGTCTAAAAATGCTACAATAGATTTAAAAAGTATGACAAGAATATAGAAAAAAAATATTAATTGCCGTTATACCCCTATACCAAATAAAAATTATTAATATCTCTAAACATAGAAAAAATTATCTCATATCTTTTCAATTTCGAACTAGCAAAGACGTTAAAAAGTCTATGAAAAATAATAATTTTATTAATTTTATCTCTAAATAACTATTAAAAATACATTTATATTCATGTACTTTATATTTGCTGTACTTATATTTATAATTTTGAAAACGGTAACGACCAGTGTAATAACAATGAAAAATAACAGACGTAACGGAAGTGTAAATAAAGTATAACGAAAACGGAAGGATTCGAAAATGTTACATAACAGCGTTACAAACTATTGATTTTTAAAATTGTTACTATTATTTTTCCTTTTTTTTTTTAACCCCTTTCACTCCACACTATTCTAACAAAAGTGTTTTATCTCCACAACCCTCTGAAAACCAAGAAAACAAAGCGAAGGCAACATTAAAGAACTAAAGTAACAAGACATTTATAAAGTGAAGCGCCCATTTAAAGATCTGGATTCTACTTTTTCTTGGTAATGTAACCAATTCGTGTAAAGCGTAGCAGTGTAGGGATAAGATAAAGTATGAAAGCTGAAAAAAAAAAAAAAAGAAAGAAAAAAAGAAAAAAAAAAAACAAAATAAAGCTAAAAGAAGCAAATGAGCAAGAAGCGCATGCCCCTGCAAAAGCATCAAATTTTGAAAATGACCTACACTACCAGTTCATATACTTTGTGACACTGCCTCACCTCACTTCCACATAAAACCCATCAGTGAACACACAGCTGAAACAGTGGGGGGTGTCAACTTTTAGTCAAAACCCATCAAAACCCCCCCACTTTTGCTTTTCTTGCTTCACTCACTGTCTTCTCCTCCTTTAGGGCAGAGCCCCTGATGGTGATCAAACCCCCCCCCCCCCCAACTTTTGCTTTTCTTGCTTCACTCACTGTCCTCTCCTCCTTTAGGGCAGAGCACCTGATGGTGATCACAGTCCAAACCCCCCCCCCCAAAAAAAAATAACGAAAAAAAAAACGCCCTCTGAGTAATAAGGGGCAGTTGGAGTTCCGAAGATGTTATCAGAAATTAGTGTTAAAATAATATAAAAGTAATACGTAATAAAATTTAATTAAAAAAATTAAAAAAATTTTTAGAAGTTTTTAGAATTTTTTGAAAAATTTTAAAGCTTCAAACGGAGCTTAAGTAGTTCTAACATTAAACGGAATACAAAACCAACTCAAATTTGACACTAATATTGTTGACAAAAACCTAGGACTAATAAGTTTGAATGGACATTAAAATGACAACACAAAATTATTAAAAGAAAATACAATTCGATACATCCAAATACATTAACTCAAAATTAACACAAGCTGATATAATTTTGAAGTAAATTAATTATTGAAAACGCTCATTAAATTTTAAGATATTTAAGTATAAATATAAAATAATACCAATTATGAACCCAAACACAATTCTATTGACTTCCCAAAACATAAGCCAGTAGAGCTTTCAACAACACTCCCAATTTCCCAAATAAACTTCTTTATCCCCTTCTGCTACTTTTGAAGAATTTGAAAAGGTATTTACACCAACAATCCATACAAACCCAAAATAAACAATCCACGGAATTGAAGATCAGCTACACCTATTCAAAACTATGAACATTACAAACCCAAGCTACTAAAAGGATGAGATGAGAAAGAGAGGTTTAGCCCCATTTACCTTTCTTCTTTTTCACCCCCCCCCCCTCAAGAACAAAGTTAATTCTGCCTTTTTAGAAAAAGAATTTGAAAGAATCCACTTTCTTAAGTATGCCTTCTGCTACCTTCTACCTCTTATCTTGGACCCGAGAGTTCCATGGCATAGGAATCATGATCATTGTCCATCATCATGCCACCAAACGTGCTCGAACGATCATGATCATTGTCTTCATGCCGTAGGACCATGGTAGGGCGTGGCTCATTTTTGTTGTCCTTGTTGGGGAGGAAGAAGTTTGTGCCAGGGTTAATGTGATTGTGGGAGGCGGCCCACTTTTCAGCAAGGCCATCGCCCTCGAGCATTCGTACCACTTCGGACATCTTGGGCCGGTGGGCAGGGAGGTATTGAGTGCAAAGTATGGCTACTTGCAGCATCTCCCCAACCTCTATCCGGTCATAGCTGCTCCCCAGTTCTCTGTCCACAAGCAGTTCAACTTTCTTTTCTTGCTGCACTTTTCTTACCTGAAACATCAATTTTCAAGACCTTTTTGAATCATTTGGCTAATAAGACTAAAGCACTTGTTTTATGATAAGCAAGAGCAACTCCTAATCCAACATTAACTGGTGCAACATATAGAGAGAGAGAGAGAGAGAGAGAGATTGGATTACATGAAACCACATATAATCTTCTATTTTTTTTTCAAAGTTACATTTTCTTTTCTTTCCAATGAACTGTCCAAAAAAAAAAAAAACTCACCGCAGCATTTTGGAGTCAACTACTAATAAAATCTTATACATATCGTTTGTATTCACAAAGAGATGCAACATATAAATTTTTCCCCATTAATTGGTGGAAATTGATAACATTGTCCATATATTAGCAATGATGAGCACAGCAAATGCTTCAAGATGCAGGAAATTTAGATGCATTTTCGAAGCCATCATCGAGAAAGTGCTTCATTGGGTAACTCAATATTTCCTGAATCATATAGTTACAATATTGTGGTTATGCAAAAGTTTCTCGTAACAAAGAACTAACAGAATGGTTGAAAAGAAAGGTGAAGGCATTTTTTAGTACATGGATGGTAGATTCATAACCTTTCAAAAACAAAAGCAGGGAAATAATATTAGAAATTTAGAATGTGGAAACAATGAAACAGAAGAAAGCTTTATGAAACAATGAAATATATATGACAGATATTAGAAGATCATCTTAAACAAAATAAAAGTCACCAAGCAGGTTTGTAACGGGGGACAAATATTGGGTCCCCCCATGGAATGTTAATGTCTCGTGCAATAGGTAGGTGTTTGTATTAGTTAAATCATTACACTGTTAATATAATTATAACAAGAAGTTCGGCACAGAATAATCATGGAAAAAACTTACCCATTCAAGCATCGCTCCTTTTTGATTAACTGTTTTTCCAAATTCAAGAGCTCTCATCCCAGTAATAAGCTCTAATAAGAGAATTCCAAATCCAAAAACATCAGTCTTCTCAGATGACTGGCCAGTGGAGAGATACTCCGGTGCAATGTGCCCTACTGTCCCACGCACAGCAGTGGTGACATGGGAATCGGAATGGTCAAGGAGCTTTGCAAGACCAAAGTCACCAACAACAGCTTCACAGTCATCATCCAATAGAATATTCGCAGCCTTCACATCTCTATGGATTATCTTAGGATCACACTGCTCATGTAGATAGAGAAGACCCCGTGCAGCTCCGATAGCAATTCTCTTTCTAGTATTCCAATCCAGTGCTGGTTTTTCTGTCGTAATCAACACAAAAAGATTGTGTTTTGTTATATGCATGTTGTGGATTAAGAGTGTATTTGGAGTGACAAAAAGTGAGATAAAATGAAATAAATTGAGATACGTTGTGGGTTTATAATTCGTGCAGTAAGATAAAAAGTGAATAACTTTTAGAGTTTTTCAGTATTTTTCACCATTTTTCAAATTTTTTTGGTCACTCCAAACAGAGCCTAAGTATCAATTGTTGATAAAAAAGTTATTCCTCAAGCTTTATTCCTACCTCTGCTATCATTAACAATCAGATGTTCCATGGGAAGGGGAATGTATTGACTTTTCTTTTTTTTTAATTAATATCAACACACATCAGTGATACAAACAATAACCAAGGGTTTCAAATGCACAATTGGATGTCTAAGTGAAGTTATCTCATTCTCTCATACACAGTCTTACAAGCATGTCAACAATAATCAAACTGAAAGCGGTGGTACCACCTTTAATCCTTCAAAAATAACAGATTATTTCTCCATGCTACTCTTTCTATATTAAAAAATAGCCGATAACGGCTTCATTCTAGATGGGGATCAGTACCACTGTTACAATTCTAAAATGCAGGAAAGCCATTCTTTTTTGATGCCTACAAATTGGCCTCTTGTAAAAGATAAGTCAATTTCAAATTAGGCATCAAAGCAAGTGTGATTGGATCGACTTTAATTAACTTCTGTTCATTATTATCCTTTTCAAAAATGCCTTAGAATAGAAGATTGATCAATATCAAGAAATTTAAAATAAAAAAAAAAGAATTAAGTTTAATCTTTTCCATATTTCAACCATAATTATTTTGCAGATCAAATTTTATTCCCCAAGTGATTTTGATAAATTAATAACTCAACTGTAAACAAATTCATAAAAATCAAACCTACCAAACATGTAGATACAAACCTACCGTTAGCAAAATTTTGGAAAAAGAATGCCAGGTCAAGGAAGGGGGCGGGCCCCATGGGACCCTCAACAAATGGCCAGAATGAAGTGTACTTCTGTCAATATGAAGTTGGCTAAATTAATATTAGGTGACAGAACTAGTTGAAGATAATTTTGTCTTCTCGAAAAGCTCATATAAAGAAAATAGTCTAAAAACTTCATTTATCCTTCAAGCAAGTTCTTCTCATTTCAAATAATAGGTCTTGTTCAACTTCTAGAAATTTGAAAATTAATTACCATAATTCAACAAGCAGTCATGCATAGTCCTAGATCCAAGGCCCACATGGTGTGGAAATTAGAAACTAAAAACATCAATGGCCCCTAACATAGAGTGGTCCAAAGCAAGTTCAAAAGTGATCAAGTACCATAATTTACAGGTTATACTGTACCCTGATGAGGACAATAAAGGAACCGTGCCTATCCCTTGTGAACGCAAGTGCTGATAACAGTAACAAGGGACAGCAGGAGCAGGGAAGAAACACAGGCAGTACCAACCTCTAAGCCTTGATGCCACACTGCCATTAGACATGTAAGGATATACCAGCAGCCTCTCATTTGGGGTGGCACAGTATCCCATTAACCGCAGCAAATTCCGGTGGACTGCGAGGCTAATCATCTCCAATTCGGTCCTAAATTGCGATTCCCCAGCAGTTCCAATCACATCCTTTAATCGTTTCACCGCCACCATCATGCCATCCCCCAATTTTCCCTTGTACACATTTCCAAACCCCCCAACACCAAGTATGTTTTTGGAGCTGAAATTATCTGTGGCAACTTGCAGTTCTCTAAATGTGAAGTGCCTGAGATTTCCTAGGCTCATAAGACCCTCTTCTTGGATGTCTACAACAAAATTAAAGACTTGTTAAGGTGCTTTTTATCAAAATAAAAACACAATGTGATGTATCTTTGAGATTGAATCTTGAGGTACTGACCTGTGATGTTAAGAATGCTTTGCTTTTTATTTTTGTTTCTCCTCCAAAATATGAGACCCACTGCCAGGATCAGAGAGACAAAACTCAAGCTGACCCCAAGGGCAACAGCTAGTTTCTTGGACCCAAGTTTTCCTACAAAAATCATAGAATCGAAATTTAACAAAAGGTAAATTGTTTGTGAGACACACAATACAACAGAGAGAAGAAAGAGATACCTGTGGATGAATTCAGAGAGAAGGAGAGTGGGATAGGGATGGATGATCCAGAGCAACCTTCAGTGGAGTGGCTCCCACAAATCAGAGGGTTACCCACAACACTAAATTAACAATAAGACACCAGCACAATCAGACAGAAATAGATACTGCATAATGCACAAAGAAGTGGATAAAAATGAGAGAGAGAGACAGAGAGAGAGAGAGAGGGATTTCTGCAAAGAAGCCATACTTGAATGTTCTGGCAGGAAATTTGGGCACTGGTCCACTGAGATTGTTATAAGACAAGTCCCTGAAAAATCACAAACATTTGTCATAAATAGTGGAACCAATTTATTCACAGTTTGAACTTTGAACTATAACCTCTGATTCAGAAAAGCACTAAAAAAATTGCAGGTGATTCTCAAGTCACTGAGATAGCACAAGCAAATCAACTGTGAGAGAGAGAGAGAGAGAGAGAGAGAGCTATACTCACAAGAAAGCAAGCTGAGGGACTTGGGTTAGAGACAGAGGAATAGCTCCAGACAAGCTGTTGTTGTTCAACCTCCTTCTCATTGCATGACAAAAGTAACCAGTCAAAAAAGACAATAAAAGCCCAGAAGAAGCAGAGCAATCAATGGACAAAAAAAAAAAACCCATACTAAAATTTGTATATCAAAAATTGTTTGGAGAGGGAGAGAGAGAGAGAATACTCACAGATATTGAAGACCCTTCAACAGACCTACAGATTCAGGCACATGACCAGTGAACCTATTGTTAGACAGATCCAACGTCTGAAGGTTCGGAAGAGCTCCGATCTCCGGTGGTATTTCGCCGGAAATATTGTTGTTCTGCAACAATCTGCACAAAAACACACAAACCCATTTGAGAAAATGCACAAATAGAATTGTACAGAGAGTAGATTGGGAAGCAAACAAATTGGAGCATGACAAAAATCTGATTAACAAACTATTTAAATACACACAACACATGCATATATACATATATTATTATATGCTTCAGATTCTTACACTTGTCGAAGGTTTGTAAGGTTGGCTATTATCCCAGACAAAGTTCCTGATAATCCTTGGCTCGGAGCTCCTCTGCCAAAAAGAAAAAAAAAAAAAAAATCGAAAGCTCACTCTTGTAAAACCCTGAAATCAAATACTTAACATGAGGGAGAAAAAAAAATCAAACACTCACAAGCCAGTGACGAGGTTGTCAGGAGAGCAAGTGATCATAGCCCAACTACATGGGTCTACGGAGTCTTGGTCCCAGTTGTTCAGAGCTCCATGAGGATCATTCAGATGATTTTTGATAGTAATCAGTGCTTCAACTACAATAACATTACCAACCAAAAAAAAAAAAACATCAAAGCTTCAACTATATTCCCCCACAGATTAAAATATCACGACAACAAAAGGAAGAGAGAGTTTGTTAATGACGAAATGTTAATAATATAACACTACCTTCATGGTTTCGAGGTTCGTATGAGAGAGAAAGAGTTGCGGAGGAGAGAATGAAGAGCAGCAGAGAGAGGCCGAGAGTGAGGGGAGACATCTTCTTCATTGATAAGAATGCTAGTAATGAACATACTTCACAAATACCATGATACATGGTGACTTTTGTAATTGGAAATCTTCAACTACTCCTCTCTCTCTCTGTCGTTTCTCTCTCTACATTCTTTTTTCCGGATGCTCTACTGGAGGGTTTCTTTTGCAGTCACCATCTCTGCTGTGGATCAAAAAACATAAAAATACAGAGAGAAAGAAAGAGGGGCCAAATCAGTGAATGATACGAGTTGTC
The DNA here is from genome assembly GCA_019916065.1 of Vitellaria paradoxa. Classification (NCBI taxonomy): domain Eukaryota; kingdom Viridiplantae; phylum Streptophyta; class Magnoliopsida; order Ericales; family Sapotaceae; genus Vitellaria; species Vitellaria paradoxa. Next base: position 53,795,304 of record CM034235.1, on the reverse strand, counting down.
AGTAAGGTGGAAGCGCAGAATTTGAGAGTGACTCACGTTGATTCTCTCTCTCTCTCTGTGTAAATTATATATATGTATATATATATATATATATATATGAGATTTTACTTGTTCAAACCAGGGGGCACAGAGAGATGTTGAAGACCAGAAAGAAAGAAAGAAAGACAAAAAAGAGACTTGGGGTTTTTGAGGTTTCGATGGGAGGGGCAATGCGCGCTTTCTTCTCTGCCTTTGTTCTTTTCGATAGAGCCTGGGATTGGACTTGACATGCCTTTGGTGAAAACCTCCAATAATTATTGGGGTGGGTTTCTGGATTTGTTTCTTTCCTTGTTTTCGTTTTCTTTTCTTGTTCGACAATTCATTGATTTTGGATGCGTTTGGTCGAAAATTTAGAAAGGATAAAAAGTAAAGTAATTTGAAATAATTTAAGAATTTATAATTTATACATTAATATAAAAATAAATAATTTTTAAAATTTTTAACGTTTTACATTACGTTGAATTGACATTTAAAATAGAAATTTGTGTTTTTTTTTATATATATTATTCATATTTAAAAAATTACAAAAAAAATTTAAACCAAAAAAAAAACTTACCTTAAACTTACTTATTTTTAAACAACTAACTTATTTCATACATACATGAATTTAAAAAAAAAAAAAAAGCTTATTTCACCTGTATATGAATTTCCATATTTTAAATATTTTTTATAATTTTTTCAAATGCAAATGTTGAACTCTACCTAAAGTTAAAACAAAAAAAAGACAATTTTTAATGCAATTTCTGGAGTAATTTTTTTTTTCGCCTTACAAAAAAAAAGTAAAAAAGTTATTTACCATTTTTTCTTTTAATTTTTTTGGGCTCTTCACCTTTTTGCTTTTTTCCTTAATTACTTAAATTAAACCAAATCAAACCAAGTTTTTTTCTCACTAAGTGGGTCGGTTATATGAATTTGTCGACGTAAATTAGATCTGTTTAAGGTCATGTCTTCCGATAAATCTAAAATTCCTTTAGTTATTTCTAATATATTTAATATTAAAAGCTAATTTAATATGTAGCGCTTATGATATGTTTCATAAATGACTCAGCCAAAAAAAAATATGTTTCATAAATGTTAATTAGTACGAAGAAAAATGAAATTATTATTTAGAATCTAACACTTAGAATGGCACCAATTTGATTAACAAATCATTTCATGTGACTCGTCGTTTAAAGGTTTATAAATTATTCTAAATTGATTTAAATTGTGAACTCGCAATCCAATACAAGTTCATTTAAAATGATAAAAAATAAAATAAAGCGAAATAAATTATAAATTTATAATTCGTATTATAAGATGAAAAGTAAATAAATTTAAAATTTTTTTAGTACTTTTCACAATTTTTCAAAATTTTTTTTACTTGAAGTCGAAGTATAACCAACAGAAATTTTATGGAAATTTGAGAAATCTTAACAAAGTCGATAATTTTTGTGTCTTTATTTATTATTTTTTTTTTTTTTTTGCAAATATAATGGTAACAGGTCCCAACAGTTTTTTTAGTATTTAAAGTCGATAGTGCCCCTGACTTGGGCAAATGGCACATATTACTACCTTTTTTTTTTTTTTTTTTTGGTAATTACACGAATTACTACCTCATCCGAATTAATATGATAAGACATAAAGCAATGTTAAATTTAGTTTAACTTTATCTTCTTTTAATGATCCAGGCTACATTTGATAGTTAATTTTTCAATAAATTTTGGTAAAAGTATGGATATTTATATTCTTCTATTTTTTTTGACTCCACGATAATTTTAATGAGAATGAGTAATCCCAAGTGAGGAAAGCTAATATGAAAAAATGTATTTATTATTTCTTTTTTAGTAATTTTTAACAAACGTTGGTAGATTAAATTTTTTGTATTTGATAAAATAAATCAAAATTTTTAGTAATTTCTAACAATATTTGATAAAACAAATATAAATTTTTAATAATTTTTAAAAATTTCATAAAAATTTTGATAATTTTTTGAATTGAGTTGAAGTGAAATTATTACTCCAAACACTACCTTGCATTCTCTGTAAGTTGTGTTTAGATGACAAAAAAAAAAATGGTATAAAACATGGTGAAATTTAATTAAAAATTTTTAAAAATTAATAATTTCTTTATAATTGTTAGTAAATTCCCCCCCCCCCCAAAAGCTACAATTTTATTGTCTGGTATAAATTTTCAATGAATTACGGGGGCCAGAAGGGCAATAGTCATACTTTGGTACTGTACATGCAGTAGTTAGAAAAAGCCTGACTCACACAATGCATGCATGTGTTGTATTGTTACACACATAGATGATCATATATATATATATATATATATATATTTCCATATCACTATCTCTGTCTCTCTCTTTGTGGGATGATTCTCTCCAGCATCTTTGATTCCAATGCCAATTTCAAACAAGAAAATTTGGGCACCCTTTAAATGGAAGGACAGTTGGCTAAAAATGGATGGCTGAGTTAATTATTTGCGATCGACTCAAATAGTTTAATATATATATATAATTAATAAATTAATTATATATATTTATTAAATCAAATTAAATTAAATTAATTATTAAATTAAATTAAATTATTTATTAAAAATAATAAATTAATGCAACATAGCCCAAAACTGGTTCATATTTAATAAGTCTAAAATATAATGAGAAAAAAAAAACCAAACAAATGAAAAATAATCATTATCTTACTTGGAAAAAAACTAGAAATAAAAAAAAAATATAGCTGACTTGCAATTAATATGATGCTCTACGCAAGAACGTTCATTTGGTTTGTTTTTTTTATTTTTTATTTTTTATTTTTTATTTTCAGTTTTGAACTCATTTTTTATTTTATTTTTTTAAAAATAAAGAAAAAAACTCAAAATGTATTTGGTGATTTAGATGGCATTTGGTTTGTTTTTCTATTTTCTGTTTTTTGTTTTCATTTTATGTTTTAAAAATCTCAAAATAAAGAAATACAAAATGCTCTGTTGTCGTTATTTTGAAATTTTTCTTATTTTGAATTAAAAACAGTCAGAATAACTTTTTGTCATTTTTCATTTTATGTATAAACTTATTTTTTATTTTTGAAAACAAATTTTGAAAACACAAGTGACCAAATACGTTTTGAACTTTTTTCTTATTTTCAAAAGCGTAAAATGAAAAATGAGTTCAAAACAGAAAATAGAAAACAAAAACAGAAAACAGAAAATAGAAAAACAAACCAAATGAGCCCTTATATTTTCAAATTTTGTTTTAGAAAACAGAAAATGAGTTTACACAAAAAATGAAAAATGATAAAAGGTCGTTTTAAGCGTTTTTAATCCAAAATAAAAAAAATTTCAAAATAATGAAAATAGAGCATTTTTTATTCATTTATTTTAAAATTTTTAAAATATAAAATAAAAATAAAAAAACAGAAAAATAAACCAAATGCCAGCTTATATATATAAGCTCACTTACTTTAAACTACTTTTCTTATTTTTTTTCTTAACCAAAATTTATTTATTTAAATTATTTCATTTTGTTTTCATAAAATAATGCCCGTAGAGCAAATGAGTTAAACCAATCCATGGGCAGTGGGGTATCTATGATTTTTTTTTTTTTTTTTTTTGCGAAGGGAGTCAAATTGAAAAATAAATTTAAAATATTTTTATTAGAATTATGCAATTTTAGGTGTTTGAATATTACAATAAATATATATAAATAATTGATATTGAAAAAAATTTGGGAGTGGCCACCCCTACGTACCCTTGTTTATACGATAGGGTTGTTTGGTATATAAAGTTTCGCCGACTTTACATAAGTTGACATTTGTAGTACAAAATTGAGTGTTGAATATTTGATAAAAAGTCGATAAATTTGATAAAAATTGAAAAATTTAGTATAAATTTATAAAAATTAGAGAAAGTTGATAAAAATTTAAAAAAAATTGATAAAAATTAATCTTATGTTTAGTGGAAAAAGTTGGACAAGATTAAAAAATGATAAAAAAATAATTTTTTCATTTATTTTTGTAAAACTTGGGTAACCAAATGTCACCATAATGAATGGAAAGAATAATGTCAAAAATTGCTCCCGGGACATAGCTCAGTTGACAAAGGACGGGCTCTTTGCATGCTAGCTTGTCTAGTGACAGAAGTTTGAATTCTAACCAGCTCGAGATATATCTTGCGATTTACATCCTTTACGATTTATACCGAAGAATAATGTCAAAAACTACTTTTTTTTTTCTTTTTTTTTTATATAAATTGAACTATTTTGTTGGAAAAAAAAAAAAAAAAGACAGGAGGAGGAGGAGGGGACAAGCACGGTGCTTCTGGGAAATGGGTAAGGCAAATTAAAGCGGAGCAGAAGGGATGAAGCAATGATTAAAGAGGAAACCATTTGATAAACTAATGGAATATCGAAAGAAAGTCTAGAGGAAGGCTGGAGGTTGAACCTTCCAAGGAATTATAATATTTGCCAGTAACCTACGGGGGCCATGTTAGTCCCCCACCCCCAAAAAAAATCCCAAATTAATTTTATAAAATCATGGTCATTGGAGCACTCATTGTTCTAAAGACAGCATCAGCTCCTCTCAGGATCCGTTTGATTGATAAATTTTTATTAATTTTTAAATCATAAGTTAACGTTTTTTTCATGTATTTGGTTAAAAATTATAAAGTTAAAGATAATTGAAAAAAAGTTGGAGAAATTTAAAAGAAATTAGAAAAAAATTGATGGTTTTGTGTTTGGTAACTTTTTTATGTGTTTAGTAATTTTGGGTGAAAAAAATTGAAGAAAATTGTTTTTTTTTTTATTTGCTGCCAAACGATCCCATGTACTCTCTAAAATACGGGAAGAATAAATATTTTTTTTTATTTTACATATTATCTATTTAAAATAACCATACATTTGATTCTCTATAATATTTTTTAGAAATATAGTAAAAATTAATATTTTTTATTTTACATATTATCTGTTCAAATTTATTTTTCATTTGGTCTTTCTTAGTTAAAAATTCTGACTTCATCCCGATTGAGAAGAGAGTTTTGGTTTTTAATTCTTGAGATTGTGAAGCTGTTTGGCACGAACTCCAAATAAGTTTAAAAAATTTTAAAAGTTCAAACTCTTTTAAAAAATTTGTCAAAATCCGTTAGAATAAACTATTATACTGTGTTCCAACAAATTTTGATATATTTTTATAAATTTTAGACTGGCATTTGTACCAAAAAGTCATACAAAATTCCAAAAATTTTTAACATTTTCTATTAAAATTTAACTCCGTATCATTTTATATAATTTTTAAACACTTTATATCAAATCAAACACAATCATCTCACTATCATTTCAAAATAACTTTTTACATTTCAAATTTCAAAAAATTTCATTTATGTTAATTTTTAATTTTTTTCACACTCCAAACGACCTCTGTGTTGTGGTATTTATATCAATTTCTGTAAATACATTTTCTTCTTAAAAGATAAAGAAAGAAATGTTCAAAATAAAGTGTAAGAGTGTGTGACCCAAATTCAATTTTGGTTCGACCCGAAAAGCTCGCGGTGCGACTCTAAAATGGGATTTTTTTTGGGCTCTATGGTGGTAGTCGAGGGATCGGGCCAATGCGGGGGCAGAGCCCCCGTGGTACGGACCAGTTGACCCAATTATGACCTTGTATGAAGAATATGTGCTTTGGAATTAGGGTTTTAAATACATATCTATCTTTTGCATTGTACAGCCTATATCTATTACCTTTTATACCAATCTTTCAACATAGTGGATTTTTTCTCTTTTGCCGATGATTTTTCCCGTCTTAGGTTTTCTTGCGTAAGTCTCATGTGCAATTCTTCTTCTTTTCTTTGTTGCTTAATTGCGTGAATTTCTAACATAAAGCTATACTAGCATAACACTAGAGTATCTGTAAATTAAAGATATACTACAATGTTTATTCAAATATAGAAATTTGCACAATATTCTCTAAAAAATAAATAATATTTTTTCTACCAGCCCCTGTACAACAAACCTAAGACTATGTTTGATTGAGGAATTGAATGATGCGGTATAAGTAATATCATCGGATAATATATGGGATTGAATGTAACATGAGATTATTTTTTTATATAGTATTATTTTTTTAGTATTTGATTAGTGTAATACAAAGTAAGATAAAAGATATGATTTGACATATAATATGATAGAAAATAATTTTAAACCTTTAAATTTTGGTTAGCAATAAATTTAGAAGTGGGGTATAAGTAATATCACACTTCCATAATATTACTTATACCACATTTTTGGGGTATAAGCAATTCCATAATACTAATAATCCCCTCCCACTTTTTCTAACTAAATATGAGATTAGAATGAGTTCCATAAACATACACTCTAATCTGAAATTTTTAATACCGGAAACAAACATGGCCTAAGGGGTGAAATTTTTAATACCGGAAACAAACATGGCCTAAGGGGTTAGGGATGAAAGAAACACTCAAAAAGTATTATCAATTTGTTGGAGTGAGACCAATATTTGATTGTGTTCTCTCATTGTCGTGCTTAATGATCTATAATGTTTGTCTTTGTGTCATTGGTATTTAACTGCAAACAAGAGACATAACAACCATCAACACACTTCGAACTCAAACTTTTATAAATAAGGAATGCCTTGTCCTTAATCACTTTTGGGCCGGTTCCTTCATTGTAAATTTGTAATCACACAAACACCATTGAATTGGTATTAAACTTTTCTTTTGCAAATGTATCCCAATGCTGCTTTGGGTCCATTTCCAGCAAAAGGAAAGGCAACAACAAGGTAAAAAGGAGGGGGTAAAGGGAAACAAGGGCCGGGGGGAGCTTTTTCGACGTTCCGAAAGCTCTTAGCTTTTATAGATAAGTGTGTACAATATTTTATATATGCAATGTTACTCTTGGAAAAGAAAAAGAGTAATATGTTACAAAAAAAAAAAAAAAAAAATCTATCAGAGAATGTCAAATGATATGAAAAACTTACGAGGTTATCACTTGAAGATAATAAATTCATATAATTTTATTTTAATTAGAATTTTATTATTGCCATATTATTCTAGTGTTCCTTTTTAATACATTTTTATAGCATAATAGTATTTTTTTAAAAGAAAAATAGTTACCATTATTTTATAAAAAAATAAGAAAATATTAATACTATAGCATTTTTTTTAGTCATAACAATATATAATTGCCATTGCATGTAGTATAAGTGACTGACCAGAATAAAAATTACTATAATATTATCATTTTTTAATAAATATTTTCTTTGTGTGTGTGTGTGTGTGTGTGTAAATTGATAAATTATAAAGAGAGGAATGTGTTTGGGAATTGGGAAATCCAAATCTTTGTTGGTATGCGTTTATTCTTCCTTGATGGGAGGAATTGATTCTTCCATGTTGGTTGCTTTCTTGCCAATTTCAAGTGGAGGAGGGGCTGGGTCCGAATCCAGAAGGCATAAAAGGCCAAGGGGGATTTGATAATAAAAAGCAGAAGGCATCCCTCGTGCCGTCGCATTCTCAGCCTTCCCACCACCACTACTATTATATATCTATATATATATATATATTCAACTAGGTCAATCTTAGGTATGCTAACTCATATCCAAACATTAGCAATGATATAGTTGACACGCGTCCAACCGTTTTAAGTTTCCACCCCATGGGTCCATCTTTGACAAATATCAATTATTAGATTAGAAATGTGCCACCCAACATGAATAACATCCTTCTCAGTGTGATGTTAAAGGTGCGTCTGGAGTAACAAAAATTAAAATAAAATCAGATAATTTATAGATTCATAATTTATATAATGAGATAAAAAGTAGATTATTTTTTTAATTTTTTAGTATTTTTTATAATTTTTCATAATTTTTTGTCACTTCAAGCAGAGTCTAAAATTTTAGAGATGCTTGAGAGCTCAAATTTTATTAAAAAAAAATAAAACTTTTTTAAATTTTTACAAATATTTATCAACTTTTGATTAATCTCGTTTTTCATGTGTTTATTTTAAAATTCTAAATTTTATAAACTTTTATCAATTTTTACAAACTTATATCAAATTCTGTTAATTTTGTCAAAATTTTGACATAGTTTTTGATCAAAACCATTCGAACAAATCCTGTTAACTCAAAAGTCTGACACATCATACGAAATCCATTTGAACGGGAATCATTTAATCACGTTTGAACTCATTCTATTAAAAATTTTTGAATTTGTCCTTCAAACACAGACGCATTACTTTTTTACTAATTTTTATCAAAGCGTTAACGCTCAAATTTGTATGTTCTAATTAAATACTTAAAAATTTAATTAATTGGCTGTAATTTAAATTTTGGGTAGGTTATAAATATTAAAATAAATATATTTTCTTATCCAACTTTAAAAAAATATTTTAGGCAAAAATTCTTAAATTTGATAAATTATTTTTAAATTAAAAAATCTTGTACTGTTGTGGTTATATTTTATTTAAAAATTAACACAGTAAGTATTTTAAGCTAATAAATCTATTGAAAATTATAGAAGTTTTCTTAAAATTACTAAACACTAAATTTTAATTTAACTACAACAATAATAGTTTCAAAAACTCAGCCTTGCTCAAAATAAATAAATAAATAAGGCTCCAATTGGTCCTTATTTTTATTTTCTAATTTTTGTTTCCATATCTCCAACAGAACCATGAAATGCACTCCCACCTTTAAAATATACATATATATATATATATATATATATATATATATATATATCCAAGAGACTTGGGTGATGCATGAACTGGTATCCAAGAGACTTGGGTGATGCATGAACTGGTATTTTGGGTGATGCATGAACTGGTATCCAAGAGACTTGGGTGATGCATGAACTGGTATCCAAAGCTAAATATATATATATATATATATATATATGTATGCACGCCATTTTTTTTGGTAAGTATATGCACGCCATTTCCAACTCATTCAATTCAATTAATAAAAATCACCCTACCCACAAACTTAGAACTTGATTGACATGACAAGTGTTGTTTCCTACATTGCTCATAAGTGATTGGGGTAAAGCAGAAAGTAATACATCGACACCTTCAATCATCCCCAAATCATTCAAACTTATCACCAATCTTTTTCTAGATATATGAAGTGTGACAATATTATATATACATATATATATATATATATAGACAGATTTGACAACACTAAGATATATGCCTCCCGAATCAAATTCTCTTGTATGGTTTAATTAATTCATATCTCTATTCTCATGCGTGGATTTCCACTATCTCATCATCTTTTACTCGAAGGATAGAAAGCTTAAATAGAAAATTGTACAAATGGTGATGCAGCACATTGAGGGGACAAAAATGAATCATCCATTTATGACAAATTGGCCAATTGCCAAATGTTAGTGCTTATAAGGTTTGCAAAATAAAGTAAGCCATTGTTATTAGTTTATTTGAAATCAACTCGAAACATAAATTAATCGAATTTGAAGTAAAATTTTAAGCTCTTCATATTGTTTAACACTACCAAAAATTAATTTGATAAATTGACGCAAGATAAACATAATGTAAAATATTAAAGTATTTGAATTAGATTCAATCAAAAAGGTTCATTTAAGTTTAATTCGAAAAATAAAGTAATTAAACCTAAACTAATTTTTTAAATTCATTAATTTTGATTGAAAAATAGTCAAGTAATAAAACAATCAACCAAATACGAAAAATTAAAGTGATAAGGTATAAGAATTTAACGAAAAAAAACTTTCAGAATGATAAGTGAAAAATTTCAGACCCTAACATAGTAGATCAAAACTCATCCATTATATAATTTTAGTTAATAAGACTCTTTTGCAATAGTTACATAATCAAGACTCTTTTGCAATAGTTACATAATTAAATTCACAATCTTATCATGCATTTGTACACCTTGTTCATGCCCCACAACTCACTAACTTCAAATGAATACACCACCACAAACTAAATCCACGATCCGCAACGCCAGTCTTCTATGAAAACGTATTATTGTTAATTAAATGATTGAGAAAAGTCTCAACCAAACACTTAATTTTTTATCTCTTTCTTTACATACATGATCTATACCTTAGAAGTAAGACTTTTATATATAACACAACAAGAATCCAATCTTAGATAACATTGATAAAGAATTCTTATAGTTTGATGGTTACTTGAATAATAGAACTCATTCCTTTCAAAATTTTTAATCTTTTTAGACATTAAACATTCCTTAAATGTCTTCCAGAATATAAAACATAGAATATTTGAACATCTGTGTGTAGTTTTGAAATCTATGAAGCTATAACTTACTAAAGAGAACGTCTTACGACTTCTCATGCCATTCTGCGAGTATCTTATAACAATTTCATCACTTTCCTATAATTATTGTGTTTATATCCTCTAACAATCTTATTATTTTTTCGCAAGTGACTAATAAGTTGTAACGACTAATAACATTTTAGGCTTTTCAAAGTTTTCAAAATAATAACTTCATTATCTTATGTTCAAATTTTAAAACCTTTAAACCCTTACTTTATCACATTCTAAATAATATCTAAAAATATAAAATTAAATTTATTATTTTATTCACTAATTTACTAATTATAAACCTAAATCTAATTCAAACATCTCACTCCAATTTGGAGTTCATTTATTATTTATGTCACTTGCGCATTTAAAAGTATAAAAGTATAAAATTGAGAACTCAAATGTTTATCAAAAAAAAATAATAATTATTATATATTTATATTAATGTAACTTAACTGATACAAACTCTTAGTCCCAAAATTAATTGCAGCTAGTTACATGAATCCTTCTCATTTGGATTCACCCATCATAGAGGATGATGTGTATTTTTAGGCTAGCCACGTAACTAACCACATAGGTGAATCTTTTTGTTGGGTTTGGTTGGTTTTGAAGTGACAAATTGGGCTCTGCTATTCAATTTCACATTCACCTTTATTTTTATTCGAAATTTCATTTCAAAAGTTAAATTTTTTCATAAAAAGAGTGTACTACTTTTATTAGTTACAATATTTATATTCCTTTAGTGATTTTTTGATCTTTAAAAATTATGTCGTATAAACAATTAATATGGAAGTGCAATGATAAAAATAAAATTATTAAAAAGACATTATAATTAATTAAAAATTTATACTCTTAATTATTAAAAAAAAAAAGAGATAAGGTGAGTTAGGATGTCAATAGAATGGGTACACGAGAATACCTGACTCGACCAAACCCGATAAAAACCCATTAGAAAATACACTAATAGGAATGGGATGGGTTTATGATAGAAATTTAATAATCGTGTGGATTTGGGATAGCTTTGGGATTTGCCTATAGAATACCCGATACCCATTTATGCTTATAAGATATCCGATACCCGATACTTGTAGGATACCCATTAAGTACCTGTTTAATAAAATAAAATAAAATATATATTTATATATTTATAATTTTATCCCTAAAATAAAATTTTTTAAATTCTTGAGCCAAAGTTTTATTCTGTGTTATTTTCACATGTCATAGATTGTTCTATATTAGGTTTAAAAGCCTTTTATGAACTGTGATTCTAATTGTACTATTCCAGGAGTATGCTTCTGTGTATTTTGTACATTTATTTCTACTATTTATTGTATATTTCTTTTACTTAAAAAAAAAAGAAATTTGGAGGTCATTTGACCAATGAATTTGTTTAATTTAATAAATTTAACAATTTTGTCACTTATTAATTTTTTTACTTTTTTTTTATCTCAAATCTAGTATTTAATAGGTACTTAATTAATAGGTAATTTGACTAATTAAATATAAACAAGTTTCACGAATTTGGGATAGATTTTATGGATTTAAGACATGATGAGTTTAAAATTCTAACTAAAAAAATGAGTTTAAGATAGTAATGATAAATAAAAAATGAACGAGTTTAATAATAAAATTAACTAATTAGCGGGTCCAAAAGTGAGATTAATTTATAGTAGAGCTCTTGCATGGTTCAAGTGCGAATGGCCAAAAACGCTGTGCTTACCTGGGATCTACACAAGGCACTTGGGATTTCATCAAGCATCACATCGTCGTAGTGATAATCAATCCGGACACCACTGAGATGGAATTTTCTTTCTTTTTTTTTATGTTTGGTATAAAAAAAAAATTAGACTCTTCTAATTAATTTATTTTCAACATTGTTTATCAAAATTATTACCTTTGTTTAGAGATGTAATTGACATATGTACAAGAGAATACTCAATTAGAGCAAATTCATTAAAAATTTGTTTAAAAAATAATTTAATAGGATTGAGCCAGGTTTGAAATTAAAATTTAATAATTATTCGAGTTTAAAACGAGTTTAAGATTTACTTGTAGGATACCTAATACTCGATACCTGTTTATACTTATAAAATATTCTTTAGATACCGGTTTAATGTAATATAGTATATCATCATATACATTTAAACAATTACAATTTTATTCTTAAAATAAAAGTAGTTAAATTCTTGAACTTATAGCTATTTGATTTTTTTGGGAAATCTGGAACCCTTACCGATTTATTGTAACCCTTAATGAATCGCATAGTTAATGTGGTAAACCAAGAATATTTATACTGTCCCTCACACACATTCTCCATGAGTCAAGAACTGAACTCATGTGGTTTCTGTGAGAAGCACGCTCACGAGCTACTCGAGCTAACTTAAGGGGTTATAGCTATTTGATTGTGAATTATTGTAGGTGGTTAATATTTTGATGTAATAGTTATATGATTAGTTTTATAAAGTTATTTGAATATATAAGCAGTGATTAGATTTATATGTACTATGTTATTAGTAGTTTATTTGAATCAAATATTTTTTTTATTTTTGCTTGACATGGAAAATAATACAAATCTTGATAAAATAAAACTTACATATATATATTCACAAATATATTTGATAGGCGTTATAGAAAACACATTAATTGTTTTAAAAAAAATTAATTTCTAATCAATTATTTAACTTTTTTTTTTTTAATAGTTATTTAACAGGTGAGACGGGATGAAATAAAACAGGTTGGGTTTGGAATTCTAAATAATAAAATAAACGAGTTTGAAATGATAATGAATAAATAAATATATAGATTTGACAATGATAATAACTAATTAGACGGGAACTCAATTTATTTACACCCCTAGCTTTTGTGACATTGTGCTTTGCGTAAAAAGAGGATTAAAATGATCAATCATTTTGTACCCAAAATAAAAATTAAATTGATTATTTTATATCTTTTTTTTTTTAACACTCACCAACTTTTTAGTTAAGGAGTCCATTTGAAAGTCTAATTTTTAATATTTTTTATTAAAAGTTGATAGTTAAAATTTTTGATTTATTTGATAAAGTAAATAGCATTTTTTAGTAATATTTAGTAGCTCTTGAGAGTTAGATAAAATTTTAAACAACTTTTAGTAACTTTTACTAATTTTTGGTAAAATTTTTTAACTTTTTTGCATTTAGTAAAAATTTTGGTAACTTGTGAATTGACAAATTACCATAGCTGAGAAGAAAAGTGTCAAAAATTGGTATCTTATCAAATAACTAAAAAACTTATTTTATACTCAAAATTTGTTCACCAAATGCTACCACAGTTCCCAAACGAAGTGCCATTTTTGCCGAGAAAACTAAAATGATTGTGAGATTTAATTACTCACGTATACTTATTTTTATAGTTTATTAAATAAAAAATAAAATTTTTAACAAATATGTATTTAAATTTTTAAATTTTATAACACAGTTAAAAAATTAGATAAATTTAATATTTTTGTTTTCTTTACTTTACTACCTGTTAACTAAATAAATTCATAATTCAAACACTGAAACTTTGTAAGCGAATTATATATTCTCGGGTGAGGAAAAATTAATTTATTGATAAATGTATTTCATTTTTCATATTTGCTAATCCAACTTAATACAAAATGTTCTTTTGTATTATATGTATATATATATATATATTTGTCAAGCCCTTAATTCAAATGCACAAAGGCTCATTTGGATGACTAATTTTTGCCAACTTTTGTTAACTTTTTGCCAGAAGTTGACAAATGTTCTTATTATATGTTTGGTAGAAATTTGTATAAATTAAATAAAATTATAAAAATTTAAAATTTTGAAAAAGTTAGTAGTTTTGTATTTGTGAAGAAAGTTACGTGTTTGGTAAATTTTAATAGGGATAATTTTAAAAAGTTGGCAAGTGCGGAGATTTTTAGTGTTCCACCAAACAAGCCCAAAAAGTCTAGAACTATATTTAGTATTTTTTTTTTTTTTTTCATCTTATCGGCTTTTTTTTTTCCGTCTCATTTGACATTTTTCACCTATTCTTGATTTGTTTTTTATTTAATAGCATTTAAATATATTAGTAGCACCCATCAAAAAAATTACAAAATAATAAAAAAAAATTCATGTGTGGATGAAAAAGATAGTATTTTTTAAATAATTTTTCAAACACGTACATAAAGTTTTCTATTTATAAGTATACAAAGGAAGAAAATCAAAATTTATATATAGGACAAAAAATAAAAAAAAAATTATTTTTCCATTCCCAGTAACTACGAGGACAAACAAGTAAATACATTACTTGGTTTAAAAATGGTTTGGTCTGGTGTAGATTTTCAAAGACCAATCAACTAGTTTTATGAGCCCTGTGGCAAATTATGGTCCAAATTATCCTTTTACGCTGTCTGGTTATATTCCTTGGCCCAATTGAATTTTAAGGCCCAATCCATCCTTTTACATTGCTTGGTTAAATTCATTGGCCCAATTGTCCTGTGTTCTGAACATTAGGGGAAAAAATGATGGAAAATGTCAAATTTTAATTTTTTTAATTTTTTATAAAATATAAGATGAAAATTAATACTTTTTATCTAAATTTAATAAATTAATTTCTAATTGGTTAAGTATAAAAAGAAAAACATGTACTAATCATTTTATTTTTTATTTAAATTTTTATTTCTTCTATGTTCCAAGTATAGCGTTAAATTATATAATTTCTGAAAAAGAAAAAAATCATATTATTTTAATCATCGTAACATTCTTAAATAGGGAAATAAAATTTGAAAATCTAACTCCGTACTTGGAGATGACATATACAAGTTTTGCAAAAAAAATTGTAGATTATGTGTTCTTCAAAATTTTTGAAAGGCTAATAAAGTCTTTTTGAATAAATTGAAATACATAATAACAATTAAGAAAAATGCTAAATGCACTCTATTTTTAAATTATCATAATGAATAATGCTTATTTGGTGAAAGAAATAAAAGTACAGTGAATTTAACATCTCCCCCATATTTATATAATCCCTTCAATGACAGCGTGCTTAGTGATCTCAATAAATTTATTCTATAACTAAAAATGAACCAAATATTTGATATGTCGCTTGCGACTAAGTTCATTAAAAGTTGTTTATATTTGTATGATAAGATAAATAAATAAATAAATTTTAGCACATTTTTAAGTTTGATAAATAAATAAGTGAAATTCAAGTAATAGTAAGTTCAATTCAATAAAATCTGTGAACAAACTCGTTTATCGTACATTAACTTACTTTTTTATACCTTACAAATGTGTTTGTATAAATATTCTCGAGTATAATTATTGGTTTAGTTAAGATTCCTTATAAAGTTTTATTAATAATTTAACTTTTCTCAATAATAATTTAGATTAGTTATAAATCATTGATCGTTAATTTACAATTTGTTTGTTAGTTAGAAAATTCTATTTGTTTATTTATTAAAAAGTTTATTTGTTTATTAAGTTTCCCGGTAACAAACTTATGAACAAACTTGATTTCAAGTTTGATTAGAAACTTGTGAATATGTTTGATTCGAATTTAAGCAACTATAAACCTAAGAAACTAACTTAAGCATAACATTTCGACCTCGTTCAAAACTCGACTTGGGTTTACCAATAAACTTAATAAGTAAACTTAAACATTTTAATACTTCACTGAGCTAATTTGTGGTCTTAAAATTTATGTATATATAATTGTTTGTGATTCAAATTTGACTGTCAAACAACTCGCGGCCTTTCATGATTTTATAATAAATTTGCGCAATCAAACTAGAATTGCATTAACTTAAATAATAGAAGTGTTGGTATATATTCAGGCGGTGCGGGTTACCCTTACTTGGTCACACGATCGAGGTTCAAATTTATTAATTCCTTCACGAAAATATAGATGTGAATGTGGTGAATATGATAAATATATAGATCTAAAGTGGGTCATACATATTATAGAATTAAAAAACTTTGAATAATGTAAAAGACACTAAAAATTAAATTACATTAAAAATAGAGAAATTAAAAAGACATGATTGAATTTACTTGCATTAAAATAAAAGGTACAAAGAAGAATAAATTATTCGGTGGCCTGAAATTGAAAGAGATGATTGAAATTGATGTAGAGTTTATTGTAGCGGTGTTGGACCCTTTGTTTTGACTGCCTTCGTGTGTATTTATATTTTACGAATAATTTAAATTGTAACTCCCCATTATTTGTATTTTTCTTCAATTTCCTATTAACTTGTAACTTACTTGAGTGATTGCAACTTGTGATAACTCCTCATTATCTTTTAGGGTTAATTATATTAATACCCCTTAAATTATACTTGTTTTTCAATTTACCTTCTTCGTCTATTAACTCTAACACTTTGACCCCTTTTTTTACATTAAAAGGGTTCCGTTTAAAAACTGTTAAAAAAATCTATTATTGTTTATTTATTATTACTTAATTATCTCAATAAGTTTATGATGTGATTAACACACATTTAAATTTGGAATTTATTACTAGAGGTTTGTATAGGTTAGGTCAGATAAATCATTCAATTTTTTGTTATAAATTAAATACATAAAATTTTTTCCTATCCCATCCAAAAAAGATCGATCCAAAAATAAAAATAATATATATATATATATTATTTTTATTTTTGTATAAAAAAACAGGTGAGCAAAACTTAATGAAAATAAAAAAAAATCAAATTAAACCTAATAATAACATTTTCATTTAATTTAGTTTTTTTTGTTTAAATTTAGCTTAAATTTTTAAACAAATTTTGAGGATACATTTTCTATTGTTTATTATTAAAATTAAATATATATAATTGTTGTCCCAAATAGCAACACTAGAGTGGTGTTGCTTAAAAATTTTAACCTTAAAACAAATATGTCAAAATGAATATGAAATGCACCAAAAAATTATTCAATATTTGTGAGTAAAGAGTGAGTGCTAGTGTTTGCAACAAATATAAAGAGAAGAGAAGGGAAGCAAACATAATCGATTTATAGTGGTTCGGCTTCGGTGTTGCCACGTCCACTCCCCGAGGCCTTCCCTGAGATTTTTCCACTATTCTTTGAAGAGCTTATTACACACTAGCTTCCCAAGGTGCTAAAAACCTTTCCCAAGTGATTTTATCCCCAAATCACTCACACAAGTCTCTCTCAAAGAAAGTATCTTGTTTTGATTCTAACACTTGAACCAAAATCAACAAGAGTTCACCCAACTCTCACAAATTAAAAGGGCTTTAAATTTTTCTTTCCTACAACAACAATGATGAGTTTAAAACTCAATCAAATCAAAAAGAAACTCTCACAAATTGAATATGAAAGATGATGTACAAGTGTGAGAAGAAATCACTTTATGTTTGCAAAGTTATGGAATTTCTTGTATCTCTTTGTAAGCACTTTTTTCTTGCCTTTTTTTTTTTTGTTATTGAATCTGAGTTTGAGGCTCTATTTATAGATGAAAATCTCCAAATGGCCATTACTAAGTGAAAAGACACTTTTGCCCTTGAAAGAAATTGAATTTCCTTACTTCCAATGCTATCTTTCAGATTCAAATTTTCTGAAATATATTTGTGATCGTTTTTCACACTCATAACGTTCAAATCTAACATTTCCTCAGAATAAAGACTTTGTAGATATATAAGTCAGCTATCACATGTCAAATTTTGAGCTTCATCCAACGATTAGATAGTCAAATATGGCTTCTGAACCGAGACCAGCTTTTGATAGCTTTTTCTGATATTCTGAATCTGTGTTTCCAGTTTAAGCTTCTGTTTCACCATGATACTTTTAAAATTAGAAGAACCTTAAACTAAAAAAGTTGTAGCTTTTTGAGTCATCTTTTCACACACCGAAAATTAAAATTTTTAAAGCTGTAAAGTATTAATTATGTCTCAAAACCTAAGACTAGCTCCAGAATCTAGAATTAAAATCTTTTCTATAATGATTAATATTCCAACTCATTTTTTGATATCTTAACTTTAGATCCACAAAAACTTCCCTTCGGTAAAGTTGTAGATGTGGAAGTCTAGTTTACTATATTAAAATTTCATGAAATTTGAACCGTTGGATCTTAAGATATCATCTATATACTAACATGTGTCTGATTTTTCTGTTTATCCGAGTTAACCTCTAGTTCAAATCTTTATCTTACTTTGATTTCTATTGCTCCCAACTTTGAAATTCCTTTATTCCTTCATCCAAATTATGTGAAAATGTCTAAAAAATAATATCAATATCTTCCAACTCTATTATCTTAAATCTATCAAATGAATTGTAACATTTCTTACAATGTCAATTTGAAAATTTATTGTGAAAATTTAATTGAATATTTGTTATCATCAAAATCAATTATAAAACTAATTTTATAAACCTTGGGTCAACAATAATAACTCTAGAATAAAAAAATAAAAATATTTATTATTAATATCCGAGAACTAATTTGGTTATATTCTTTATCAAAATTAGGTTCAGGTCTTTTTTTGGATGGGGGAAGAAAAATTTCAATTTATTTAATTTATAACAAAAAATCGAATAATTTATTTGATCTAATTCATACAAATCTCTAATCATAAGTTTTAAACTTAAATATATTTGAATAATAATCATATTAGAAACATATTGAGATACTTAAGGAATAATAAATAAATAAATAGTTAACATAATTTTTTAATGGTTACTAAACGAAACTCCTTTTAAATAGATGAGGGGTCAAAGTGTTAGGGTTAATAGATGATAGGATGAATTAAAAAACAAGTATAGTTCAAGAGCTGTCAGTCTAATTAATCCTATCTTTTACAACTTTTTTTTTTTTTTAATTTAGGTGTCAAATATTTTTTGAATGCCAATAAATTTATTAGGCAGATATTTCCTAAATACGTTTATCAAAATTAGTTGATAGTGACCATTCGTTTAAAGAACCTTGCTTTCTTTGTATTTTGATTTTTAGGTAATTACGCTTAACCTCCCTTAAGTTTGACCTACAAACTTAAGTTCCATTTAAAAGTCAATATATAATTTTTTTTTTTTTGATTTGAATTGAGATGCAAAATTGACAAAATATGTTAAATTTAATTAAATTTGTTTTGTACTTACTTATAGAGACTCATATGTGATTTTATAAACAACATTGTTAAAAAAATAGAGATAAATTTATTTTATATTGAGTATATTTAAATAATGAAAATATTTCATTTTAAATAACAATGAATTAAAATATACTTTTATCTATCAATTTCAGTAGAATTTTTTTCTCCAATCAATTTAGTTTAGTTAGATCCGTAAGATACAAATTCAATTAAATTTAATCAAATTTTATCAAGTTTACACTTTATTACAATTCATTTGATAATTGTATATTTATTTTTAAATATTCATGAATTATTGAAACAAATTTTAAAATAATAAAGTGTAATTATTTTATTCATTGTTTATTCGGATACCAATGCGCTAACTATTTTATATTTTGCTTATTTTTGCGTCTTTTATAAAATTTTTGCCCTAATTTATTTACTTTTTAATTTGAGAATTTTTAGATGTGTTAATCACATTAATAAAAAAATTTTTTAAAATGAAAAAAAGACTGTATAAAAGGAAAGCAAATTAAACTTAAAAAGAAAAAAATCTCTATAATTTATTGGTACCAAACGAACCCTTGTTTCTTTCTGCGCTCGGTAAGTGCTTTATTTGTCATTTTAGCGAGCGGTGCTCTTTCTGGGAATTTTCCAAATTGTAATTTACTCAGGGAGGCACTGTTTTCAGGAATTTTCTCAAATTTTAAGATCTGATCCTTTCAATCTGATGGCTTTGAGACTGTTTAGAGACTGAAGCTCCATTGCTGAAAGCAGTGCTCTCTCTCTCTCTCTCTCTCAGCTGAAGAAGATGGAAGGCCCCAACACTGGTACTCCCTCCCTCTCTCTCTCTCTCTAGTTCATGAGTTAGATCTATATACTTCTGTCTATATACGTGTACAAGTATATGTAATTTTGATTTCCGCAAAACCCTATTCTCTCTCTCTCTCCCTTTCAGATTGCTTCGCATTGGAC
Source organism: Vitellaria paradoxa (assembly GCA_019916065.1). NCBI lineage: Eukaryota > Viridiplantae > Streptophyta > Magnoliopsida > Ericales > Sapotaceae > Vitellaria > Vitellaria paradoxa. The sequence goes on along the minus strand of CM034235.1, from coordinate 53,774,941 downwards.
AAATCTGCAAAGATCTTTGTCGCCGGCCACCGCGGTCTGGTCGGATCCGCCGTGGTCCGGAAGCTCCGCCACCTGGGATTCACCAACCTTCTATTCCGATCCCATTCCGAACTTGACCTCACCCGCCAATCAGACGTCGACGCCTTCTTCGCCGCCGAGAAACCCCAATTTGTCGTCCTCGCCGCTGCCAAGGTCGGCGGCATCCACGCCAACAACACCTATCCCGCCGACTTCATCTCCATCAACCTCCAGATTCAGACCAACGTCATCGACTCCGCCTACCGCCACGGCGTCAAGAAGCTCCTCTTCTTAGGATCCTCTTGTATTTATCCCAAATTCGCCCCGCAACCAATCCCCGAAGACGCATTGTTGACGGGTCCGTTGGAGCCCACCAACGAGTGGTACGCGGTGGCGAAGATCGCCGGCATCAAAATGTGCCAAGCGTATCGGATTCAGCACAATTGGGATGCGATTTCCGCAATGCCTACAAATTTGTACGGCCCAAATGACAATTTTCACCCCGAGAATTCACACGTCTTGCCGGCGTTGATGAGGCGGTTCCACGAGGCGAGGGTTTCGGGTGCCAAGGAGGTGGTTGTGTGGGGGACAGGGTCGCCATTGCGGGAATTCTTGCACGTTGATGATTTGGCGGATGCGGTGGTGTTTTTGCTGGAGAATTACAGTGCGTTGGGGCATGTGAATGTGGGAAGTGGCAAGGAGGTGACAATCAAGGAGCTGGCAGAGTTAGTGAAGGAAGTGGTTGGGTTTGAGGGTAAGCTTGTTTGGGACTCTTCTAAGCCGGATGGCACTCCAAGGAAGCTCATGGATAGCTCAAAGCTGGCCGGTTTGGGTTGGGTCCCGAAGATCTCTCTCCGGGACGGGCTAGTTGATACCTATAAATGGTACTTGGAGAATGTCAAACAATAATGGAGGTGATATCACCTATTGTGTTTTCTAATTACTCATCAATCCTTGTTCCCTTTACATCATTACTACAATTTTTTCGTATCATGAACATCCAAGCTTAATATTTAGCATGCACCATTTATTAAGAGTGTCATTTTTCTGGTGCAATGTTGTCAGATTTATCGTCTGGGATTACTGTAAGGATTTGAGTTTTTACGTAACATCAATGTATTAAATGAACTATTGGTTTGTTGTACCTTGCGGGTGCAAGGAGCAACCTTGGAGAAGCCCTGCAGTTATATGTCACAAACTCACGATCTCCTTAATCTCTATTTTACTCGTGATTTCCATGTAGTCTTTAACTGCTTTTATGTCATGTTCTTGTATTGTATCTGGAGATATGCTTCAAGATCCATGTTATACCTTGCTCTTGTTCCTTTGTTTCAGCAGTTTATGGTTTTCTTATATTGTTTCTTCAGAGGTGTTTGGCAACGAAATTTTTAGCAAAAAACTACCAACTTTTGATTTTTGAGTATTTGGCAAACTACCAATTTTTGCTACTTTTCTGCTCTATTATAGTAATTTCTTAACTCAAAAATTACTAAAAGTTGCTAAAAGTTACCAAAAGTTGCTAAAAATTGTCAAAAGTTATTAAAAATTATCAAAAGTTTTCAAAAATTTTACCAAACACCCAAAGTTGCAAAAAGTTATTGAAAATTGCTACTTATTTCACCAAACACACTAAAAATTATAATTAGCAACTTTTGGTAAAAATGCCAAAAATTACTAAAAATTTGCCTCCAAATGCCATTTTCCCCTTTTTTTAGCGATCACAATTTCATTTGATTAATGGTTATCAGAAAAATAATCTTAAAAGCTTGTGAACAAGTGTAATAATGATAAGTAGATTCAATGACTTATGAGCGTAATAATTATAAAATCTACAAGGTAGATAATGTATGGTTAGTTTTCTGCAGAATGTGAGTTGTTACAGTAACTTTTAAAAATTTTAACAGAAAATGTATAAAGGTAAATTAACCCTTCACTATCACCACCAGAGATTAATTCTACACTAGTAGGCTTAAAAAATAACCCTCAAACAAAAAGGAAGAGTGAAAGAATAAAAGAAATAAATGAAAACTATAACTTATGAGTGAAAAACATGTCACTTTAATTAATTAATAATCTAATTTTAAAATATAAAAATTTTAATTACTGCATATTAAATCATATGCTCTTGATTTGGACAGAAAACTTGACACTTGCACTTCAGTCATAACCTTAAGGGAGTGAAGTGCTGTATTTTAAAATATAAGGAGATAAAGTGAAAACAACCCTAAGCTCAAGGGGGTAAAATGTAATCACTTGTTTTTTTTCCCCCTTTATTTCTTTTTTAACCCTTAAATGAAATGTAATCACTTCATTTTCTTTTTTCTTTCTTACTTTATTTCTTTTTTTAGCCCATACATGAATTCGATTGATCTTACATCGTAAACTAAGTCTCATTTCGTTTTTTAGTGCTAAGTTCCCTCTTTCTTATCATTGCGTGGTCCGCCTCCACTTGAAATAGAACATTTGATGTTTATCACCAAACCTAGTTAAAAGAGTGTACAAAGTTTGTGAATTTTGAAACCATGCTGTATGATGGTTGATTTTTTACTAGATTGATCTCCTTGGAGTCCATTATCTCACTATTGGTTTTTTCATCTGCAGAGGCAAAATGTCAGGTGTTCTTATTGCTTTAGAAACTCAGTGACTGTTTGTTCATTGGCATCAAATATCCTTAAAAAATTGAAACTTCTTTGATAAGTTGGTCTTTGTTGACTTAATTCTCACTGGTTATTATTTTATTGAACAATTTTGCTTACATTGTTCAGTGTGTGACTGTTACCTTCTTTGTTTGTAAAGTTTCAGAGTTCATAATTTAGAAACGTGTAGCTGTTGTATGGCAAGTAAAGCCACATCTCATGTTGCATAAAATTTCCTTGCATCAAAGAGCATTCATTAATATTTCTTGCAAACTATGTCATCTGGACTCATTTATGAGCCTTAGGGGCAGATATCTTAGTGCTGGATTCATTTAATTCTCATGCCCATGGATACTATGACAGTAGGAGGACCACACAAATATGCATATCTTCATTATATTTCCTCTTCTTTATTTATTTATTTGTTTATTTTTCTTGGCGTAAAACAATGTTGACAAGGTCCTTTTTTTGGCATAATTATGTAATAAGCCCATGTAAACACATCCAACTATGTGTTTTCTGGTTGCATATCTAACTACATGTTCTTGTATCCTTATCCAAGTGTTGATTGTCTGAATTGGGTACTTCATTCATGTAGATATGGTAGAATCCATGCAATGTAGCGTGCACATAGTTGATTATGATTTACCCCTTTGGGATGGAAACCATAATGAAGGGATCTTTTTTTTTTTTGAGAAGGAAGACACTTTAGTGTGTTATGTGTCTCTCTCATTCGTAAAGTTTAAGCCATTTGAAATATAACTAAAGAAATTAACTCTACAACGTACTAGAGTTTCAGTTGCCAAGGTAAGTGAATAAATTTCATTTTGATATAGTGAATTTCATTTCAGCAAGTCGTCTCACTTCATGCACTCATTAATTTGCACTCGTTAATACTTGATACTGCGAAGAGCATTTGTTTGATCATACCTGTGCTTCAAAAGCTAGCTGAGGCATAAGTTGTCAAAAAATGTGGGAAAACATGAAAAACATCTTCAATGAAGGTCATTTATTTTAGTTGGTTCATTAGCAATAACTATTAAACTACGTTTGCTTGGAATTAACAATGTTGTGTCTCTTAGTGTTTATGTCATTCTGGTAAAGTAACTTTTCATCAATAGTAATGTTCACAGGAATAACTCTCACTGAGGCTAGAAAATGAAAGCCTTGGTTTCAAAAACAATTTTCCAGTTTTGTTTTGATTTTGTTTTCCAGAAATCAAGACCAAATAAACAAAAAATCTGAGAACATTTGAAACATGTTTTCAGTGGTTTTAAAGCCAAACTTATGTTCATTTTTTTTTATTTGGCATCTATAAGTTATTTGCACTTCTATTTAATTTGTTGTTATTATCTCTTTCTAAAATCAATTTTTGGATATCATCACCAAACATGTTTTTTGAATTACAAGCTAGTTTTCAAAACATTTCTGAATACGTATTTCCATTGATGTGTAACTTATCCTTTCGTGCCTACTTCTTCTTCTTCTTCTTCTTGTTATTATTATGGTAATTCTATTTTATGAATGTTTGCTAAGAATGTTCTCTTTCTGAAAAGGGAGAGACACTGCTTGAGACATGTCAGAGCAATTTTTATCTTCTGTTAAAGAATGTGCTTTTTAGGTGACACAATTTTGTGATCTTTTGTGTGAAAATGGAGTGATAATTGATCTTGAGATTTGTTGGTCCTGTGAAAAATTACACCTGGAATTGGAATCTGTCTTGGATTGTTCAGTGTATGAGTGATGCCATTTGAAAACACGCTTGATTTATACTGGTAACTGATCCCGCACCCAGGCTTTGGTGAGTTATGACTCGATCCATCCAGCTGTGGCCTGTGTGCTCTTTCTGTTTTTCCAACAATTCTTTGTTCCGAATTCCAGTTGTCTCGGGGAACAAATTGACGGATGATGTATATTGTTATATGAAGTGGCGTGTGTTACAATCTTGTGGACATATGTAGTATGAGCTATATGTGGTATGGGATGTTGGTATGGTATTTTCATGTATGCAGTGGGTTCGCTTCCTTAATAGCTAGTTTTTAGGAGCGATTTCTTGTAAAATATTTAACAAAAGGTATCAGAGCATGTATCATGTTTCCCATCTGCTACAGTAGCGAAATCTATTTTTGTGGGTTGCGGAGCGCGATGGAATGTTATGATTCCATTGGTATATGCAGGATGGGTTATATGTGTCTTACATTGGTAGTTGCAGAGATTGATGGAATGTTACGACTCTATTGGCATTACGTAGTATGGGTTATATGTGTCTTACATTGGTAGTAGTGTTATGATTGCCATATTTAGTATCGGTTATTTGCGTCTTACATCGATAGTATGAGATGTGGTGTGGTTAAGGTATAGTTATCCTGATGTATGTATCAATTTGATGTAGATAAATTGTGTTTTTGGAAATTTTGAGTTTGATGGTTGGTTAGTTTTCATTGAATATTTCGTGCTGATCAGTAACAATCCCTCATCAGAGGATGTCGTGTTGCTCGCTTGTGTTTTAATATGCCAGAATACTTTGTGCGCGGCTGCTGTTCCGTTGAGAGGGATTAAGTTTTGCTCAGTCATGGCATCGTAGTGTTGTACTTAGTTAGAAATGGTTAGAACGTTAGTCCCTGTTTCATTTGACAATCAGTACCCGTTGATTTTTTTTTTTTTGGTCTCTTTTTAAAAAAAAAAATTGATTTTTTTTCTCATGACTTTTAGGCATGTTATTTAAATTCATAAAAAATAATTAAAATATTGAAATTCATGTGGAGGTGAAAAAAGTTAGTTAAAAAAATTATTGACTTTTTCACATGTGGATTTGTTAAAAAAAAAAAAGAATTTGGCTTTTTCGGGTGGATTTGTTCTACTTGGAAGCAATTTTTTTGCCCCCATTTGAAGGCGAGTAACTTGTCTAAAAAATATTAAAAACAAATCAAGAAAATAAAAAATAAAATCAAAAGCCATTTAAGACAAGAGTATAGTGGGGGAGGGGGAAAAAGTGGCCACTTGTTAAAAAAAAAAAAAAAAGAAAGTTAACTATTTAGTACTTAGATTTTTTGTTAATTTGATATTTATGCCCTTCAAGATTAAAAGAAATTTAAAGTGTAAGAGTATAAATTTAGTCATTTTAAAAAGAGTTCAAAAGTAAGTGATGGGTTATTATACTGTCGCTTTTTTTTTTTTTTTCAAACGGTATCTTTTTTTCAGGCGACTAAATACGTAAAATTATTATTTTTATTTTATTAATGTATATTTGAGTAGGGCGCATCTGCTATTTGTAAATGGAATAACTATTTTATTATTATTATTTTTTTTTTTTTTTTTGGTTGTGTGAGCTGCTGTTGGCTGGGTCTTCCTAGGAAGGCCGGATGCCTTGAATTTATTTGAGCTCCAGTTACAATAATTTGTTCAGGGGATTGGGGGAGCTGCAAGGATAGAAAAGAGTTAGGTTTTTTCTTTTTGTCTCTTCCCTCCCCTCCCCCCACAAAAACCCAAAAAAAAAATCTAAGGGTAGACATCGGCCCGTTAATATGAAGAACTAGCTCAGTCTAGTCCGAAATTTGGGCTTGGGTTTGAGAATTTAAGTTATAAGGTTGGGCTAGACCAATTTTTTAGGTCCGATTTATTTTTGGGCTGGGTTTGGATTCATACATCATAGCCTAGCCCAGTTCGACCCAAAATTAACAAGGGAGTTTGCCCCACACCTCCCAATGCACAAATCATAGCTTCGCTCTTCCTCTCTTCCCCCCACAAACCCTATCCCCCAATACTCAGCCACTATTCGTCTCTTTTCAGTCTGTAATACAAAGTATATATCTCCTACTCTCACTTTCTTCTTTATCTCTCTTCATCTCTTCAGTCTTCACAAACTTTGCATGAACTTGTGATATCATTGAAGGAAGTCAAAATTTGCTTATATTTCTTAATTTTAATGGTTTTCTAATTTGATCTTTTGGACAATGTAATAATTTTACTTTATGGAGTTTAATTAGTTAGCTATGTACTTTGAAATTAGGATATTGTGATCATTCTATTTGAACTTATGACATTATGTTGTTTTATTTTATAGAGTGTTTTAATTAATTAGTTAATTGTATGTTTATATTTAAACAGTAGTTGTGAACAAGTTATTGGCTGTTTTTGCATAATTTTTATATCTTTTTAATATTTTATCGTTCGGTCCAATAGACGGGCTTGGGTTTTAATTTTTTGGTAATGGACGGACTTGAGTTCACAATTTTTAGCCCGATATCAGGCCGGGCCGGGCTTGGGCCGATACTCAAAAACTCAGCTCGAATAAGCCCAGCCTAATTCATGTCCACCCCTGCCCAACCTACAATGGATCTGATTTTTGAGAAAGCTCTGGCCCCGTTTGGTTTGCAAACAAATTTTAAAAAATTCTATAAATTTCTATTAATTTTATATCATATCAACTTTTTTCTTTTACTGCACGCATTACAAACTCTCAATTTATCTCATTTCAAACTCACCTTCCGATCAAATTGGGTTTGCTCTGATTCAAATTTACTGAATCTAAAAGATCTTTGGTTCTGTTTCAGATTTAAAAAATGTGATACGGATGACTCTTCAGGGCTAAGAGCCTTAACGCTTGCGTACCCTGGGTTAGAGACTAAGGTCATCGGGACTTCCCACCCACCTAGCAAGTGAAAAACTTTGATTTAAATGCTTTCTGGAAAATTATAACAATAATATATTATACCAAAAAAAAACTTTACCTTATTTAAAAAATTGATCCAAAATTGCAATGAGAATTAGATGATAATGATAGGATGGTAATGAAAGTGTACTTTTGTTAATTTATTATTTTAAGATGATACGTCTACACAAATTTCATATAATTTGTTCGCCGAAGAAAAAGATAGATAAGGGAAAAAAAAAAAAAAAAAGAAAGTAAAGAAGAAAAGAAACTAACCAAGTTGGTCCCTTAGCCCAATTCTTAACCTAACACAATTTCGATCTTAATATGTCTCAGAAAAAGAAAATAAATTCAATCACTCGAATCAAACATTAGGTCTAAATAATTAATTGGCCCAATTTTATAATATGGTAGATTTGTTATCTGAGCAATTGGTCACTTGTTCAAATTTGTTTTGCGTATAATAAGAAATGAGTACAGTAGTTAGAGACTCTATCATACTTCTCATTTTAAAAGAAAATAGTGTATATATATAATATATATATATATATATATATATATATTATATTAATTACATTGACATCCCCTTAATTATACCTAATTTTCAATTACTTCATTCATTTATTAACTCTAATATTTTGACCCCTTTATCTATTTAAAAGAAGTTTTGTTTAAGTACCATTAAATAAGTTAGATGAAATAAGGTTAATAGTCAACTTTTTGTATAATACAACTTTACTAAGACCAAAATACTCTCAAATAAAAGAAAAAAATAAATATATTCATATACGTTTACGTATACATTTTATTCTTCTTTTACTCTTTTTACCCATTTAAAAATTAGTTTATTATAAATATTATAAAAGAATAATTGAATTTATTAAAATAAAAAATAGACAGTAATATATAAATAATAATTTATTATTAAAATGATTTCTTTATTAATATTTTTCATATTAGTCAGGATTAATTACTATTGAAAATACATAATGATTTACAATTAAAATTAAAATTAAAATTATTTATTACTAAAAACTTTATTATATAAATAAATAATATTTGTTATTAATATTATTTATTACTATTTATTCAAATTAAAATAAATTAGTATTAAGTTAATAATTTGTCATTATTTTTTATCAAATTTCATAGGCTAAGGAATAATTACAAAAAAATAAGTGCTAATTACAAAAATAAGGATATAAATAATTTATAATTTTAATAAATTCAATTATTTTTTATAACATTTATTGTAAATTAATTTTTAAATGGGTAAAGAGAGTAAAAGAAGAATAAAATTTATATGTATACGTATATGTATATGTATGTATTTATTTATTTTTTATTGTATTTGAAGGTATTTTGGTGTTAATAAAGTTTGTATTATACAAAGGGTTACTATTAATCTTATTTTATCCAACTTATTTAACGGTGTTTAAACAGAACCTTTTTTAAATAGATAAGAGGGTCAAGCTGTTAAGATTAACAGATAAATGGAGTAATTAAAAATCTGATATAATTAAAGAGATGTCGGTGTAATTAATTTTGTTAATTATAAGTAACGTATTTTGATGGAGAATGTTGCATTATCTAATTACAACCTAGAAGTAGAAAGATTTTAATTTTTTGGGAAGGGAGTGAGAAAAATTAGTGGGGGGTTTCAAAATATATGAAAAATACTTTGTCGATAAAGATTTGATCTCAAAAAATTTACGCTTTTACGTTAAATTTTTAAAAAGTAAATTTATTTTGATTTACCCCCACATACATTAATTTTTTAATATATGTAATAATAAATCATAAACTCATGCAGCACTAAAAAAAAAATTCAGACTCATGCTCAAAAAAATTTGATATAATTTATTTAAGCAAAAAGATTCGTCCTACTAACTTTTCCTGCGATTTACGTTGAGGGACTGACCCGAAGAGTGCTGAGAAGGGAAGTCCAACCTGAGACCAGAGGTTGCAGACGACCAATTTTTTGGGATAGGCCCCTGCTGTTAATAATAATAAATGAGCTGCCTCATCCCGACCCCCTGTGCCCCAACCCAAATGGTGCCGATCGGGGTGAATAGCATCACCTGTGATGACAGTATTCACAATATTGACGTTACGTCCCGCTTTCAAATGGTGCAGCCTGCAAATGCACATGTGTGTGTGTGTGTGTCTATATATATATATATATGTATGTATCTATCTCCATTGAAGATGTGTCTCTCTGATCAGAGTCACTGCTAGGACAGGTCTTTTTACAGTTTCCATGGCCCTTTATTGCTGCATTTAAAACTTGTCCTGCATTTGCAGACCGTGGCATCAAAAATTCAAAGCAACTTCAATGGGTCATTCAATGCAGCTGCAGAAACACACTTTTTCAAAGTCGTACACACCCACTCCAATTTTTTTTTTTTACCTGAAATTTGATTGCCATTTTTTCAGAGTCATGCACACTCTCTCTTTTTCTTCTTTTTCTTTTCTTTTCTTTTCTATTTTTTTCCCTGGAATTTGATTGCATGCAACCTAAGTTATATCAATTCAGGGCATTGAGCGGGCGTTTGGATCACAAAATAAATAAATAAATAAATAAATAAAATAAAAATAAAATGAGATAAGTTAAAATAATTTATAAATTCATAATTCGTATAGTAAAATAAAAAATAATAAATTTTAAAAATTTAAAGGTCTAATAAAAATAAAAAAATTAACTCAAAATTTATATATATTAGAAAGGAAAAGGAAATAAAAAAAAATTAAAAAGTAGGCTTGATGTGATGTAAAAATGATAGATAGCAAAATGTGAGTGGAGAGATTTTAAAAACTTTTGAAGTTTTTTTTTTTATTTTCTTTTTAGGTTCCAAACGAACCCTAGTAATATTTTCTAAATTGAGATGCCATTTTTAAATTGTAAAGAGAGCAAAACTATATTATAAAAAGTTTTTAAGGTGGCGATGATACGAGAGTAGAATTTGTTCATGTCATAATTCAATTAATGCTCTTTTTAATTATTGACAAAATTTTACACTTAAATTTTCTTTTCTAAATTAATTTCTCTTATCCTTATTTATTTATATCAGCCTTTCCTCTTTCAAATTAGTCTATTTGCACTCTAATAATTTTTTATACACTCTATTTTACTTTTTTATTAATTGAGATTACACAATTATACTTTTTTCATAATATGTTTTCTTATACTTAATATAAAATTTTAATTCATGACATAATTATAATACCATAAATATTATTATTTTATAATAAAAAATATTTTTCTAAACAAAATATGAAAAAAGTTATTAAAATTAATCTTTCTTTTCTTGATATTTGACAAGTGAGCAATTCCTATCTTAATTGTTGAAAAAATCTACTTATGGCATGTGAATAATCTTATTGAGATAAAAAATTTTAATTCTAATTTTTTTAAAAGAACTATTTCTTATTATAAAAAGTTAAATTAAGTTTTTAGAATAATAATGATTATGGTTTGTTTGGTAAATTATTATTTTTTGCTTAAAATTTAACTTTATAATAATTATTTTTTTTTCAAAAATTTCACATAGACCCTTACTAAATGAATTAAGAGTGATAGTTAAAAATTAAAGGATAAAATTTGTAAAGAAAAATAAATAAAAGAAATTATTTTTTTATTTGATCAAGTTAAAAACAAAATAAAATAAAAAATATTTTTTTAATATTCTTGTCAAAAATATAAAGATAATAAAATCTATTTTAAATATTTTTTTCACTCTCTTATTCCAAACTTAAGTTTAAGTTATAAAGAATTATTTATGAAGGACAATTATATCATTTTAAATTATACATAAAAATAATTAACATGATTAATTTTATAATTCTACTTAATAAAAAAGTAAAATATAGTGTAAAAAATTATTTGTAGAGCGCAAATATTTTTTTTCTTTTTTCTGCTAAGTACCTAGATTATATATCCTAATTAACTTCTCTCATTTTCATTCAATCATATCGATCTTTTCTAAGAGATTTTTGTGACAATTTGTTAGAAAAATAATAATATTATTTTAAAATCACGCAACCCTTATTTGGAAAATTTTATATTTTTTATTTTTTATCTTAAAAAAATTTTTTAATATATTTTGTTCCTTAAAAAATAAATAAGTTTTGATTTTTAATATTTTTATAACAAACTAAATCCCAAAGTTCTCATAATTTTACACATTATGCATTGGAAAGTTAATATTCATTCAAGAGAGATTAAAAAATTAACGCATACAATTTAATAGTAATAATTTTTTAAGCTTAAAAATTACATAAACAAAATTCTCCAGATGGGCGCCCTCCTGTCGTCCCTGTTTGTCTCCAATTACTGGAATCGAAAATGATTAAAAAAATATTTTTTTTTATTTTAAATAAGAAGAAATCTATATTTTCCCAGACTGCTTCCTATAACCTAGAATCCAATTTTATTTATTTATTTATTTATTCTTTATTTTTGAATAAGGCACTGTTTGGTGGATCAAATTTGAGCAATAACTAATTTTTGCTACTTTTCTACTCAGTTACAATAACTTGTTTAACTCCAAAATTTTTACCAGACACACAAAAAAGTTACCAAAAGTTATCAAAAAATTTATCAAATATCCAAAAATTACAAGAAGCTATTAAAAATTGCTACCTATTTTACTAAATACATCAAAAAATTTAACTAACAATTATTGACAAAACAAAAAAAATAAATAAATAAAAGTTGCTAAGAATTAGACTTCCAAACAACCCCTGAGATTCTATAGTTGATAGAGTTCCTACGGCCATAAATACCGTCTTTACTTTTTTTATTTTTTGAAATAAGAAGAAATCTATATTTGATACAAAAATTATCAGAAGTTACTAAAAATTAAACTTTCAATTCCAAACAGCCCTTAAGATTCTATAATTGATTGGGTTTCTTCCCACAGCCATAAATACCCCCCTTTTTTTTGTCCTTTTCTTTTGAAATAAAAAGAAATCTATATTTGATAACGCTTCGTCCTATGGCCATAATACCGATATGTAACAAGAAGTCTGATTTATGGTTGGGGGAACATAGGTTGCTTTGCGAGCCGCATAGGTCGCTTTCTTCCAACTCCAAGAGCTACCCTTATTGTTGCTTTGCACTTGATTCCGGATAATTTTTCAAATTATGGTGGGGTTTGGCTCATAAAAAAGAAAATAAATTAAAAAAAAAAACTAACTTTACTAATTTTTTGAAATTTTTTAACTTTCTCTACTAAATAAAAAATTAACTCCTATTAATTTTTTCAACTTTTATCAACTTCTAACCTTTTTCAAAATTTATCAATTTTTTGAATTAGCTCAATTTTCCTTAAATTATTTAAAATCTTACCAAACATTCAGCCACTAATAAATTAGCGCATCAAAGAACCAAAAAAAAGTCGCAAAGTTATAATTTTTTAGTACACCCAAACGACCCCCATATAACATTTTTGTCTTTGTGCGTGGTCTGTAACTCAGTGATTAAGAACCCCTCATGCCTGCTCATAACTCGAATTCGAGTCCCCCTCCTCCATTATAAAAAAAAAAAAAAAAAACATCTTTGTCCTCTTACTTTTGTCACTTGGGTTATCTCTCATGATTAATTTGCAAAAGAAGGGTAAGTTTGCTATGTCAACTTGTGACATTAATTGAAGGTCATTAAATTTTAATCCAATAAGTCAAATATATTTATATTATTTTAATTTAAAATAAAAATAAATATTAAATTTAAAATCAACGATGTTGATTATAAATCATAGAACTGATATGATTATAAATCACAGAACTGATATGACAATGCTGTATCAACTTCCCAAATCCTTCATTTGCATATCAATTTGGATTTTTTTTTTTAGTTGCTTAATATTTTTTTTGCCCCCGTCACACCTCAAATCATGGGAAATTTTAAGTTTTTTTTGTTTATTAAAAAGAAATTGTCAGACTAAAAGTCCTTTTATTTCGAAAATTTCCTAAAAAATTATGCAAAAATAAAAATAAAGTAGCATTTAAATTACATTTCTATTTTTTATTTCGATATTTATGCTTTAAAAATACTAAAAAATATATTTAATTTGACATTTCCTATTTTTTTCACGCTTCAAAACTCTCTTTAATTTTTGTCAAAACAAACTCAAAACAACTTTTAGTCATTTACATTTTACGTAAACTTATTGTCTGTTTTAATAAAAAAATTTTAAAAGTACAAGTGATTAAATATATCCTTTGTTGTTTTTATTTTTAAAAAATATAAAATAAAAAATAAGGTCAAAATGTAAGGTGACATTTGATCTACTTTTCTGTTTTCTATTTTTGTTTTATGTGTTGAAAATCTAAAAACAAAGAAACAAAAAATGCTATATTTTTCTTATTTTGAGATTTCCTTTGTTTTTTTATTAAAAACTCTCAAAATGACTTTTTGTCATTTTTCATTTTATGTATAAACTTATTTTCTGTTTTCGAAAATAAAATTTGAAAACATAAATAATCAAATAAATTTTGAATTGTTTTCTTTATTTTTAAAAGTATAAAATAAAAATAAAAAATAAAAAAACAAATGGAATGAGCCCTGATATTTTTAGGTTTGTAATTAACGTATACAAATCCAAAACTTATCCGGGACTCCCCCTTGAAGGAGTCGCAACCCAAAGGACCCACCAAGAAAATAACCCATGAAAGGCAGCTGAGTACAAGCAACAAACAAACCATGCACACACACAACTTCACGTGCACAGAAAAACCCAAAAACTCCCAAAAAAAAAAAAAAAAAAAAAAGATGAAGGATCAAAATCGTCAGAGGGAAAATTTGCAGTCCACAATTGATAGGACACTTGCATGGACACACACACACACTCCTCAGCCTGACCTCAACCTTCCTCTGTCCCTGCCTGCCCCTCTGTTTTTCTTCCCCAGTATTTTTGCACACTTTTGATGGTGCCCCCTGAATCTAGGGTACCCTAGATTTAGGCTCCGTTTGGCTAAACAAGTCAGTTTTTAGCTTTCTTTTCCCCTTCTCATATTACCTTTTTTTCTTAAATCAAAATTTATTTATTTTTATTTTCACAATTTTTAAGCATGAACCACTTTTAAACCAGAAAACCCACCTTGGAGTGGGAAAAAAAAAAAAAAAACTAAATTTTTGCCCGTAATTTGGTTTCTTATTTGAAAGTATTTTTGTAATTTTTTTTTTTGGGTACAAATGGGAATAACATTGTTAAAAATTATCAAAAATAGAAAAAATAAATTTTGGTAAAAAAGTTAAATGACCAAAAAAAAGGACTTCTCAAACTATTGCCAAACGGAGCCCAAGAACGAGCAGTGTCAATTTTTACCTACCAAAGTGCCAGCCTATAACCATAGCTAGGCACTTCTCCGGGTCACCTCTCTTCTTCAACTGCCCCCAAAATAACTGAACAGAGCCGCACTATCAATCTCTCTCTCTCTCACACACACACACACACAAAATTGACAGTCCAAAAGGTAGATGACATTGAAATTTTTTATAAATGGGGGGTTGCATTTGAATTCCAACATTTTTAATTAACGAATTCCAATTTTCTCACACACAGTGACATACATATACATATATATATATATATATATATATATACACACACACATACTCACAAACAGGCAAGCAATAAATGCTGGATACGCACGAAATTGAATTTGATTGGATGAAAGGACTATTTGTTAAACACTGAACTAGTAAGTTTGTATCTATGGGGGAAGCATAAAACAAAGATCGAAATTCCACAAACCAAACTACCTCAAATCACGGGTTATAAACTGCTCTCTGCCTATTTGTCGTGTAATGCCCCCCTCTCTCTTCCCCCCCCCTCTCTCTCTCTCTCTTTCAGTTTCCTAATGTTTCTCGAGAAAATGGGGTTTGTTTCAAGGGGGATTACAATACAATGCAGAAGGCACAAAGCAAAACCAATAAAATACACAGAGAGAGAGAGAGAGAGAGAGAGAGAGAGAGGCCAACCTGTTTTCGAAAAGAACCTTTGCATAGCCATTGGATATAACAAATGAGGGAACATGAGAAGTGAAAAGGAGAAAATAATGTATATTTCACAAATATCTAGATTGAGCCGTCCCGCCAATATCACACCACCACCACCACCAACCAACACCACCGCCGCCGCCGCATCATCGTCCTAAAAAGTGAGCGGAACAGGAGAGGAAGAAGAGAACAAGTTGCAGAGCTTCTTGTACTTCAAAAAAAGTGGGTTTTCCACAGCCAGCCCAGTACCACCCCTTACAAAAGCTTAGGAAACCCAGCAGCAGCAGCAGCAGCAGCACACGCGCAGACACTCTCATGAAAACTTCACCGGTGCCAGCGTCGTCATCATCGTCCACAAGCCCCACCATATTCCGCCGCCGTCTCCTCCAACACCGCCGCCGCCGCCGCCTCCCTAGCACCACCACAGTCCCTAGCATAATGAGATGAACGCAAACAGTGAGACAGAGTGGGGCTTTCTTTCACTCCCATCTTCAAGACAGCTTAAAGGGACGAATGGGTGCATTTTTGGTCAAAACAAATCATGAACCAAACACAAAGGGGCAAAAACGCAAAGGGCGAGTTGGAAGGAGGGCTTCTTGAACAACTCTCTCTCTCTCTCTCTCTCTCTCTCTCTCTGCGCTTTCGCTTTCCGAGGCCCTTGATGGGTATTTTTGTCCTATCTTGAAAATCACAATCTTTTTGGGCTTTGTTTTGGAAACTAGAGAGAGAAGAAATAGAAACTAGTAATAATAATACGTTGTACTGATTCTTTAAATAAAATTAATATTAAATTTTATATATAAATAAAATTTTAAACAAAATGTTTAGATAAATAATTAAAATAATACATGAGTTTTAAATTTTTTATCTAAAATTTTGCACCTTGACAATCAGGCATGTATTTTGATATGTTTTTCTCTCTAACTAATTTTTTTGGTAAGCATCATAATAAAAAAACATAAATTATAATATTTTAATTTAAAAGACTTAGGACTCATTTGATTTTTTTTTATTTTTTATTTTTTATTTTTATTTTCTGTTTTGAATTTATTTTTTATTTCATACTTTTGAAAATAAGTAAAAATTTCAAAACGCATTTAATCACTCGTATTTTTTAATTTTATTTTAGAAAATAAAAAATAAGCTTGCATATAAAACAAAAAATGACAAAAAATTATTTTGAATATTTTTAATCCAAAATTAAGAAAATTTGAAAATAATGAACATAAAGCATTTTTTTGTTTTCTTATTTTGAGATTTTTAAAACATAAAATGAAAATAGAAAAATAAACCAAATGCCACCTTAACTTTCTAAAATCATAACTGGGTTGAAATTTAAAAGAGTATTTAGTTGGTAAAAGTTTGACTGAAAAGTACAATAAAAATACAAAAATTTGATGTAAAATAATATGTGGCAAAATTTGATTAGAAAAAAATACAAAAAGTAGGTAAAAATTGGTAAGTTTTGATTACTATTGGCCAACCAAACACTTGATAAGTTAGTAATTTTGATTTACATATAATCTCCATTTTTGAAATATGGTGAAATTTAAAATTCTTTGAAATATCATAAAATTTTAAATTTACAAGTCATTTTGTGAGATAGATGGTAGTGGAGTTCACTAAAATAAAAATTAAGCGAAAAGTTAAGAATTAAAAAATAATCTCAATTGTTGAATGAAAGAAAAAAATAATTCTTAACTGTTTGATATTAATTTAAATCTTCTTATTTTATTATTTTATTATATAAAGGGGAAAGAAAAATGCAAAAACCCTATAAAAATGAATTTTAATAATTTATTTTTTTGAGTTTAATTTTTAGAATACTAAAAAAATAAATTTTAAAAACTAAAATCCTAAATTCACGAACATTTACGGGGAAATTTTCAACAATATTAAAAGTTTTAAATTGAAAATTTTATTTCAATTAAATGAAAGTTTAAAATCTTAAATATATAAACTTTTATTACGTGTATTTTCTGGTGCACTACTATACTGTTTGGAGCACAAACATTTACTATTTTTTTTAATTTTTATGAATTTTTACTAAAATTTATTAACTTTTACTAACTTTTAAAAAAATACAACAAATGCTCAATAATGAAAAAATTGACAAAAATGAATATTTTTAGTGCTACAAATGACACCTAATTACAACTTACTTGCATTAGATACCACTATTTTTGTACTTGTGTAACTTATTTGCATTAGATACAAAACTGTAATGTAATAAAAACTAATTTATATAAAAATTGAATTTTCAATTCATTAAACTAAAATTGTCCATTCAAAACTTCATTTTTTAAATATTTTTCTTAAAAGTTTATATTTTGAAATTTTAGCTTTTAAAATTATAATATTTAAAAAATTTAGATTCATAAAAATAAAATATTTTTACTAAAAGTTGAATATATTTTTCTTTTATTCTCTCTTCAAAGCCCAACCACCAAACGATGGGAAGTAACTTTTATTTTATTTTTCATTTTCTCTTTTCCCCAAACCCAACAAAACTGACATTTTTTCTTTTCTTTTTTTTTTTAATTTTTGGTAGAAAAAATATTTTGCAGTTCTTTATTTTCTAAAAGTACAAGCTTTGTTTTTTTTTTTTTTAAGGAAAAGAAAAATAATATCTAACGAGACGTTTGAAAGTAAAATTTAAATAACTTTTGATAAATTTTTGACAAAAGTTGTGCAACTTTTTATGCGTTTAGCAAAAATTTGAAACTACTTGTAATTTTTAGAAAATTTTAATAACTTTTGGTTGTTTGACCAAAAATTAAAAAAAAATTTGCTTATTTGATAAAAATCAAAAAAATTTTGAAGAATCTTAAGTAACTTTCGAGGTCTTGCCAAATGCCAAACAGGCTCTAAATTAAACGCATTTTCCACTTGATTTGATTTCCTCAGGGAAAAAAACAAAAAACAAGTGAAAATGGATCAAAATTAATAACCTATTAATTTTCAAACTTCAAAAAAAAAAAAAACTAATATTCATTCGGGGAGAGTATAAAATTTAAAATAAAATATTTTTAGTATTTTTTCTTAAAAAAGTAGAAGAAAGAGAACAAAAAAAAAAGAAAAGAAAAGAAAAGGAAAGTAAGAACATTACTTTTGTTTGGGGAGATGTCCACCGCCCAGAGTGTGTCCACAACAAAATGAATCCAAAGTCAGTGAGATAGAAATGAAGGGGTTGGTGCTTCCCCCACTCTCGCTTTGCTTCCCCAAGAGGCCCATATTAACTTGATTTGTTCAAGCAACCTCTGTCCTTTCTTTATTCTGTTTCCTGGTCTACCCTTCACAAGCTACACAATCCCTCCTATATCCTCTCCTCCTCTAACAGTGATGTATAAAGGACTTATTCGCAACTCAACAAATTTATATAAAATTCAAATTTTTTATCCAATCTATGAATAATAAAATTATAACTTCTATAAATTTATATTAATTTTTATAACACTAAATACTTGTGTGAAATTTCATCACAAATGATTACAAGAGCATTTGAAATGACAACAAATAATAATAATAATAAAATTTAATAAAAATTATGAGTTTGTAATTTATA
Organism: Vitellaria paradoxa; assembly: GCA_019916065.1. NCBI lineage: Eukaryota > Viridiplantae > Streptophyta > Magnoliopsida > Ericales > Sapotaceae > Vitellaria > Vitellaria paradoxa. Next base: position 53,756,069 of record CM034235.1, on the reverse strand, counting down.
AAATAAGATAAAAAATTAATTTTATAAAATTTTTAATATTTTACAACGATTTTCAAATATTCGAATGGAAATATAATGCGTCGGTTTGGTATAAAAAAATTTCAAAAAAAACTCTATAAATCTCTAATAATCCCTCTACGTCTAATTTTTCCGTCATCACTAATTTCAAAAAATTTAAATATTTTGCTAAAAAAATAAAAAAATTTAAAAGTAGGTTAACCGAATATGTAAATTTTTATACAATCATATTTTTCGTGTTAAAAATTTTCAAACGAATACCATTATCATTATTTTTTGTGATTTTTTTTTAATCTGTGGGAAGAAATTTAAAAAATTACTCTCACAATTTGTTACTTTTCAGAAAAAAAAATATCAAAATTAATTTCAAATCATATATTATATCAATTTATCTAATTTTTTCTTAATATATACGGGGCTAATACGAGCTATCATTTAATAATAAAATATTGAAAGCAACCATCTCTTGACAAAACAGGCACCAACTTCAAGACTTTCTTTTCGAGACTGCCACCAATTACTCAAACCAAAAACCCTACCCCCCCAAACAGTGCTTTTTAGTGGCCCCAATAGTAACAAAAGTTTGTGGGGTTCAAGGGGAGGCTCCTTAGCATATAATAAGCACTAAGCAGCGCCAACAGCAGCCACTGGTGTCTAAGCTACTTGGGTTTGACCCCTCTGGGTCAAATATTGACACAACTCTGGGACCAATTTAATTGGAGGGTCCCAGGAGAAAGAGATGAGGTGATTATACAGGAGGATATTTTGGTCTTTTCACTGTGATTGGTTTAAAGTGTCCCGGATTACAGGTATCCATGCAACAGGAGATTTATTGGCAGCATGTGCTGTGAATTTCCTTATTTGGGTCTTCCATCACTATCAAGATTTTTTTTTCTTTTTTTTTTTTTTTATTTGGTCTCTTTTTTAAGTTTGGGATCAATGGGAAGGGAAAAGGAAGGGGACCCGGATCGGGGAGGGGCATTTTGGTCATTTTATGAGTTGGAAGCAAATAGGATGAGGATCACCACAAATGATTCTCCTTGCTTTCATGGCCGTACAACATTGGGGAATTTGTTTCCTCGGACAAATGGGAAAGCCTCATCACTAAATGCACAAAAATGATCCAAGATGGGCCACGTGTACGGTGATGGGATGTTGGGTCGATCACCAGGAATGGACTTCCATATCATATATGAATTTTTTTTTTTTTCAATTAGGGAACAACAAGAGAACAGAATGTCTGAGGAAAAGTCAGAAATCAAAGAAAGAGATATGCATTTTTACAGGCAATATATACATACACACAGAGATAGAGAGAGAGAACCTGAAGCATGAGAAGGGCAAGTAGCACCAAGTCCGACGTAAAAAAATGAATCAGCATTTGATCAGACGTCCAAGATTAAATCTCTCATCTGAAAAAAAAAAAAAAAAAAACACACAACCCAAAAAAAGTTTGATTGAGAACTGCTGGTGTTTCTAATAAAAAGAAAAAAAAAAAAGGCAAAAGCTTTAGTACTTTGATCATTGCCAAAGAAAAGGTTGAGACAAAGAAAAAGCTAAAAGAAGAGAAGAGTAGAAACCAGTATAAGAAAATGATTCAGATCTGAACTCCAAAGTGCAACTAAAGATTTGGATCCCTTTCATTGCGAGTCTCCGAAGATTGGGAACACTGTTCTTCTAGTTTGCGGGCGTCACTGTAAACCCTTCTCTGCCATGACACTACATGCATGTGCTGTACTACTCCAAGCAGTCTATTGCCAGTTCCTGTCTTTCCCACTCATACATATATAATTGCATGATATACATATATACATTATATATGTGTTTATACAGAGATAGAGAGAGCAAGTAGATGTCGATGATAGGGAAAGCAAACTTGCCCTTCAATTTTCCTCCAAGAGCAAAGAAGTTGCGTCAAGTATCCAAAGATTGCTCTTTTGTTCACGCTGAGAGATTGCTAGTCCAGTGAGGAGGGAGATAAAATAGGGGCCGTGTTTGGGGGAAGAGTTTCTAAACATGGATTGTGATAGAGAGAGAGAATTGGGCCCGGGGGGGGGGGGGAGGCGTGTGTAGTGATGGCTCAATAAGTTTGAAAAGCTGATGAGAAGATAGTGGTGAAGCAGAATTAATAAGGGCAATAATGAATAAATAATACTTGAAAAAGCAAAAGTTGGTGTGTGCTTTAGGCTTTACAGTCACCAGTTGGATTTCGGATAAATATTCATCATAACTGCCAATACATCACAAATGGGGTTATTAGAATTATATAAATTTATAAAAGTTAATTTATGTTCAATGTAACGAGTAAAAAATTAAAATTTTATAATTTTATAATTTATATTTATAGAAATTTATAAAATTTTATATTTTTTTTAATTCAAACAGCACCATGATCACACATGGGATAGGACTAGTCAGATTAGAATTGAGTTTTAGGATATAGTTTGGATGAAAAAATTAGTTTTTTTAATAAATAGTCGGGTCGTAAAAAAAAGTTATTTTTTTTTATATTTGGGAAGAAAAAAATTAAAATTTTAATAGTTAATTTTTTAAAGATTTGTAAACTTGTCACTTTTATTCTTGTGGTTTAAAAAAACTTTGAAATACAAGAAAATAAATTTAATCATCTCAACAAAAAAAAATGAGTTAAAAGCCCAGTAGTGGTACTTTTTCCTAACGAAGTCTTACTTCATTTATTTTTTAAATTCTATGTTTTCGATAAAAATTAATTTTAAAATTCATAAAAATAATAGTTTAATTTTAAAATAAATAATATTTAAAAAGTAAAATTTAATTTTGGATTGTTGGACATTAAACTGTACGCACAACCATGTAAACAATCTGACGTCTATATAGCTGTTCGTATGCTATCCTGACTTTCTTATACAGACAACCCATTCGGACGGTATTTTTGGCTAAACCATGCGGACGCCGGTGCACACGACAGAAGTGATTTTTTTTTTTTTTAAATTCCAGTTGTTTAATTATAAAAATTATAAGGTACTAGGATAATATACCATAACGATGTTAAGTATAATAAACAAACGCAATTGGACTATGAATTAGTAATGGAAATAAATTAAAGAGTTTGATATTTGATACGAGAAGAAAGCTTTAACGAGAAACAGAATGTTGTGATGAAATGTTGAGATGAAAGATAGATTTAAATAAAACGGTAATAACATGTTTGAATCGTCAGTGTGGCCGGTATATATATTGTGATGGTTTGTGTGACCTTTCCTTTTCTTCCATAATACCACAGGGGTATTCTAAAGGTTCCTTCCCTTTCCTTTTCTTGCAAGGCTGTCCTCCCTTGGTGCTTTCTCGGGGAAGCAACGAAAGTTGCAGAGGCATTGTGGTATTCCTTCGGGATATCTTCGATACATATTCAAACAAGGTGGGACTCCTCGACTACCTCATGGAGTCTTTTGTTCAGCTTATATTTTTCGCGAACGAGGGTGAGGGTAGTGACCATCTCATGGACCTGGAAAAAAAAAATGGGATGAAACTTGTTAACCAAGTCCTCCAAGGAAACTAGGGTGTTTGTTGGCAAGTTCAGACACCAACTGTAGGCTTGGTTCGATAGGGATTTTGAAAACTCCCTAAGTCGTAGGCTATGGCCAAACCTGAAAGCCATTAAGGTCTCTATGAATCGTATGTCGTGCACTCTAGCATTTCCATTTTTTCCATCAAATTTCATAGACTTTGGGGGAGCATACCCTTCTGGGTTAGGAATTTTGGAGATTAGAGGAGAGTAAGGGGGTTGGATGTTTGAACTTGGGAGTGAGGGAAGAGCCTGCTTCGCTCATTCCTGCTGTAGTATGGCTTGGACATCTACCCTGCTCCTGCTCTTGCTGCCATTGCGTGTGATCACCATCCCGCTCTTCGTCTCCGCAAGCTGATAAGCTAAAAGGCTATGGAGTGATCGTGGTACGGTGGGTTCCCTTTCCTCAGCCACTAAGCCACTGACAACCCCTGATCGCTTTGGTTGGCATGCCAAGTTGTTGATCAGCCACTTCCTCGACAGACAGCCCACAAAAAAAAAAAAAAAAAAAAAAAAGTAAAAAAGCCACTTCCTCGACACTGCATCTACTTAGCTAATATTCCCTTCTGAGGTCGAGGAGAAGCCTGTAGCAGCTATTTATAGATGCGCACTGGGTGAAACCTGTCTCGTAGTCCTAGTCGGTAAAGAACCACGAGAAAGTAAACCAGCCTAAACAAGTCTTGGCTGACCAGCTCAGCCGGGAAAGTCATTGAAAATCTCCTCCACATTAACAGGAAATACCGCCCCTCGAAGGAATCGAACTCGAGGCCTCACGTGACTCGAGTCCTACGGCCCCGACCCTTGACCAACCTGACTACCCCTTTCGGGCACTTAGCTAATATCCCCTTAGTCGGTATGTAGGTGGAGCCAGTATATTCGGCCTTCCATATAAATTCCGTTTGATTTGTTATAATGTTTCGAAAATTTTTAAAAATATCCGAAAAATTTTAAAAATTATTACTTTTTATTTCACTACACGAATTATGAACTCACAACTTATCTTATTTTTTATCACTCTAAATACACACTTAGTAATTGGGTTTCCCCAATATTCTTGAATGGAGCCTATTGATTGTGCCCGATGTTCTCAGTAGCATGGTAAGGCTATTCCACGGTGGGACATTACACTTGGTATGATCCAAGCCCAATTAACACAATGAAAAGAATTACGGTATCTGTCCAGTCCCATTGGTCTTCTTTAGCCTAACACAAATGTGGGTTTACCATTATCCCAATCTACAAAGTGGCATAACATTGCACTTCACTTGGACCTCCAATTTTAAAACTTGGAACCAACAGTCTAGACATCAAATGCAAAAGTAATAATTATAATGTGTATCACTTCAATTAGCAATTTAAACAAAAATAAGGTATTGTTAGGTTTAATTTTGTAGTTGGCAAATTAGTAATCAAAACAATGATTTTAAACTTAATTATACTTTTAGGCATTTGACTGAGGTGTCAAAAGTATAAGTTTGAAATAAAAAATTACTATATTACTTCAAAAGTTCTCTTTATTTATTAGCCAAATAACTTCACATGCACTTTGGTGTTCATGATCTTTAAGAATTTGAAAATTGATCTTTCGCTAGTGAGGGTATATCGTGGACTCGATTAAATCTTCAACACAAGGGATCATAGATTCGATTAGGAACTTTGTATTGTAATCTTTGTAAGCTGACTTGTATAATGAAAGAAGATTTTGGTTTTCTTGCTTTAAATTTTTCATGTTAAATTCTTATGCCACTTTATTTTTTGTATTTGTTTGTTGAGCTGATTATTTGATACTAGTACTTCACATATTTTTTGAGGTGTATTTCAAGAAGCACAATAAGAGAACAAATATAAGTTAAGAGTCAAAACATAACATGGTGCACTGGTGCAAGCTAAACATATAGTGAACAATTTAACAAACATAACCAATAATTCATAGAGACTGCAAGAATTTTCGTTCAAGATTTTCTATTACTCGATGGCATATTAATTATATTCAATGTTTTGAAACTAATATTGAGCTAGCTGGTTGAATCGATAAACCCATGATTCTTTTTAAAAAATGATCTGATTTATAGTTCAAAATCATACGAATAAAAGTCATGGTTGAGCCGATAACTTGTACAAAACATTTACAGTACATTTGACTTGGCAATTTCCACGTTCCATTTAAATTGAACTTAATATCTAATTGTTTTTAAATTTTTTATAAATTAAAATACTATTATTTAAAAGTAATGCTATTATAAATTTTTATTACACTTGAAAAATAAAAAAATTATTTTTAATGCTATTATGTAACACCAATTTTTTTTGGTATTTAAGAAGAAATTTCAACTGATTATGGATTTACATAAATAAAAAAAATTGATATATATTAGAAGAAATATTTAACAAATATGGATTTTTGGATAATTTTATTAATTAATTTTATCCACAAATATGTAATTGACTTATGACATCACTGTTCAATTTTAATTAATTTGACACTTGAATTATTGACCTTTTTTTCCAATTATTTTTTCAGTTTGCTCAACGTACGGGGTAGGTTTCATACATATTGACTGTTCCATCCATTATTCCCATGGGATAAAAATATTGGTGTAATGTAATATATCAAGTTGTGGATAAAATAAGTAAAGGTTAATATATATATATATATATATATATATGTATGCACATAGGATTGAATTTTGTAACCACACAACTTCAAATGTGTATCTCAGTCGACTCCTAATCTGAACCATGACCTTTTCTCACCGGATATGTAGTACCTTGGAAAGTCAGTGTCCATTTACTTCTTCTATATAGATTAAAAGAAAATGAAAAAGTTAAAAAAAGAAAATAAAAAAGCTAGAGTTGAAAAAGAAAGGGAAAAAACAAGATAACAAAATGAGCTTATCTTTGGAGATCGAAGGGGCTCATTTAGGTTAGAAAAGCAAAAGGAAAGCCAGGGCAATGGGACCAAAAGGCCATTGGTGGTAGAGGGAGGATATTTGTTAATTGAGTCACTTTTTGTTCGGGCTCAGAAAGTGCATATATACATAAATAGAAAATGTTAATGTTGTGGGGGTAGCAAATTGTATATTAATTAATTACCATAATTTTTTATAACACTTCTCTATTTAATCTTTTGGTAGTTCATATATCTGGATTATGTGCTTATAAACATAGACGACTAAGATCAGACAATCACATAATTATTTATAACGCACCTTTATATATCTATATAGAATACATTACTTTATTCCATCTATTAAGATATTAATAAATATTTTATTATTTTATTTTTAAAAAATGAGTAACAAACAAATTATATATATATATAAATTTATTGTTATAATCAAAAGAATAAAAAAAACCCACTATATATATTAACAAAAATAATAACAACAAAAATTTTAATCTTAACCTTTCAATATATAAAGTAAGATTAGTAAAGATATTTTAATAATTTTGAACTTAATCAAGATATATAGTTGGGGTATAAAATTTTTATCTTAATCCCACTTCCTCTAGTGTCATCCCCAGTCAAATTTGAAAGAAAGCAGCCGTTTTTTCTGACATGGGAGAGATCATCATTATGTTTTATTTGAGTGCTTATTTATTAACAAATTTGAAGAAAAAAAGATGATTTTGTTACGACAAAGGAGATCATGTTGTATGGGGGAGGGTGGGGAAAGGGGTAATGTTCTTTTAGCTTTTCTTTTCTTCTTTCTTTTGTCGCGTGACCTCGTCTTCTTCTTGATAAAACTTTGCATTTTTAGTGCTATGCATGTACGTATGAGAGTCGTCCTGTTTGTGAGTGCTACCCACGTGCTTGCATGTCAAAAATGGACCACCACCTTATGGGATATATATTTATATATATATATTGACAAGATGATGAACATCGGATATATTAACAAAAACATCAAACATGGAGCAAAATGCAGAATAAGAGTTGAAAGGCAAAGACGAAAACAAAAAGTAGGACTTCGAAACACCAATTAGACTCTGAATTTGGTTTAATTATTGTAGTTTAATATTATTTTATATAGAAATTACGGATGTGTTTAGTTTTTTTGGTTAATTAATTGCCATGACTCGACATTGGATTAGGTTTTAAATTAGTTCAAACGAGTTTTGGTGGTGTTTGAATTGAAAAAAAAGTACAACAAAAATACAAAAATTTGATACAAAAGTGATATGTGACAAAATTTGATTGAAAAAATATAAAAAAATTAGTAAAAGATTGTGAGTTTTGATTGATTTTGATAAAACAAGCACTGTCAATATTCTTATACTATCTGTCTTAGATATTTTGACGTTAAAAATGTGACATATATAAATCATAATCTATATCTATGTGTTAAATTATATAATGTATAATAAAAAGTTATAATATTATTGTGCATATCATTTGTGACTAAGTGTTTATATTTTTCAAATCTTTTTAGATTTTTTTATAGATAAAAAAAAATGCTAATAACTTGACTTGGTGCAATTTAAAGATATCTTTTTTTTTTAAGATGATTCTTACACTAAAATTTTGAGTCTGGATTGTTGTTATTTTATTTCTTTACATATGTATTTGTATTACTGATCAAATATTTATACCCGTAGTTATATTTTACGTTGTCAAAACAAAAAAAAAATAATAAAACTATAATTTTCACTTGTTCTACATAAATTTAGGGCCAATCAAAACAAACATATTACCCGATAAGTTAGACTTGGGCAGCATGATGGCTTGCCCAACCTCCCAGGCTGGTCTGGACGTGGGAAAGAGTTGTGTTATTACGTATTGGGCCTAATTAAAAAGGACCAATTCCAATTGAATATAAAGACGTATGTATATAGCTCCGTTTAGAGTAAGAAAAAATAAGATAAATTGAGATAAAATGTGATTTGGGGTTAATTTTGGCGTCTTTTTTTTTTTCTGAAAAGTAACAAACTATGGGAATAATTTTCCAAATCCGTTCTCACGGATTCAAAAAAAGTCACAAACAATAGCAACAATAGTATTCATTTGAAAGCTTTCGAAATGAATAATACGATTGTATAAAAAATTTACACATTTGGTTAACTTATTTTTAGATTTTTTTATTTTTTTAGCGAAATATTGAATTTTTTTGAAATTAGTGATGGCGGGAAAATTAGAATTAGAGGAATTGTTAGAGATTTATAGAGTTTTATAGAGAATTTTAGTATGCCAAACCGGCCCATAACCATAAGTTGTAGTTAGGATTTGAAATTTGAAATTTTAATTTTTGCTTCACAGGGTCAGGTCACATATGTTCGCGTCTACTAGTCCACTGTAACTTGCCAACAAAATAAGGTGATGATCATCGTTGCAACCGATCGATAGAGTCCATGAATATCAAAAGAACATCATCTTTTCATATTTTGGTATCCTACCCCGAGCCAGCATGCTCAAATAGTAATAGGAAGTGCGAGGCTTGTAGCTCATTCAGCGGAAGATCAAATCACACTCTGAACAAAATTAGTATGAAATTTTTTATATAATTGAAATTTTGAGCAAAAAGTGTATGTTTGGAGTGATAAAGAGTAAAAGAAAATGAGATAAGTTGTCTGTTTGTAAATCGTGCAGTGAAAAAAAAAAAGTAAATAACTTTTACAAATTTTTAGAAATTTTTAAAGATTTTCAGCATTTTATCTTACGCCAAATGCATTCAAAATTTAAATCGATAACACTATGATAATTCATGTATTTTAATTTTCTTTTTTTTCCCAAAACTTTAGATCCTAACAGTTTCTACATGTGTTTTGGTTTCTCTCTCTTCAATTAATTTTCGATAAGCACCATAAAAGAAAATATAAATTATGGTACTTTAATTTGGGAGATTTAACTCCCTAAAAACTATAATTTGGTAGAATTTAAGTTAGTAATTTTGATTTACATATGATCTCCACTTTTGAAATATGATAAAATGTAAAATTCACAAACCGTTTTGTCAAATAGATGTTACTTATATCTACTAAAATAAGAATTGAACAAAAAATTAAAAATATAAAAATGATCTCAATCGTTGAATAAAAAAAAAAACTAATTTTTAACCGTTGAATCTTATTTGTGAGAATAGTATATTTAAAAACTGTCACGTTTATTATTATTATTATTATTATTATTATTATTATATATATATATATAGAAGAAATACAGATTAACTAACTAACTAGGTTAATTCTTGTGAGAATATATTCGCTTTCAAAGTCCTAATTCTATTTATTCTGAAAATTCCATCTTCGAGCTACGCAATCAAATATTCTCATGGAGGCTAATTGATTCGTTCCCTTTTTTGTTAGCCAGATATTTGTTCTAAAAAATGTGTCCATGTTCATTGTATCGAATATATATAAACATATATATATATATATGTATGTATGATTCATTCCTACAAAAATTCTCTTGTTTGGCCTTCCTTTGTGATTTAAAAACATTAATTAAAGTGGTAGTCTTAAAAAAAAAAAAAAAAAAAATTCTTCCTTCCTTTGTTGAATATTAATGCTTTTCCCACTTGTTGTCCATGGATTATATTAATTCTCCTCTTAGAAGAAAGGAAATGAAACAATATTTTTATTCAGTCGAATATCAAATGAAATGAAAACGAATAAATAATAGAAATATTGTGATAGAAACAAATGCAATTAATTAATTAATTAATTAATTAATTATAATACGCCTTAATTTGCCACAAAGAACAATGAGTTAATTAGATCATCACTTTTCTTTCTTTTTTTTTTTAACCTTTCAAAAAAACAGTTAAAAAAAAAAAAGAAAAGAAAAGAAAAGAAGAGTTAATCTGATCATAACAAGCATCAAATAGCTAGCACTTACTTCGAAAACCTGTACAAGTAAATTTCAGCGTCAGGATATCGCGAACTGGTTATTATACAGTGCAATGCAACCCACAATTAAGTTTCTATTATTATGAATTATTAAATTCCCTCTAAATTCAATTTAATTATTACATGCTAAATGTTATATTTTTTGTTCAAATATAATTAAAAATAATGTATTATCGTCTCTAACTGTTATTAACATATATAAAATTTATTCTTGTGATCTTTTGCACTCATTTTTTTTTAACCTCCAAACCAAACTCATCCTAAGTTTAATTTATTATTAATAACGATCTGCCCATTGAGACTACATATATATATATATATATATATATATATATATATATATATATATATATTATGAAGTATTTAATATACCTATGGATTATTTATTATTGATCATGTCAAAATTGACGGCTCCACGAACGTGCTCGAGAATATCGTCAGTTGAATTATTTTACCATAAAAAAAAAAAAATTCCAAGAACATGATTCGGATAGAAATATTCAAATGCCTAGCTAGGGAAGAAAATGCAAGAATTTTCCAAACACTCCAAAAAAAAGGAGGCAATTAGCTATTGCTTTTCAGGGAATCAACTTCCGCTTCGAAGACAGGATTTGCTACAAGGTTTTTTGTGTTAAAGTATTGATATTATTATTTTAATTCTTCAAAATATGACACCTAAATATTTATTTATTTATTTTTTATTATTCTCATATATTATTGACATACTCAACTGTATATATACAATTTTTACACAATTAATAATCAGCAAAGTTATTAACACAAGTTTACGCATAACATCATCATAGTATCGTATCTTATACTACAAGTTACTAACACAAGTTTCCGATTGATTTTGAAGATGGATCAGGATTCTATTTTATGTAACATGCATCTTATAAGTAGGGTAATTAACACAAGTTTAATTTTGAAGATAGATCAAAATTCTATTCCGGGTAACATTATCGTATTTTAGAAATAACGTAACTAGCAGAAATTTGCATTACTACCCAAAGGAAAAGTTACCGTCGAATATTGGTTTGCATCTTTTATATGTATTTATATATATATATATATATATATATATATGGGCAGATTCAGAAATTTTATTGAGTGGGGGCAAAATTTAAAAAAAAAATAAACATTAAAAATTTTTAAATAACAACCAAATTTCAGTAGGACAATTTATATATTTATATATTAAAAGAATAAAAAATTTATACAAAATATATATAAAATATATAAACTTTTAGCAGTCAGTGGGGGCAGTTGCTCCCACTCGCCCCTACATGGATCCGCCCATGTATATATATATATATATAGTTATATATAAATTGCATTTGAGAGATCAAAATCGAAGAATGAGATAATGTTTCAGTGTCATCATTATTAAAGTAATAATACGCTATCTATTGTCACATTCAGACTATTTAATAACTGTATGGACACTTATTTACACCACGAATATGATATCCCCATAGAATTAATAGTAGTTGCATAAGCATGCATGATATGTATCTTCCATATATATATATATATATATTCCAAGCACTGATGTATTTGAGAGGATAATTCAGTATAAGAATAAGAACATATATACAGTGGCATCATTATTAAGGTAATAATACGCTATCTATTGCCACATTCAGACTATTCAGTAGCTGTATGAACACTTGTATACACAACGAATATAATATCCTCATAGAATTAATAGTAGTTGCGTAAGCATACATGATATGTATCTTTCATATATATATATATATATATATATTCTAAGCACTGATGTATTTTGATGTATTTGAAAGGATAATTCAGTAGAGTAAGAACATATATACAGTATATATTAAGGTAATAATACGCTATTTATTGTCACATTCAGACTATTCAGTAACTATATAAACACTTATATACACCACGAATATGGTATCCCCATAGAATTAATAGTAGTTGCGTAAGTATGCATGATATGTATCTTCCATATATATATATATATATATATATTTATTTTAAGGACTGATGTATTTGAGAGTATAATTTAGTATAAGAATAAGAACATTTGTATATATATATATATATATATGTATATGATTATGACAATATGAGAGTAACGACAACAGGCAGCCCCTATGTATCATATTGCCAAATTCAACGTTCAAAAAGGCACTTGTAATTTGGAAAATGTAACAACAAATAGTTTTTGTTAGTAATGATTAATGTTTTAAAATGGGAATTGACTCTACCGGTTAAATTGATTAATCAGCTGATCTATAAAGTACTATAATTCAGACCTTAAATCCGTATTAAATTATAAAAAAAAGAAGAATTCAATTCATAGCTGCTTTAAAAATATACTGAGATTACGATACGAGAAATAAACAAAAATAGCACGTAGGGCAACTATTTAACAAATTTAAGATTTTAGATAATTAGTTTTTATATATAATATTTAATATACTAATAAAATTTTTCAATAGTTGAACCATTAACCTTTATGGTGTGTTTGGTATGAAATTAAAAGAAGATAAATATTACTCCTGTAAAATTTTTTAAATAATTAAGTTAATTATTTAAAAATTAAAAAAAAATAATGAAAGTAAAAAAAGTAACAATAACATCCATGGTATTTACGCCCTTAACTTTTATTTTCGTACAAACAGACTCTTAGGGTCCGTTTGGGAATAGTAGTCATTAGCTAAGGCTAATGGCTACTTTAACAGTAGTTAGACTTTTTTACCCTTTTATATTTTAATTTTTTTTTAAACTTTTAAAGGTAAAAATATCAATTTAACAAAAACAAGTTAACCACCTAAAAAAAAGTCACTTTTTTTCCTTCTTAAACACAAAATTAACTAACTTTTTTTTATTTAACTACTAGCCATTAACCACTTTTTTTCCTTCCTAAACATAAAATTAGCTATTTTTTTTTTTAAATAACTACTAACCATTAGCCAATGCCAATTGTTCCTAAATGAAACCTTAGTCTAATTCCTTTTCATTCACTTGAGAGTTTGGCCATGTTTGTTTGGTGGACAAGAGGGGCGGATTGGAGTAGCAGTCCGTGGGACCCACCTATGTGAAGTGTTTGTTTGATTTTTTGTTTACTCCGTGGGTCCCACGGATTGGAGTGGCAATTCGGCAAATGGCCGGATGAGCAATCCTGACTTTTTGTGGTATTATTAATACCCCACCTCCGAATTTGTTTCCCGTCAAGATCCAAAGGTCAAAATTTATTTCTTATCACATCACATATCAAATCATATTTTTTATCCCACTTTATATCCCACCAACCAAACACCAAAAAAGTAATCTCACATAAAAAATTAATCCCATCTTTTATCCAATCCCATTTGTGGACTCCACAGTATTACTTATCACCCGTCTTCTAATCCCTCAAACAAACATAGCCTTTGAGTTTTAAAACAATGATTAGCAGTGGTGTTTATGGGTTTTTTCCATCGTTTCATCATTGTTGTTGTTGTCTTTTTTTTTCTTTTTTTTAACTAGTCTTCTCATGAACTAACACGAAAAAATTCAAAATTAATCTCTCAATCGGATACAACTAAAATTCTGAAAGAATGATTTATGAATGGTGTATAAGATATTAAAGGAGTATTATTTATGGAGGGCGGGCTCACATTAATGTGATATTTATAAAAAGGATAATAAATAGTACTTGATTTGGCTGATTTTCTAAAATAGATGTATAAGGATGGGTGTATGATGTAAAAAACTATCAAATGACTCTTTTACCCTTGTGCAGTCCCAAACTTAATTATATATTTATTTTAATTATATAATGTGAAAACCAACTAGTACAAATTAATTTTAGACAAATCAATTATAAATAAATTATGTTATTAATAAATTAAACTTTATAAAATATATAAATTAGTTTCGTAGACAATGATGTCCCAATTTGCTCGAAACTTTCCTGGTCACTTATCTTTTTCTCTTTATTTAAAAAATATCAATATATGTGTAATTTTGTACAAATTTGCTAAAAAATAATATTATAATCTTAAAATCACATAACCCCCTATTTGGAAAAAATATATTTTTTTAATCACAGACCCCCTATTTGGAAAAAAATTATATTTTTTATTTTATTAATATAATTTTTTAATACATTTTTCCATTAGAAAAAAAATAAGAATTTATTTCTAATATATAAAATACATTTTGTAGGTGAGAAGGAGGATGAGAATGGGCAAAATGGACCAATTTAGTCCATGATAAGGGGAGATAATTTTTGGAGCGCTCAAACCCTCTCCAAAAATAATACACATTCTTCCAAGATTAAGGAGGCCGGATAATTTTTAGAGAGGAGAAATTTTGTTTCCCAAACCAAACAAAAGCTATTACATCAAAGCTTATACAAGGGTATTATTTATGGAGGCTGTCTTTTGCAGCATTCAATTGGACAATAAGGATTGATAACATGTGTGTTATTAGTTCGATAACAACGTAATTTGAAATCATTAAAATAAAATTCATCAATTTAAATACATTTATATATTTTTATTAAAAATATAAATATATTTAAACTATTAAATTTTAATTCAACGATACTGACCTCATTGCTCTTGAACTAATATTCTCACGCAATGGCAGCCTTCCCTTTTGAAAAATTCAATTATATTCACATCCTTTCCATAAACTCACCCCATCCCGCAAAAGAATTCTCAAGGGGAATCTTGATGTCATGAATCAATTTGATGCAATAACCATCAAATATTCCTTCCACCTTATTTTGAATCTTGTTATCTGTACAAGATACGTGTGCATATATGCATGGTTTATGAATTTAGGTTCGATGATGATCTATTCTTTTTGTTATTCTTGATGGAAACAATAGGGGTTCATTTGTCCATGGGACAAAACCTGAGAAAATAAATAATTAAAAATAATTAAAATAGTGTAAGTGAAAAACTCAACTATTAAAGTCAAATAGTTGGGCAAAAAGAAAAAGGGTACTTGGTTAAATAAGAATATATAGCATTAATTTATTTAGGTTAATTGACAAACAATAAGAAATTAAAAATTAAAATAATTGAAATAACATTTTAATTTTAGGTGAAACTCAACTGTTAAATCAAAGAGTTGGAGGGGGGGGAGTATGTCTATTGTGTGATATAAAAATTTGATAAATATTTTACATATTTCTTTCTCTAGTTAGCAATTGGTAGAATAGGTTTCTATAACTTAAATGCACCTAGATTAATTGAAAAATAAGAAAAAATTAAAATAAGCCTGATTTTAATTGAATGGGTTTATATACTAGCAATGAATTTGTGCTACGTATGGTAAAATAATTAAATTTAATAATTTTATTATTCTATTAGTAAAATAAAATAAATTATATAATTGTTATAAGTTATTATAATTAACTTTAAAAAGTTATCTATATAGAAATAATTTTTAATTACAAAAAATAGCTTTTTTTTAAGTATTAAAAAAAGTTAATTTTTTATAAACACTATTTTTACTTTTTGTTGATTTGATATATTTTGCTTTCATTTGTTTTAATAGAAATCCTAATATAATTTATGTGTAGAATTATTTGCTGTGCATGCTATTAAAAGTTATTAAGTTGCCAATTATTTTAAAATTTTAGATTGTTACAAAATGAACCCATTAATGTATATCAAAATATTTCAACACTCTCCCTCATAGGAAGATCCATCAGTACAAACAAACAAAGTGCATAATAATAAATGGAGAATAACAAGATTCAAATTGAAGACCTTCTGAAATTAGAGTTTTAATACTATGTTAAGTTACCAATTATCTCAAAAACATAAACTATTAAGGTGGTATTTGGTTTATTTTTTCATTTTCTATTTTCTGTTTTCATTTTATGTTTTTAAAATCTTAAAATAAATAAATAGAAAATGTTATATTTTCATTATTTTGAATTTTCTTTATTTTGGATTAAAAACGCTCAAAACAACTTTTTGTTATTTTTCAGTTTATCTGTAAGTCTATTTTCTATTTTCTAAAATAAATTTTGAAAACACAAATGACCAAATACATTTTGAACTTTTTCTTTGTTTTCAAAAACGTAAAATAGAAAATGAGTTCAAAACAGAAAATAGAAAAATAAATCAAATGAACCACAAGAAATTATATCAAATTATTTTAACAGAACTTTTAAAGTGGAACCCGTTTTCAAATAAATACAAGCATTCAACAGGATTTTTGCTAGTGGGGTGACCTTACTATGAGAAGGTTGTGATCATTTCGTTCATCCATGGCTCACTGATTGTCATGGTTAAAATGGTGGTCTGTTGACAGGTGCAGGCTCAAGATTTTGGGTTTCTTTGGGTTGATATGAAATTTTGAATTCATCTAAGTTGATAGGCAATAGAGTCAAAATAGTTTAAATTAGAGTGGATTGGATTGAGTTATAAAAATTTAAATTAAATTAAAATAAATTTAGATTAATTTAAATTTAAACAAATAAAATTACACTATAAAAATTAATTTTTAAGCGTGTCACCTGGCTATAGCCTAGGTAAGCCTTTTACTGCATTCGCCTCTATCGGTTGAGACCAAGAGATAGCACAAGTAGTAAGAGTTCGTTCATTCATAGTCACAAAATTGGTTGCTAGTTTATGTCTGAAATGGAAGATTTTAAATTATGAAATGTAATATAATGTTGAATTATAAAAAAAAAAAAAAAAGTGGTCGGTCCAGTGTAATTAATGGAAGATCCGCACAGGGTTGCCAAAAAATAAAAAAAAACGAAAAAGAAAAAATAGAAGATTCACACAGAATGCCTTTATGATTGTTTCTTTATCCAACTAAGCGCCCGTTTGGCTACACCATATCTAACTAAAAATTATTAATTTTAATTAATTTTTATATTTTTTTTTAATTAAAATTTTTTACTTATCACTTTTATTGTACTTTTTCTTTTATTTTTATCTACTAAACGGACCCTAAGAACAGTGCCCCAAATTTAGAAAATATTTGTTATTACCGTTATAAATTTGACGTAACATCGTCAATGGTACAAATTTAGTATTACAATTACAGTTTTATTATTTTATTTATTTTTTATTATACACAATAATTGTAGTATTGAACTTTGATCGTTATTATATAGGATGTGTTTAGAGTTATATAAAAGTATATAAAATAAAATAAATTTGTAAAAGTAAGTATTTCGTAATTTATGTCATTAGTAAATAATTTAAATTTTATTATCTCGTAATTTATATTTATAAAATTTTATAAAATTCTATTTTATTTGAGATTTTATAAATGTGATAGCGACTATTGTCTCAGCCAATCACTTGAAGCCGTGCGGAGTACATCGAAGCCTGGCTGGCAGTCTCTCACCCCATCGAGTTGCTAGCAGGCAGGGGACGGGTGTCTGATTTGACGTTGTTTAAGATGTATTTAGAATGGTAAAAAATAAAAAAAAATTAAATTATGAATTTATAATATATGTAATAAAATAAGAAATAAATAATTTTTAAAAATTTTAAAAATTTATGACAAACTGAACGTAGTCTTAATTCAATTTTTAACATTCTCTCGCTGAATGTCACTGATATTAATTGGAAAGAATTGAGAAATTATATTTAGATTTTAGAATTTTTATACCTAAATAGAAAGTTACTTATCAAAAAATAAAATAAATAAATAGAAGGCTCGCTGGATACCGTAAGATGATATTGGAAAAAAATAGAACTGATGTGAAGGCGATTCAAAGAGTGAACTAAAATTGAAAACTTTTCAGAATATTGTTTGAATTTGGAATCTCGGAGCTTTATCAAGCTTTGACGTGATTTAAATTAAACAATAAAATTAAAGTCTCTTAAAGTTCTTAGAAATAAGAAATCCTAAAATTTTATAAAAATTGTATTGCTCGAGCGTTATGAAATAGAGATCTTTTCCGTGGATCTTGAATTAATTAGGGAGAAAAAGAATATATTCATTATGTGAACATCAAATAGATATTCCTTAACCACAAGAGATTTTATTTTCTAAATAATTTGCACTTGAGTCCTTTCAAGGCGTTCTTTAATTAAGCATGAACGAATTTTTTTTTATCATATGTTGGTGAAGGTGCAACTGTTCATATAATTGGTGCGTGTAAAAATGAGAAGAATAGATCGTGTATACTATCATGATCTTTCTTGTAATTATTGTTTATGGTGAATGTTTCGTACTTTCTATAACCATACATTTTTTATTACTTTTATTTGTTAAGAAATTTTCTCGTTAATTATTCGTGTTTAATCTCTTTATTTTTTGTATATTTTGAAATTAATCAAATTATTTATTGATTCGTATTAGGAAAGTAAATTTTGAATGCATAAAATGAAATCAATAACAAGAGCCGGCCTTAGGCTAAAGATCAAGGTGCGACAGCTTTAGATTCAACAAAAATTTTCTTATACAAGGATCTCAAGTATCAGATATTCTTATATACGGGGTCTTATTTTGTTGAATAACTTTAATTTCTTAAAAATTAGGGCCGATTCTATCAATAACTTTTACATGCATCCAGAGGTGTCACAAAAAATCATGGCGCGAAAAGAATACAAGTCATTAAAAGTTGGAAGAGCAAAAATTAAACAATAATATTTCATTTTTGCCTTAACAAACACGCGCACACATTCATTTGAGTAATCATTGATTGTCTATACTTAAAGGAGTAGCTAGTCTTTTGATCAACATTATAGACGAAAGAATACAAAACGAGAACAGTAAAGAGGGCATGGATATTCCTGTAATTTTGTTGAAATTTGTGTACTTTTTGTTAGTGCTAATATACAAAATGTTACTCTCTGAAAGTTGGAGACCCTCTTACTGGCCCTACTCCGCGCCCACGCCCACGCGCGAGTAGGAAATTTGTTCTGTCACAATTTTCACATTGCTTCCGAGTGACACGTTACTATCTAGTAATTAAGGCATCATTTTGGATCCAATGAGTTAATTAGTTTATGGTTAATTAGTTTATTTATCAATTTATAAAATAATCAAATTTATTTTTTTATATTTTAATTTTTTTTAAACGTTTAAGCGTAAAAATGTAAAATTAACTAAAATTAGAAATTCATCTAAAAACAATTCACATTTTTTCCCTTCCTAACCACAAATAAGTGTTTGACTAAAAATAAATCAGTTACTTTTCTTCTCAAACCAAGCCCAATTTCTTATATAGTTTTTTTTTTTAGAAAATTGTGTTTAAGTCATACTTTGCAATCTTTTAAGTTTATTAATCACTTCAAAAAAAAGTATTACTTTTAAGTTATATTTGTATAGAAAGTTTTGTGATTAGGTCATACTTTTGAGTGGGTTCCACGAATTTGTTTTAAGTATAATTTCTAATATACCAATAATACCCTTTATTTTTATAATTAAGTTACACAAGTTATTTTCGAAAATCACGTGAATATATGGTTCACCAACAATCACGCTTCTTTCATTTTTTTTTTTCCTTCTTTACTTTCAGTTTCATTGTTTACAGTTTTAGTCATGAAAATATAAATAGGATAGAGCTTATTTGGTCTATCTTCTTCATTAATTGATTTTGCCGATCGACGTTTTGAGCTATCTTCAAAACAGTACCGGTATTGTTTCAAAAAATATGATGATATTGGCTCGTATGGTTGGGTTGTGTTATGTATCTATTGATATTTTTTATGGTTGTATAAAAATAGTACCGGTACAAAATAATACCGATACTGTTTTCAAAACAGTATCATGAATTATAAGCAGATAACAAGTTTTAAGGGACAAAAGAGATCCATGGGGCCAATCGGTGTTGTAAACTATCTTCAAAACAGTACGGTACTGTTTCAAAAAATATGATGATGTTGGCTCGTATGATTGGTTTGTGTTATGTATCGATTGATGTTTTTTATAACAGTATGAAACAGTACCATGAATTATAAGCAAATGACGAGTTTTCAGGGCAAGAGAAATCCATGGGGTCGATCAGCATTTTGAGCTATCTTCAAAACAATACCGGTACTGTTTCAAAATCAGAAAAAATAAAAATAGTTAGGAATGATGATCGATTTAGATTTTTCCCAAATAGTTTTGATTTTGCTCCAAAAATCAGTTTTGCTTGCTTTGTAAAAAAGATAGAAAATCACGGAAGTTATGAGTGAGGTGTGCACTATTTTTGGATAAAACTGACAGTTTTGAAATGTAGTAAAAAATGCGTGATATCATTTTTTGTTCTTTTGTTGTAAGTGTGACTTATTCACAAACAAGTTTTTTTAATATGACTAAAATCCTTATAAGTACATAAATAGTAACCAGCTTCCAAAAATTCTTTTTTTTTAATTTATTTTTTAAGAATTCTAAATAATTGAACAAAAATTTTGAAGTTAGACATGTGCGGTCCTCCCTCTTAGAAGCACTCGCTTGTGCTTCAACTGTCTATGGGTCAAGATATGTGCCCTCCCTTTACCCCCCAATTAAAAGGCATTTAAGTATTCTATGGTTTCATTTGGGATGAAACTGAGAGTGAAAATGAATTGAATTTTAGATTATTCGAATACGATTCAAATTATTTATATCGAAATCGAATTCAAAACTCAACATTAGTTCCAACTTTTATATAAATTTAAATTTGACTTGATAAAAAGAATTTGAATTCGAAATCAACTCACAAATATCTCGATTAAATCTAAACGATATTATTTTAATATAAAATATTATAAAAATATAATATAAATATTATTAAAATATGTATATATAATATTTTATCGAGCCGATTCACGAGGTTTCAAATTGAACTTTTCGCACTCGAGTTCGAATTTAAATAAGTTACAAATTAAGTTTGATTCGATCTCATTTTAGCCACAAATCAAGATCCAGTCGATTTTTTTTTTTTATTTTAACTCGAACTCGAATCTAAGCAAATTAAAAAATCAAATTCGATTCAAGTTCGTTTTAGTTACGAATCAAGTTCAAGCAGAGTTTTTTTTTTTTTTTTCAACTCGAGCTCAAATAGCTTGATTTGTTTCCACTTTTAGATGAAATGTGAGAAGTTCAACTTTTGGTTATTTTAGTTTTTATCTTTTTTAAAATAATTAAAATTACACTTTTATATTTTAAATTTCTTTTGAATTCTAAAAAATAAAAATATCAAATGAACAAAAAATTTAAACGTTAACTATTAAAAAATTCATTTTTTTCCTTGTCCAACTACAAAAATTTTCCCCCGAACCAAGCCTAAGACATATAGTAATTGAATTTTTTGGTTATTTTTTAGCTAATTGAACGACCAAAAAATTAAAATCAAAACCGAAAAAATTTGATTCAATATATATATTGTTTTTAAAACTACTAAATTATACAAAATTATAAATATATTTAATTAAAGTGGGATTTAGGATGAATCTGATGTGATGGTTTACATACTTCCTTCATATTTTAAGCTTTTAAAATACAAAAAAAAAATAATTATGATAAGTAATATATAATCTAATGCAAAAAACAAAAAAAAAATTAATATATAAGAACTTTGTTTCGTCAATTCATAAATTTTTTTCAGATGAAGCAAAAACCTAAAACTGAAACTTTTGAAAAAATAGATAAATAAATACACCGAACCGGTTAACCGAATTACACCTAACCCGTTTTGACCGAATTTGATGGATTCCGTTCCATTTATTTGGTTAGGTTAGGTAAGTTATTATGTTCAACCTTAAGAAGAAATAAATACAATTCGATACTCGTAGAAATGATAACCTAATTGATTAAGCACCTATGCACGCACCTTGTCCTTTTAAGTGTATTTGAAGCCTAATTAATTAATTCAGAGGGCTGGAATTCGCATCAAGAGGGGAAGAACGGAATCCCACGAACGGCCAGTTAGAGTTCAATATTCGTCGTTTTCCCCTTATAAATTGAAATAAAAAAAAAATTAAAAGAGTTCTTTTATTAACATGGAGATCTACGACCAAAAATATATATATATATATTATAAATTTGTAAAAAGAGTTGTGCTTTAATCATGTAAGAGACTGTGAGGACCTACCCATGAGGGATGCTACCTGCGGGAGAGTAAAATCGAATGTAAAGTAGAGAAGCAATACCTTCTACCCTACATCACTTGGGTCGTGGAAGGAAGTGAGATATATATATATATATATATATTCGATATCCATATAGAATAATGCATTTTAAAGCCGTGAGGGCACTAAATTCAGCGGGAACTCTTTTTTTTTGGTAATTAATTCAGCGGGAACTCCATGATTAAGCGTGTTCCAGTGGGGGCAGTACTAGGATGGGTGACCTCCTGGGAAATAGCTTACCAAACTTAAAGCAGATAATATTGTACTATGTGGATGCGAGTCATTACAAATTAATTATAATTTTATCGTACCACTTTTCTAATCGATTTTTTTTTTTTAATAAATCCTTATACTAGAATAGCTTTTCTACTTGATCCCATAAACTTATCTTCCTTAACATTTGAGCAATTATACTTAACTATCCCTCAACAATTAAAAATTACACTTATTTCTCTTATTTTAATTGAAATGTTGCTACTATTGATCATTTTCATTAAATCAGTTGTTAAAATTTAATAGAACATGTCAAACTAATCAAAATTTTAGGTGATTTTTTTATTTTACCCTCACACATATTCATCAATTTTCTTTATAAAAATCTTCGGAATCCATTTGTTTTTGTTTGTTTTTACTTAATTTTTAGGATTTTTGTAGAGAAGACTAACGAAAATAAAAAAGAGGAAAGAGTAAAATAGGAAAAATACTTAAAAATTTTGATTATTTTAACATTGTATATTAAGTTTTAACAGTTGATTTAGTAAAATGAAGGTCAATGTTAATAATATTTTTCAAAATAAGAGAACTAAATGTACTTTTTAAATGTTGTGGGGTTCAAAATTTAATTACCCGAATGGTCAAAGATATAAGTGTAAGAAAAAGAACCAACTTAGGGATCATTTGGAAGGTAGAAAGTTGTTGTCAATAATTTTTTGGTATTTGGTTGGCACGACTTAAAAATTTTATCTAAACTTGTTCGAACTTGCTCTCACTTATCCATGCGAATGGTTTTAATTAGAAAAATTATTAAAAAATTAGAAAAATTTTAAAAAGTAAAAAATAAACAAAAGTTGACAAAGAACTATAAAAATTAAAGTTTTAAAATAAATGCACAAAAAATAAAAAATAGGCAAAATTAACCAAAAAATTTATAGAAATTAACAGAAGTTTGACTTCCAAAAACGACTGAAAAGTATTAGTTTGGTTAACTTGTGGGGAAGCGGGGGGCTAACATTAATTACACGACCGGCTGCGGCTAATGCTTCTCAAAAAGCATTCATAACTAATTGAGTAGGAGATTTTGGGTTATTATTAGAAATTTTAGGGTTTTACTTGGAAAACAGGTACCTTTGAATTTCTGAATTTATTTGAAATATTTAATAACTTGATTTTAAACAATAGGGTCAATATTTTGTTTATTATTTTGTGTCTCGTTCTATTATTTGCTGGTGTAGCTGCTAAATCTGCACAATTCCCTCTTCACGTATGGTTTCTTGATGCCATGGAGGGACTTACTCATATTTCGACTCTTATACATGCTACTACTATGATAGTAGCGGGAATTTTTTTTGTAGCTCAACTTTTTCCTCTTTTCATAGTTATACCTTATATATCAATGTTAGCCCACTGCTAGCAAATGTTGACCGCGTGTTTAATTTCCTTTTTTTTTTTAAGTCTGGTAAAGCTGCACATTCTTTTTTTTTTTTTTTGCTTGGTGCAAACTCATGACTAAGACTAAGTTTGGAAAGAAAAAAAGTTAATTTTTTTTTTTATAATTGACTACCAACTAACTATTAAAAAGTTAATTTTTTTATGTATTTGGGAAAAAAATTAACTTTTCAGCTTTTTGTTAATTTTACATTTTTGTTTTTCAATTTTTAAAAGAATTTAAAATGTAAAAGAGTAAATTTAGTCATTTTAAAAAAAGTCAAAAAACTAGTAACTGATAACTGAGTTATTAGTTTTTTTCCAAATGCAGTCCCTAATGTCAGTCAACCCGATAAATTTTTTTTCGTAAGATCGTGGTTCAAATAATAAAATATTTTTAAATTATTGGATAATATATTAATTATATTGAATATTAAAATATTTAAAAATAAATTTTTTAATATCAATTAAAATACTATACTAAAAATTCAGTTATCAATATAATTTTAAAATATTTCTAAATAGTATATTTAAAAAATTTAAAAATAAAATTTATCAATATAATTTAAAATATTATAATAAAAATTCAATAATTGTAAAAATTAGAGTGTCTGCATATGCGTCATTGAATCGATATAAAAAATATTTTCTACTATAAGAAATAAATTATACTGATAAATTATTTTTGTAAAATTTTTAACAATCGTTACTTGAACTATTATAAAACATTTTGGATAATTAATATGATAAAAATAATTTTGAGTTTTTGGGTGATATATTAAATATGTTGAATGGTAAAATATTAAAAATAAAATTTATTAATATAATTTAAAATATTATAATAAAAACTCAGTTTTCAATATTTTTTAAAAATATTTTTACATATTTTAAGTAAATATTTTTAAACATTTTTAAGTAAATATTTTTAAAATATTTAAAAAATAATTTATCAAAATAATTTAAGATATTATAATAAAAATTAATTCAGGTAATAATGTCCATTTGTTTGTTAAAATATTTAAAAAGTAAAATAATTTATCATTATAATTTAATTTTTTATAATAGAAAATATTTTTTAAAAGATTTCAAAGTGAATAACTTAATCATATTAATTATCTAAAATTTTTACAATAATTCAATAATAATTGTTAACAAATTTAGAAAAGTAATTTATTAGTAAAATTTATTTTTTATAATAAAAAATATCTTTTTTATATGAGTTCAATGATACATATGTAGATATTTTGATTTTTACTATAATTAAATTTTTGTTATGATATTTTAAATTATGTTCATAAATTTCATATTTAAATATTTTAAAATATTATTTTAAGATATTTTAAAATTATATTGATAGTTGAATTTTTATAATAGTATATTAATTTTTATTAAATATTTTCATTTTTAAATATATTCATATTCAATATAATTAATATATTATCTAATAATTCAAAAATATTTTTATTATTTGAACCATGATTTTAAAAAGAAAAATGTTGGGTTGATTGACGTTGGGGTTATATTTGGGAAAAAATCTAGTAACTTTGCTACTAATTACTAACTTTTTGATTTTTTTAAAATAATCAAATTTATCTTTTTAGACTTTAAATTTCTTTTAAACATTGAAAGGTAAAAATATTAAATTAATAGAAAGTTAAAAAAACTAGTTTTTTCCTTCCCAAACATAAAAAATTATTTTTTAATAATTAATTAGTAATTATTTGTAAAAAAATTAATTTTTTTTCTTCTTAAACAAAACTTTATTCGCGGATTTGAACTAGTTTAAAGAAGAGAGAGAGAGAGAGAGAGAGAGAGGGGAGCGTTAACATCAGCGGTCGATGTTTCCCCGGGGGCTCGGGGCTTCCGACCCGTGCCGTACGTACTAATTTTACGTTCTAATGTTTGAAGGCGTGGAAGGAGCCACAGAACATAACCATTCGCAGATGTAGGCCGGCAAGCAGCCTTTTATTTGGGTTCCAGGAGTTACAGTGGTAAATCAACGATCAGGATATAATAGTATTAAAATAAAATGTATCTTTTCATATGTTTCATTAATTCATTAATTATGTTCTAATCAAAATTTATCTAATTTTTATTTTTATTTTGAATTTAATTTTATTACAATAAATTAAGACCATTAAATTTAATACTATCACATCGTGGCGGTTGATTTACCAACTGCAGCCTATGCAATGGATTTTCTCATTGTAACCCCTTGTAACCCCTTTTATTTGCCCCCTCGCTTCTCACCTGCCTTGGCCAAATCTTCTCTCTCCACTCGGCATTGGCCCAATCCAATGTTGGATTCTCCATGCTATCATTACCGGTACTGTTTGAAGTAATATCAAATGATAAATTTTGATAAAAGTTAAAAGATTTGTAATTCATGTAATAAGATAAAAATGAATAATTTTTAGAAATTTTCAATGATGTTCAGAACTCCATACGAAGGCACATATATTTAGGTGGTGTTTGAATAGCAAAAAAGTTTAACAAAGGTGTAAAGATTTGATAAAATGTGTGTGACAAAATTTGATTAAAAAATTATAAAAAAAACTAGTAAAAGTAAACCAAACACATCCATAAAGATATGAAGTAAAAAAAAAAAAAAAAAAACTAATGAGAGAGCTTGAATTAGTAAGAGATTTAATCAATACTTTAAGAAAAAAAAAAAAAAGGTATTCGGGATCATCTTGATAAAGTCATTTGTGTTTTTGGTAATTTTCTTGATCATAGGCTAATTTCTTGGCTAGGTTGACAACTTTACAAAAGGGTGGTTTGGAGATTGCTATCATGATGGGTTTTTCATCTCTTATTATAGAGTCAGACTCAATTACTGTGGTTTCTTAGATTTCTTCCAATAACTTTGGTCGCTGAAAGGATGCATATATCTTAGCTAGAGTCGACGGTCTTTGTTTTTATATAACTATTCAGATTTATCATGTTTACCGTGAAATCAATCAAGCTGCTGACTACAGAATCAAATTTTCTATGAATATGATGATTTTCCTGAAGTTATCACAGGTATTCTCATTCTTGATACTACTTTAACACTAAATGTTAGGACTTAATTTATTTTTATTATTTTACTAGAAGTCAAGTTCATGTCCCCCATCTTCTTTTGTAATATGATGAGTCATCACTTTTTTCATTTACTTCTTTTTAGTAGATTCTTTTACTTATATACCACGGTGAGTCACCATATTATTAATGTTTCTTTTTATTGTTTTGCTTTACTTTGTTAGAGATTAGGTTTAGGCTCTTCTCCTTCCTATACTACTTTTTTAAAGTTAACATATAGGTCAAGATCCATGCCTAAGTTTTTTTGAAAAAAGAAAAAAGAGTTTAAAATTAATGCAAAAAAAAAAAAAAGAGAATAAGAGTAAGTTAAGAAAAATTTGTAACATTTTATAAAAATTGATAGTAGTTTAACGCACTTGCAAACAGTCCCTTACCGTTGTTATTTTAGTTGGACTCGTTGACCCGCGAGAATGAGGGTCCTAAGGGAGTGTTTGGTCAGTAAAAAATTGGTTAAAAAATATAATAAAAGTAAAAAGATGTGATATAAATATAACATGTAAAAAAATTTGATTGAAAGAAAGTACAAAAATTAATTAAGATTGATAAAATTTGATAATTTTTAATGCTATCAAATAGGGCCTGAGTGCCGATGTTTGAAAGCGTGTTAAGAAGCCACAGAACGTAAATATTGGCGGATGGAAGCCGGCGTGTTACCTTTTATTTTCCCCCTCACTTCTCACGTGCCTTGGCCAAATCTTCTCTCTCCGCTCGGAATTGGCCCAATCCAGCGTGTTGGATTCTCCGTGCTATGTTAATTATATTATATATGAAGAGATGAAGTCAAAAGAAAAAAAAAATCTAATGAAAGAGGCTGAATTAATCAATACTTTAAGAAAAGAAGAGGGTCAATCTCTAATGTTTAAGAACTTTAATTAAAGCACAGAATATTTAATAAAATTTTTAAAAACTCGTGAGGAAACTATACATGATCCTCAAAATCTATTTACGTCGTTATATATATCGATTTTAATATTGTCAGTCTTCACCCCCACGTGGAAATTTCATCACCAGTAGAAACGGGGAAATCCAATCTCTTTCTTCCTCCCTTCCATTCTATAAATACACCATACAACATCAGAATAATTACATCACACCTCCCCGTTAACCGGCATATATTCCAACTCACTCTCTCTCTCTCTCTCTCTCTCACTAGTTTAGTTTTCTTTCACTCTCACAGCGGTCTCTTCTCTTGCTTGTGAAATGGGGATTGGAGGAGAGAAGAGATATGGCCTATTATTAGCATGCAAAGACTCAGAGTATGTGAAGAAGGTGTATGGAGGGTATTTCAATGTGTTTGTGGCAAGTTTTGGGGAAGAAGGGGAGAGATGGGACTTGTTTAGGGTTGTTGATGGAGAGTTCCCCAACTTGGATGAGCTTCAAAACTATGATGGGTTTGTTGTCAGTGGCAGCCCTTATGATGCTTATGGGAATGACTTTTGGATTCTCAAGCTTTGCTTTCTCTTGCAAAAATTGGATGCCATGAGAAAGAAAGTCCTTGGTATTTGCTTTGGTCACCAGGTAATTATTATAAAATTGTTTAAAGCTTCTATTCACTTCAAAATCTTCGATTTCTTTCGTTATAAAGTATGCATATATGTATATATAGTAGTAAATTAAGAATGGTTTGCTCTGTCTTTAATAGGTTTTGTGTAGAGCTTTGGGTGGTAAAGTTGGGAAGGCTTGCACTGGCTGGGACATTGGGCTAAGAAAAGTGAGAATTGTGAAAGATTTCTCCCCTTGTGCCTTTCCTGATCGCTTGGATGAAATCCCACCAGCTCTTTCAATTATTGAATGCCACCAAGATGAGGTATCGCTCTCTCTCTCTCTCTCTCTCTCCCCCTTTCTCTTTCTCTCTCTAAAAAGAAATTATGAAAGATAATTATCATAACGATTTGGTAATTATAATATTTTTATAATTAAATATATTTTTATGAGATGGTTCTCTCTCTCTCTCTCACTAAAAAATTATGAAAAATAATTAATAGAATAATGTGGTGATAATAATTTTATACTTAAAACATATTTTAATGGAGTCCTTTTATATAATTTTATTTAAAGGGACAAACTTACACGTTTTCACATTCTTTTCACAATTTTTTATGATAATTTTTTTAATAATATAAATGAATAATGATATGCAATCAGAATTTTAAATAATTTTTTCACTGAAATGATAGGTGTCCTTTGCAATTACTATGAAATGAATAATTTACTAAAACATTATTTTATTGCGGATATGCCACGAACACATTATTTTAGCACAAATTTGTTGTTTAAAATTTTGGAAAGATAGGACTTTCCTAATACAATTATAGTAACCGAACACTTGGCACAAATTCTAACAAGAAGAGAGAATAATATATGGAAAAAAGCAGGTTTGGGAGGTCCCCATGGGGGCTGAAGTGATAGCATTTTCAGACAAGACAGGAGTGGAAATGTTCTCCATAGGAGACCACATTCTTGGCATTCAAGGCCATCCTGAGTACACAAAAGACATTCTTAACAATCTAATTGATCGTCTCCTCAATGCTAACTCTATAGAGGTAATTATATTATTCCTTCATTTGATATGTATGTCTGTATATATATATATATATATATAATCTCAATTTCCATCCATTTGTTTTATTATTTTTAGTATTTAACACACTCAGTTCTTTTAATTGATTAATCACAGAGAGGATTCGCTGAAGATGCAAAGTCCAAATTGTTGATAGCTGAACCGGATAGGAAATGCTGGGAAAGGATTTGCAAAATTTTTCTCAAGGGAAGATAGAATAGAACGAGCCCCATTACAAATATCCATATATATTCCTTTTTGCCCCTACTTGTTTGTCCTTATCCTTTGCTGTTGTTGCACTACCATTGTTTTTTTTTTTTTTTTTTTTTGAGGGGGTAACTCTTCCAAGATGGGTCCAAAACAGTTTATTACACAAATTTGGATAAATCATTCACCTGTGACTGGCTGGAATTTTTCCTATTTCTTATTTTTACACATACAATGAAGAGATTCAAACTGTAATTTTAAAAAAACTCGAGTTATTTATCACTTTATGGCAAATTAAAAATCTTGTCAATTAAGAGTTTCGGACTATAATCTTGAGTAGACTTGAATTACTCACTGACTACTTTATAGCAAATTAAAGATCTTATTAATTGAGCAACTAAGTAGATTTAATGCTGGGAAAAGTTGTGAATTAAAATATGCCACAAAGTATGAAAGAGATGGATGGCTATGTCTATGGCCCAGAGATGGCAATTGATTGGTGCGAAATAGCAGAAAGAAAAGGACTTTGTGTACGAAAAATTCCAAATGTAGAAGATTTTCTAGACACTCATGAGAGGCAATTTAGAAAAGTATTTTGCGGGTACACTAAAGCAAGGAGTTGGATCGAGTAATACTTCAATGCTAGGGACGGAGCTAATTAAAAGCAAGCAGTTGGACAGAATAGAAAAAGAAAAGAAAACGTAAAATGGAAAAGATATTGACAAAAGCAGAAGCAAACGTAAAGACATATATATATATATATATATCTGTAAGTACTTAAATGGATTAACGTGCGGGAAATTTTTTTACTCTCTTTATTTGTAGATCTCTTTTCCCTCTTGTTCCTGTGGACCCCCTCCCAGTAGTAACCTGCATGTAAGAAAATAGTGAAATAAAGCGGTCGAAATTGGTCTCCAACCAAGAACTCTCCGATACTTAAGTCAGTAGCCAATATAGATAGTAACATCATGTATACAAAGAGAGAGAGAAGAAAAGAGAGCCCGTTATCTGGACCACGCTCATGTCATTTATAAAGTGAAAATTTGACATGCTTTTGGTTAATTTAACTGCACGACAGTGATATTAAATGCTTGGTAATGTAAGTATTGAGATATGTGAAGAATTGACTTTTGTATATATATTTTGTAGATCTTGTCTCTTGATGAATTTGAGTGTAGTGAATGAAATGATTGCATAATGTAATTATCAAACCATTTATTACCAATTTAACTAGAATATATCATTTCTAGTTAGGAAGCTATATTGTGGTCGAGGATGCACTATTATGATCGGAGAGATATTTTTCGCCACACAATTAAAAAATATAATATATCATAAGTCGTTCATCAATAAATTTGTTTTTAAAATTAATTAATCTTTAATTTCTTAAATTTTTTATATTCTTTTTTTATCACAATTCAAATAAGATAAATAATTTTAAATTTTCACTTCTTTTCATTTTTTTGGGACAAAATTTTAATTTATTCAAAGAAAGCCTTAGGGACGGTGCCCATGAATTTCTTATGAAGGGGCGTAAAAAAACTCAAACCAATTTATTAAAGGAGTAAAAACAGACTTATTTGGAATGAGAGGGCATATATAAATAATATATACATACTAGTGATTAAATCCGTGCAATGTATGGATTTATCATATTATATTTTTTTTTTAATTTTTAATTAGACTTTATGTTAATAATAATTTAAAAAATAATTTTTATTAAATTATATGAAAAAATTAATTAACTTGTTAAATAAAGATTTTAATTTATTAAAAAATGATATGTATAATTAATTTATTTTTACTAATTATCAACCAAAAATATTTTTAGTTGGTAATATTTTCTGCAACTAAATTTTGCCCACCAACTGGTGACGAAATTATGTATAGTCGACAATACTTTTAGCAACCAAAAAGTGACCTACCCAATTTTTGATCACTACGAGTATTGATTGTTGTAATAATATAGAAAGACAAATGTATACAATATGCGTATATATTAAAAAATATATCAACATTGAAAATTTGTTAATCACATATGTAGCAATTATCTGTGATTGAAGGCACAGAAATATAATTTGGTGTGTAAATAAATTAAATTTAAATTTATAAAGTAAATCTACATAAAAAGTGTAAAAATAACCTATAAAAATAAAAATCATTAAGATATAAAATTTTATTATTTATTACAAATATTATCATATTTTTTAAAATATTAATTTAAAAATCTTTTATATAAAAAGTATTTAAAAAATGAAAAAAGTGAGAGAAACAAAAAAATAATTCTGGTCATTTAGCAAATCCAACAATTAAAAATATTTCAAATTCAAAATTTTAAACTTTCTTATTATATAAATAATCAAAAGTGTAAAGGTGTATATATTTAAAATTTAAGTTTTAAGTATATTAAAATTAAAATTTTAATTTAAATATTGATTTTTAATAAAATTTTAAAGAAATTTAAAGTTTAAATATATTTTTTCAAATAAAAAAAGTTAGTTGACTTTGTCTAGTAGGTATTTACACACGTTGTTTAATAAATGTGTATAGTTTTATTATTTATTGCAAATTATTATCAAATTTTTTAAAATATTAGTTTAAAAACTTTTACGTACTCAAAAAAATATATGAATAGAACGAGAGATTATGTTTTCATGTAATGTGATCAAAAAGATAACTAAAGTAGAGAGAGAAAGAAATAATCCTAACCAATAAAAATATATAAATGTCAAATCAATAAGTTATATTATTGTATAAAATAGATACACATGACATTTTATAAATAATATGGTGTTAGATGACAAAAAAGTACAACAAAAATATAAAGATCTGATGTAAAAGTGATATGTAATAAAATTTGATTGGAAGAAATTACAAAAAATTAATAAAAATTAGTGAATTTTAGTAAACCGAACACTGCAATATAGATAGAAGGGAAAAGTTATGATACTCGAAACTGTCAATCTATATTCATTAATTTGAGTTTCATATGACGAAATTTTGATGACGTTGGATAAATGTAAAAAAAAAAAAAAAATTAATTTTCGATTTATTTAAAAAAATAATTAATTCTTTCTTTATCTAAAATTTAAATTTCAAATCTCTCGCCAATCAAGCCCACCAACCCACCTCCAATTTCTCGCCATCAAAGGCCTTGGTCACTCCTCCCAAAAACCCGAGCTTGTCACAGAGGAAAATTGTCTTATCAAATAACCTCTCTTATTATATAAATTTGTTATTCTTTTATTTGTAAGCTTTCACTAATATGTGTACTTTGTACCTATAACTTTGCTTTTGTAACAAATGAATTAATTAAGACCTCAAAATGTTGAGAATCATTCTACCTTTGTGGTAGTCATTATCATTTTCCGTCGAAATGTGTTTTTGGTGTTTTAACATGTATGGCAATCACGCAGAGGTTGATAGGAAAATTTTTTCCCCCTAATTTGGGATATTTTTGTGCTAATCTTTCTAATATTAAAAATAATAAAATTATGTATGATCGGTAATACTTTTAGTAACTAAAAAGTGACCTACCAAAATTTTAATCACTACACGTATTGATTGTTGCAACAATATATAAAAACAAATCTATACACTCTGTGCATATATAAAAAATATATCAACGTTAAAAATTTTTTAATCACATATTTATAAACATATATTTTTTAACCACCCGCTACTTTTATATTTTTTTATCCCTTTTAAATGTCACTTAATTATAATTTACTTAATTTAATATCATTTAAAGATAATTATTTAATATTTTACTAGTATTTTAATATATTTTATTTTAAATTTATTTGGTAATTTATTTAAAAAATAAAAACATATATTTTATTTGAAAAGGAAAAAAAATCACATACATAATCTATGCATCCACATCTAATATACAATAAAAGATAAAAAAAAATTAATAATCATTTCAAATAGATATATATATATATATATGTAGACATGCACACACAATAGAAGATAGAAAAGCTAAGAAGTTATATAAAAGATTGTTACTATTATAGGAATAAACAGTTTTAAAATAAACAGCTAGATCCAAGGATAAAATTATAATGTAAATTTTAAATTGGAAAATATCAGAATATAAAAACAAATAATAAATTTGTTTTGCCCTAGCATAAGACCGCGGCATTTAGCTCGCCTGACCCGCCTCTAAACTAAAAGTTCCCCATCTGTCCTCTTTCTGACCCATCACTCAAATTACATTTGTCGCCTTCCGCAAAATTTTAATTTTCGAACAAAGGACCAAAAAAAAAATCTATAATCTTGTGCAACCGAGCTCACTGGTCCTGTCCATGTGCCAAAATTTTCAACGACCATCTTTCGTGTTGTCTGTATTTTGAGCTGACACGTGTACATTAAGAAAATTTTCTTTTTACCTGATACTTCATGCGATTTCTGCCTCTGAAATTTTATTTTAAAATAATTCTATTTAATTCTGGTTGTTGCCTTGAATTATCTGCGGTTCCGTCTTGGTTTTAGAAGGGTTTTCAAAGAGAGAGAGAGACAGTCACGCCGGAAGTGGAGATATTTCCGGCGAAATATTCGCCGGTAACGGGCCTGATTTTTGAGGCAGAAATGAAACGGGGAAGCGGGAAGAGCGCTAAGCTTTGTAATGGCACCGAGGAGAGAGCCATCCGTGTGAACTCGGAGAAGAAGCGGAGGTTCGCGAAGCATTTGGTGAAGTACGATGCATTGCCGGAGTACCTGAAGGACAACGAGTTCATATTGGACTATTACCGGTGTGAGTGGCCGTTGAAGGAGACGCTGTTCAGCGCTTTCGCTTGGCACAACGAAACGCTAAACATCTGGACGTGAGTGATGAATCGATCGCTGAACTCGAGCGAGTTTGAATCAAGAATCAATTTGGTTGAATTTCATTTGAATTCGAGTTTTGAATTTTGTAGGCATTTGGTCGGATTCCTGATATTCGCGGCGTTGACGGTGTTGAGCTTCACGGAGACGACGACGGTGGAGGCCTTGATCGCGAGGTTCGTCAGGTACCGTAATTTTTTGTTTTTATTTTTTTATTTTTTTTTATCTTCGGCGTGTCCAAGTGTCCTTGTGTGTCCATTGCAAGACCGTTTCTGACATGGGGGACACACCAGGCCCGCATCACAGGGACCGTTGATGATGTCAACGGAGACCAACCTCAACGGCTCAGATTCTTCCTTGCCGGTGAGTTATTTTATTCTTCGTTCCTCTTTTATAGGTAGACATAGGGCTGGGAGGTTGGTCCTTACACTAATTATAACGGATCATAATTAATTAAATCTTATATTAAAAAATACATCAAACAATGCACCGCACCGCACCTACCCCAATCCCATAGGGCCACTCACATGGTCTGGTGATTCTGTTGGTATCGATGAAGACAATTTGAAAGCTGACAACCCTGTTTGGTCTTTTTGCACGTGTCACCCCACGTGCCCACAACTCGCCTCGCTGATGGAAGGGTTTTTTCTTTTCTTTTTTTTTTTCTCAAACTTTTTGCGAATTT
Organism: Vitellaria paradoxa; assembly: GCA_019916065.1. Classification (NCBI taxonomy): domain Eukaryota; kingdom Viridiplantae; phylum Streptophyta; class Magnoliopsida; order Ericales; family Sapotaceae; genus Vitellaria; species Vitellaria paradoxa. The sequence goes on along the minus strand of CM034235.1, from coordinate 53,720,610 downwards.
AAGTATTTTATCATAAAATTGTTACCTAGATTAAATGATGTTAATCTTTGACATTATAAAGTAGAGAAGGTTCCTTTTCCTTTGGAGTCAAATATTCCTTTTCTCTTGACACGTGGCATATAATTTATTCTTATTAAAATTAATTTCATTTGGAACTTTAAATATTTTTTTAAGAAATTTTTAATTTTTTTTAATTAAATTTCGTCACGTATTATTTTATATTAATATTTAATTTTTTTTAATATCTTTTTTTCAAAACCCTAAACACTACAACGTAAATACTAGAATTTTTTTTTCCCCAAAGTCGTACCTCTGTGATGAATGGCTTATGATGCTCGAGGGTGAGGGGTTATTTTACTTGCTCAGTCAGCTATTTGGTTTTGGTTTGGAGTGAAAATAGATGAACAACTCAATGCACGCCACTTGTATCAAATTGCGTATCGAACCCGGTTGAGTACCTTGTGCTTTTAGGTTACTTATAACTTACTTGCGTGTTTGTAATTAATTACGTGATTTCGTTTTGTGAAGAAATGTGCTCATTGTTTTGAGTGCTTTCGCAGCAAGCCAAAATAAAATGTGCAATTAAAAATAAAATAAGTAATTTTATATAATAATGAAATTCTCGTAACGGTATGGCATTGTATGTGTTTGGAGCGTTAAATATGATTAAAAAATTCAATTTTTTCTTATTTTTATTAATTTTTTCTAATTTTTACTAATTTTCTTTAATTTTCTTACTTTTTTACAATTTTCAAGAAAACGCAGTAAGTTTTTGTTTGGTAACCAAAAAAAACTCTTTTTTTTGTCTTATATGACATTTTTTTCATTCAAAGTTTAATTTTTTTTAGAAACTGCACTTTTTATGTATGTTAATAATAAAAAAGGAGAAATAAAAAAATTTACGTTCGTTTAAGTAAAAATTAAACGTTTGGATAAAATGTAACAAAAAAGTTAAATTTTTAATTTTTTCTAACTTTTATTTAAACGAACGTGAATTTTTTATTTTTTTTCTACGAGTATGATTCACGCACCTAAAAATTACATCTTCAAAAAAAATAAATTTTAATAAAAAAAAATACAAAACGAACAAAAGTTAATGGATCCTAAGCACCTAACAAAAATCTAAAATTTAGTGATTAAGGGGGCATTTAGAAGGATAAAAAGTAATCAATTTTGATAAAAATTGTAAGTTTATAACTCGTGCAGTAAAATAAAAAGTAAATAATTTTTAAAAATTTTAATATTTTTAATAATTTTCAGAACTCAAAAAAGAACCTAAAATATATATATGCGAAGTGGAGGTAACTTCCGTCTGCTTGTTTTTAGATAGCTCAACTACATAACAATTAGGCTTGTTGAGTTGTTTAGCCAGAAGGTAATGACTAGAAAGTTTGGCAACCAAATAAGAGTAAAGCTGTGTACATTGTGCAGAGCTAATAATATTAGACATGGTTTTGTAATACAATGATATTGGGTGTGTTTGGAGTTGTATAAAAGTATATAAAATAAAATAAAATAAAAATTGTAAAAGTAAATATCTCGTAATTCGTGCAGTGAGGAAGAATTTAAATTTTACTATCTTGTAATTCGTGTTTGTAGAGTTTTGTAAGATTTTATTTTATTTGAAAGAGCTCCAAACGGAGCCATTAAAATGGAGGGGGAAAAAAATTTAAATATCATACGATATGCGTATGTTAATTTAAATTTAATACAATTTGACTTAATTATAAAATAAATTAGTTACGTTTTATGTTTATTAAAATTAAAATATTCTTAAATATAAAACGGAGAAACAAGCTCAAGAATTCAAATATAAATTGTCAATTTAAATAGTCACCCTAATATTGTGTCTATTGCACCTCTCTCCTATTCTATCGAACTTAAAAAAAGAAAAAAAGAAAAAAAAAAAGAGAATGATCATTTTTTAGCTTTCAGCGGAATCGTTATCTGTTTTTTTTTTTTTTTTTAAATTGAAATCAACCAAAATGAATCCCTACGATTAGTTTTTAGCTTTCAGAATTTTCTATGTATTTCTCTAAATTTGGACCAACCTCTAAATTGGGATTAACTAAAATGAATCACTATATCTTTTCCGTCCTCTGGTAAGTCTCCCATAATAGAGAAGTAAATGATTATTTTTTGACCTCCAATCAATAGAAATAATTGGCTATTGTAGAGAAATTTTAAGATATCTGTCCAGAGAAACAATGGGGTGCTTGATTGAAGAAAAACTTAGATTAAAAAGTACAATAAAAATATAAAAATTTAATATAAAAGTAATATATAATAAATTTTAATAAAAAATATAAAAAATTAATAAAAATTAATAAATTTTAATTAATTTTAACCATCTAAACAATCTCTGTTAGGGAACTTATTTAAAAAGAAAAAAAAAAAACTATAAGAGAAGCCATTCCCTAAACAAATTTGGCAGGGTAGGCAAGGACCGCAAGGTACCGCATTCTGCAGCAATTAAAAAAAAAAAAAAAGAAACTATTAGAGAAGCCATTCCCTGAACAAATTTGGCAGGGTAGGCGGGGACCGCAAAGTACCGCATTCTGCAGCTATCATGTTGTCGAAGTACCCTCCGTAAACCTAATTATCAGTGAACAATTATTTACTGCTTGAATATTTGATAAGATATTAATTTTTGTTATTTTTTTAATTAATTGGGGTAATTTGCTTAAATAAAAAGTTATCAAAAATTTTTAAAAATTATCAAAAGTTACTCTTTTTTTTAAATTGACCAAAAATTACTGAAAGTTGTCAAAAGTTATTAGAAATTCTAACAAGTATCAAAAAATTTACCAAACACCCGAAAGTTATAAAAAATTACTAAATTTTGCTAAAAATTGATACTTACTTTATCAAATGTACTAAAAATTATAATTAGTAACTTTAAAAAAAAAAGTTAATAATTATTAAAATTTGAATTTTTAAATGACACCTAAATAATTATCCAATTACCCTAACAGAAATAGACGATACCTATAAAGTAGTTATTTGAAATCTTTAGACTCTATTATTTTAAGAGATAGTGACACTAATTATTAGAAAACTTTGATTTATTATACAAATTAAATCGATTTCTTATTTATATTTTAATATAATTTAATTTTAAATTTATTGATTTAATGAATTGGAAATTTAAATCCCTTATGGTATTTTTGGTTCGCAGGATTCAAGCATAGGAAGCATTCTGTATCAATCAGCGCTGGATGCGAATGGATATGACCACAGTGATTCTAATATCATTCCTAGATGGCCATGGTTGGTGTTCTTGACAGGGGCAATGGGCTGCTTAATCTGCAGTTCCATCTCCCATCTCTTGGCTTGCCATTCCAAGCGCTTCAACCTCTTCTTCTGGCGCCTCGACTACGCCGGCATCTCCCTGATGATTGTCTGCTCCTTCTTCGCCCCCATCTACTACGCTTTTTCGTGCAACCCGTTGTCGCGGCTCTTCTACCTCACCTCGATTTCCCTGCTGGGTATCCTGGCCATCACCACTCTGCTTGCGCCCTCGCTCTCTTCTCCCCGGTACAGGACGTTCCGGGGCTGCCTCTTCCTCTTCATGGGGTTCTCAGGGGTGGTTCCGGCAGCTCACGCGGTGGTCCTCCACTGGGGCCACCCCCTGATACTCCTGGCAGTTGGGTATGAGCTCATCATGGGTGTTCTATATGCTATCGGAGCAGGTTTCTACATGAGCAGGATACCAGAAAGGTGGAAGCCCGGCGCATTCGACATTGCAGGTGCGGGTTAGCAATTTTGCTTCCATTCACATATATATATATATATATATATTAGTAAACTACACCTACTTTCCTAATAATTACAATTATTACCCACAACATTTAAAAGTCAAATTTACGTATCTTATTTTGAACTGTTGTTAATATTGACATTTTTCGATAAAATCAATCATTAAAATTTAACAAAAAATCAAAGTAACCTAAATTTTAAATATTTTTTCTATTTTATCCTTCCCTTTGTCATATATTTGTTATTTTTTTTTTTTACAAAAAATTTTAAAAATCTTTTGTTTCTACTTATTTTTTTACTTATTTTGATTTTTTTACTTATTTTGGAAATTTTTGTAAAAAAAAAAAATCAAAGAAAATGAGAGAGAGAAAGAAAGAGAGGAGAATAAAATAGGAAAAATATCTAAAATTTTAGTTTTCTATTAAATTTAACGGTTAATTTTATCAGTAATGATCAATGTTAATAACATTTCAAAATAAAAAGAGTGAATATAACTTTTAAATATTATGGATAATAAGTGTAATTATCAAAATGTTGAAAAGAAATAATGTAATTTATCTTTTCTTTTTTTATTAAAACACAAAGTATCCAAGTTTTACATGCAGTTTAACTAATTTTTTAGGTCATAAAATTAATGATTAGGTGATTTTTTCAGTGATTTGAAGAGATTCAAATTAGTAATTATTGAAAAACAAATCTAAAATCATAGTAGTTAAGCAACCTCACAAAGATTGTTTACATTCATATTATTTTGTCTAAATGCTATTGTGACACTATTTGGAATTAAAAAATATATAAAATTTTATAAATTTCTATAAATATGAATTATAAAATTTTAATTTTTTATCCATTATACAAAGCGCAAAATACCAATTTTTATAAATTTTTTACAAATTTATAAAACTCTAAATACTTACTGTTTTGTCTCTAATATTGCCCTAAATGATGCAGGGCATAGCCATCAGATCTTCCACGTGTTTGTGGTGGCGGCAGCGCTTGCCCACTGCGCGGCCACCCTCGTCACCATGGACTGGCACCGAGGGTTGCCAACCTGTTAAGGGTGTACCCATCTTTCAGAGCCAGCAGTTGTCTTCTGTTTTATATGCATATATATATATATATATATATATGGTCCTGAAATTTTTGTTGTAAGGGGCAGCTGATGTTGTGTTTGTGACATTGCTGACACACTGTGATGGCTCGTTTTCCTGATAGTTGTCGTTTGGACGCGCAGCTATGGGGCTGTTTGGTGGAATAAAAAGTGGGCTAAAAGTCTAATAAAAATAAAAAAATATGATATAAAAATAACATGTAAAAAAATTTAATAAAAAAAAATAAATATTAATTAAAATTAATAATTTTTAATTCCACCAAACAGGGTCACGGTGTCCATTAGGAATTCAGATATCACAGTGATTGTGATGGTAATAATAATACCTATTGACCGCCTTTGATTGTCACGTAAAATGGATGGGATTGGATTACAAGTGGGCCCTATATCGTCTGTTTAATTTGAGTGTTTGATCTCGGCCGTACATAGCTAGAGATATATATTGTTCATTTTGGAGTGCCAATTTAATAGGTAATATTTATTTTTGATTATTTATGTGTTATTTTAGGTCAATATAATATTTATTTTAAAATTTAGTTAATTTATTTTATTTTTCGTGGACTGAGTGTGATTCGAATTAATAGTTGGTTGGACAAATGAGTCACGGGCTTAGCTCTTTTTTCTTTTCTTCCTTTTCCTTTTTCTTTCTTTTTCTTTTGTTTGGTTGCTCGGTTGCCAGAGACCATAGAGAACGAAGAGAAAAAAGAGAGAAAAGAGAGAGGGTGGAGAGAGAAAATGCAATCCGGAGCAAAGTTGGTGGATCGGGATAGTGTTCAACATCATGATCGTTGTAGTTACGTCCATTTTCGGTGATTTGACTCGATGTGAGAGAAATCAACCTTTGAAGGTTGAGAGCTTAATCGATTTTCTCGGTTTGTCACCTTTTCTCTTCAGATTCGAGATAGGTGAGATTTATGTTCATACTCTAGATGTTATTATGATAATTTTGATACATATACATGCTTGTTTTGGTGGAATATCACGTGATTCGTGCATATATATATATATATATAAATGTGGTTATACATATGTATATGAATATGAAGAACTTGCACATATATTGAGCTATTCTTTGATTAAGTGTTGTTAAAACATGTGATTTAAGAGTTTAAATGTTTATATATGATTTATTGTGGAGATTATAGCTTGAATGAGTGATTTGGAGTTGTTTTGGAGTTGGGATTCGTTGAAAACGAACCCAAAAATCGAGTTTTGGGCACTAGCGTTCAGACGGCACTTGGCAGTATGCCCGAATGTTGGTGTTTGGTGTTGGCGTCTGGACAACACTGGGCAGAATGTTAAAAAATGTAAGATTTTGATTTCAAAACTTCTATTTTTTGCCCAATCCCATTCATGGTTGATTTTAAAATATTAAATGAATCCCAAATTATCATTAAATCTAATGAGAATGTATTTTTATATTGAAATGATATTAGTTTACATGATTGAGCATATCATATGTATGAGACTAGGGTGGCATCATCTAATTATTGTTGTGATTGTTGATTGGCCAAGAGTATCATATTTATATTGTGACGTATCGAGGCACGAATTATATATGTGGGCGGGGTGCATGATTTGAGAAAGATAATAAAATGAAAATTTGAAAATACCAAATGATCATTAGTCAATATATATAATTAAAACTTAGTAATTTGGAGTTAAGATATTAATTATGAGATATGATTATAAGATTTTCTCCAAACTATAACCGGACCCTACTTGAGTTAAGTAAATACCTGATTAGGGGTGTAACACCGTTCCCTAGCAGAAGGATCCGGGGGTGTAATACGATTCTCTTAAGTCTTAAACCAATGGGGGTGTAATACGATTCCCCATTTGATATATGTATATATAGAGATATACGTTTACCATGAACATAAACGGTGTGATTGGTGATCTCACGTGCTGTGTTAAGTGTCACCCGTCATAAGATAAGGTTGTGGATAAATGGTGATTAAAGAATTGCATTACACATTGTATTGCATCACATATGCATTGTTATATTATAATTTGGTTAATATTGTTGTGAGTTATGTTATATGGTTGATTATGTTCACTCGTGTACACTTGCATGGTCTATCCATTAGGCAAGCTTGCTCATCTCATCCATATTTTAAGTGATTCGGCGAGCTTAAATAGTAGCCACCAGAGCTGAGTTGAGATTGATGGATTGACCTAATTTGTGTTTTATTTTATCATGGGATTATTATATTTTATTTATACGACCTAGGGTGTGGGTTCCAAACTTATTTCTACTATTAGCTTATTTATTAATGACGTTTATTTGGCTGTATAAGTTTTGAATTGTGCCACCGAGGTGTAATCTTAGGTTTATTGCGGTTGATGTTATTTTTATTTATTTAATATGGGAATGAGAGATGTGTTTAATTGCTTTGATGGTTATCATATTATATTATGACTTAACCTTTGAATAAGTTTTCATTTAATTTAATTAGTTCCCATATTCCTATACCATTCATCTTGGACAAATAAATTAAGGGCGTGACAGTCAAATTTAGTTAAAAAAATTTTAATTATTTTAAATTTTTTCTAACTTTTTTATATAAAAAATAATTTTTTTATATTTTTATTAATTTTCTCTAACCTTTATTAATTTTCTCACATTTTTTGAGTAAAGCATCAACTACTTAACAATCTAAAATTTATCTATTTTTTGATTTCTTTTGTTTTTTGGCCAAAATTTGACACTCTAAACAAGATAGTAGTAGAAAATATTAAATACATTTCACTTTTAACTTCTCATACTTTATCTCAAAGATAGCTGTTAATTGCAAGAGTGACAGAGAAATCACTGTTAATTACCAGTATGAGAAGTTAAAAATGAAGTGTATTTAACATTATCCAAATAAAATTTCACATGGGATTAGTATTGTATATCTTTCTATTTGAATTTATTTTTTTGTTAAAATTCAAAAGTTCAAAATTAATTTTAATCAAATCAAATCACATCTCTTATCTAATTTCATATCTTATTTCATATAAAACAGACTGAAAATTAGGATGCAATTCAAAATATATATATATATATATTAATGTTAAAAAATGTATGAATATGTAATTTAAAAAACATATTGCAATTTAACAAAAAAAAAAAATTACAAATTTAAGTTTCAAAACCACCAGAACTATCTTTATACAATTTTAGATTTCCGATTTTTATGTCTCGATTTCTAAAACCAAATATGGGGTAAATTATACTTTTTACCGTTGAGTTTTGCCTAGAATTTCAGTTGGGCCTAAGTTTTTTTATTTTTTTTATTTTTGATAAATTACAAAATTATCCTTATATTAGATCTCACCTTAATTCTACAATTTCAATTGTAATAGTCAATCCTACTTACAGTCAAGCATCACTTTGGTACTTTCATTAAATTTATTAACTAAAAATATCACGTGTCAATAACATATAATGGACAATGTCTTTTTTTTTTTTTGGTTAATTTTGTTAATAACTATTAATGAAATGACCTAACCTAAACTTGACCATAACTATAAGAGTTGACTGTTATAATTGAACATGCAGGAACGAGGCGTACATTGTAGGGTTGTTTTCAAAATTTGCCCTTTTTTTTTAACAATTAAGGACTTTGATGACCATTTTGCTTATGCAATCTCACTATTAACTATCCATCTATTCAACTTCTAAGAGTAAAATGGTCATTACCCCTTCGGGGGTGGCCGAGTGAAAGTCGGGCTCGCCTTAGAGCTTGGGCCTCTAGAGATTCCGGGTTCGACTCCCCCACGGGGGGTGGGTTTCCGCTGTAATGGCGGGTGCCTAATGGCCTCCTCTCGGTCGTGCTGGTTAACCAGGGCTTGCCTAGACTGGTTAACTCTCCAGGGGCCTTTGCCGGTTAGGGTCCTGAAGCGTACTTCGCCCTGTGCGCACCCCAGTACGAGGTAGCGGCTGCGCACTTCCACGTACCAGAAGAGTAAAATGGTCATTGATGCTCTCAATTGTCACCAAAAAAAAAAAAAGTCAGGCCCTTAATTGTTAAAAAAATCAAAACTTGGAGCGAAATTTCAAATAAAGCTCAATTATGCAGAGTGTAATTTACCAAAATATGCCTACCAGTTACATATCCGGGATCAAAAACCTATTGTTTTGCACCCTTTTTTTAGCCTTATGTTACTTTTTTTTTTTAAGAGAAATTTAATTTTTTTTCTTTCGTAGCTTTTAAACATGCTATTCACATTTAAGGAAAAAAAAAATTTAAAAAAATAAAAAATAAGAAAATCCAAGTAATAGTGAAAATTAGTTTACTTATTTCAAATAAATTGTCTTTATTCACTACATGTGAACTTTTGTAACATCTTTCACCCGTACCAGAATTTTTTTTACTTTCAATTACTTATTTATTTATTTTTTAAATATGAATGGCATGCTTAAAAATTACCAAATGAAAAAAAAAAAAGAAAGAAAATTAAATCAATCCAAAATTATCATTGATCTATGCCAAAGAATGTTCAGTTACAACAACTAATCAAACCAATTATGTAAAAATTTAAACACACCTTAAAATAATAAATTGTTGTACTCCAGATTTCTTATATCTAAACCAGGTTGTTACTTAATACCACATGGCCATTGGAAGAAATCCAAGCTTCATGGCACACTAGGAGGAACAAAGAATCCAATACCAATGAATGAATTACATCAATCTCAGATTGAGCGAAGTAAGACGACTTAAGAGATAAGAATCAAAGTGAGATTGGGATAAAGAACAAATGTGCTAAATACAGTTTTCTCAAAAATTTAATACCAATAAATAAATTATTTCAATTACTTCCAAACAGTATTACAAGTTCAAGTAAAGACTGGAAAAACATTTCTTATTTCTAATAACTCAAAACCTCCATGAGATGTCAATCAGGCAGGAGAGTTACATGAATCCAAAAGCCAAGGGCAATGAAACAAGAAAATTACAAACTGCATCTGCTTGTTTATGAGATTTGGTTCGAATAGAATGTAAATTCAAAGGGATTGTACATCATCAACATTTGAAAACAAGCAAGAAGATTGAAACTTTCCCAGTAACCAAACATCCTAGTTCCATGCATAATCATCATCCTCATCTAAAAAGTAAATAGCTGAAAACGTACAAATACCTCAGAGGCTCTTATTCTTTTCAGTTGACACAACCAACAAATCTCGCGCAGAGAGTACATGCCCGCCGTGTAGATATATATAACATTTCACATCCCTTTCTGCAAAACAAAATCAACTCATATCAAAAAGTGACTGCAACCGCAAAATCAACTCTTGTTTGGTCTTTCAGGCTTTGCAACAAGAGGAGTTCTTCCAACTCACTAACTGCCGCTTGCAATTTAAAAATGTTGCTTTTTTCCAATCTTCATGTTATAAATGCCGCTGCGCTAGACTGGCTTGTAATTACTTGCAATTAGAACGTCCAAAAAAAAAAAAATTCTTAATTCAGCTTGTAACCTCCGCTTCACTGTCACTGTAATCTCCCCACCGCTTGACCGACTTTTCCTCAAGCGCCATGTTGTTACAACTTTCATTGTCCACAAGCATTTCCCCAGGCGCCTCAGTTGGGTTCAGAGACTTTTCTTCAATTTTGGGATGAGATTTTTCATCAACTTCCGGTTGAATTTCTGGTGCTTTCTGCTCAGTGGTATTGTCTAGATTTTCCGTGTTGGGCAATGATTCCTCTGAATTCTCATCTGCCATTACTTCAACTTTATTTTCAGCACTAACTTCAACAGTAACAATAGTTGGAGATTCAACTGAACTGATTGTAGAGAGAGGAAACTCATTTTGTATCACTGGAATTTCATTCGAGGATGGTTGGGAACCAGTAGGTGACACTGGAACACCATTTGGGTTTAAGGGATAACCATTTGGAGACACAGGAATACCATTTGAGGAAGCCAAGTAACCAGTCGGAGACACTGGGTAGCCATTAGAAACCCATGGATGGCCAGGTACAAATTCAGCAGCATGTGGGTTCATTATTCTTGGAGGACTGAAGCCGCTCCCATCCCCATTGTACTCTCCATTATGGAAGGTTGGCTTGCTACGTGGAACCCGATTTCCAGATCTGTTATATCCAGACAGCCGTGGACCATATGGAACCCTTGCTGTAGCTGAATGGTGAGGTGATCTGCGAACAGGATTAACAGTAACCATAGGAGGAATATTAACTGGAGGAGGCAATATTCCCCCGTGATCTTTGAAACCCACCATTGCAACTGAGCCAAACATTGGAATTGTGGATGGATTAAAGGGAGGTGCAGCCGCAGACAGTTTTTTGCTGGTCTCTTTTCCTGTTTCTGCCTCGCCTTGCTTTTCTGCTTCAGTTGGCAACTGACTGGAACTTGTACTTCCTTGGTTTTCTGATTCAGTTGACAGAGGACTCAACCCGCCATTACCATTAGGTGGATCGTGCGGATTTTCACCGTTTTGCATGTTCTCTTCCTGCGTGGGGCCATCTTTTTCTGGGAACAGAGCTGCACTTTCAGATAAATCTTCAGCAACTGATGTGCATCTGTCAACTGCGGCTTCCAGCTCTTCACTTTTGGAAGTAGTTGTGCTTAAATCATTTGAAGGCCTCAAATCATCGACTCCCAAAACAGCAACCGCATCAAAGTCTGCTTCTTTGCCTTCAACCATGACATTCTTCACCTCTGCAGATTTGTCGGCATGCGCTTCTCTGTCTTCAATGACAGCACTCTTTAATTCCTTGGAAGCTTCTTTTGGCAGGGCACCCTCAACTTTTGTTTTTTGCTCTTCAGCAATAGGACTTTTCTTTCCCTCATCGGGGACCACAGGTTGTTCCTCTTCAATGGGCTCCTGAACTTCTTCCTCTGCATCCTTGACTGCTGTCACATGCTCAGCTTGAGTTGCTTCTCTCACAACCACCTCTTTGCTCCCCTGAGAATTAGGTTCTATATCAGAATTCTCCTTTGGCATTTTCTCTGACACTGCCTTCACAATGGTACCGGGAGGAGCCAAAGCAACTTCTTTGTATGAGAAAAGTTTTCCAGCAGCCTGAACACTGACAGTGCTTACCATAGGAGCAGACTTGGCAATTTGATCACTTTGAGCTGGACTAACCGGGGCTGATTTTGCATTGGCAGATTTTTCTGTCCCAGCAGATGGGATGGTACTATTGTTTAACTTTGGACTAAAGCTTGCACTTTTAACAAACTTCTTCTGAACTGGAGAAGCAGACCCAGCTGAAGTAGCAGGCTCATTTGACAGTGTCTTTGGAGAAGTGAAATTAGTGGGCTTTCCACGGAATCTTGTTGACTGGGAAACATTCATGAAATTTGTATTCAGTTTCGCTAGGTTGGGCCTCCTCGAACCAGAAGACTTGCGACCTGCAGTTGAGCGACCTTTAGGAAAAGCTTCTTGCCATCCTTCATCAGATGTTTCATCTTGTGCCATCTCATCATTTTGGTACAACACCATCCCATCTGCTAGACTAAAATCAGAATTCTTATCGTTAGATTCTGCAAATTGAGATTCAGATTTGTTCTCCATTCCAGATTTGTTCTCTTTATCACTAGAGTTCTCTACAACAAGATGACTTTGTGATAATATTTCATCCTTCTGATATTCATCTGTGAATGTTTCCCAGGTCTGGCCCGGTTTGCCTTTAACCTGTAAGATTAATGTATAAATTTGATCAGAAAGGAAAAGAGGTGGAAGCAGAGATAAGGAACAAAACTAGAAAGCATTCAGGAGTTTATGACCTTTGCACGAGCTTGCTTCTTTTGCATATCTCTTGCTTTCATATCTGCATCCGGGGCTATATAATCCAGTAGGTCCGATACACTAATCCCAAAAGTTTTGAAAAAAAAATTAATTTATTGGAACAAAAGAAAAAACAGTATCAAATTGTTTAACTACCATTGTTGGTTGTGGTAACTAATTATGTACATTGAGAATAGACTCCTTTACTATTATACTTGGTTTTCAATAATCCAGGGGACAAGCATGGAACATCATATAATTACAAATCTTAGGACATCTTAGGACACAGGAAATAACTACAATATTAACAGTGACAACATAACAAAGAAACAAATATGTATATTGATAAACTACCAATAACCAACCTATTAATAATAAATTATGAGAACACAAGACACAATGATCTATGCATTAACTTACTTCTATATTTGCACGTCTGCCTTGTGTAAAGCATATTCCAAAATCATAACAGCAAAACAGCACATGGAACTCACCATTTGAATGAATGGCAGTTTATAGTGAAAACTTTAGATACTTATTGATACGGAAGCCAACAAAAAAAAAAAAAAAGTATGAAATAATTATTATTAGAATTTTATTTTATTAATATTAAATTTTACATTAGGATTTTACTTTATTTTATCAAAGATTTATTTTAAGTAGGATTTGTTAGAATATTCTATTTTGCTTTATTTTTAGTAATCTTGAGGATATATTAGCCTATTTAAAGGGTTAAGATGATTAGAGTTAGAAACATTAATGAATATGAAAAATTGAGTTCTTGAATTCTCAATGACTTGTTCTCCCCCCTCCCTCTTCTTCTATCTTCCCTCTCTCCTAAACTTCTCTCTCTCTCTATTTCTCTCTCTTTGCTTTATTCTCTATCGTCCTACATCACTTGTGCAAGCATTTGCGTTAGTACAATCCTCAGGTAGTAGTAGTAGTAGTACTAGTAGAAGAAGCAGCATTACCTTAAATGACCTTTGCTGGAAATAGAAGCATCTGGCTTCGGAGTACCATTGCGTGCAGCCTCTTGCTGCTCCAGAGCCTTGGACTCAAAGTATTCAAGCCATGCAGCCGCATCCTAAAGAAGGTTACAAGATAAAATTGAAAAAAATGATTACCACCAAAATGATGAGACCAAGTTTTGAATTTTGAAACTCTAGGTTACCTGTGTGCGTAGATCATCTGATCCAAGTTTTGCCTGCAGAATCTGCAGTGTGGTTTGTTCATGCTGAACACTCAACGAGTAGGCCTCCATTAAAGATAAAGCAATTGCAATAGCATGATAGCTGGCAGCAGTCTGAATACGCACATGGGGATTAGACTTGGCAAGAGGCATACATACATAATTCTAACATACTACACAAATATATAATTCTGCCATTATTCCTCAGAGAGACAAAGGCATCTATTAATAATTGTTTTAGGTCATATTTCCTCTATTAAAAATGAATGACTCTGAATTTCAATAAGCAAGGCAACAAGCAATCCAAATCAGTGAACCAACTAATTAAGTCACATTTGGATCTGGCATCCATCCTAACTGACCAGAACCCAAACTGATTACAGGTGCTAGGTGCTTCCCATTATTTTAAGGTAGTGGAAGGTGTTACCTTCTGCTAATATTTTTGAAAGAGACAAGGTCAGCAGGTTGACTGTTCTTAGACCTAGCCCAATGTATACACTTTGCTAGCCTAATTAAAAACTAATTTGTGGCCCATAGTCTAACTATGGCCATCCAATATCTCAAAAGCAGTCTTTATGTCACAGAAAACACCCAAAATAAATGTATCCAAGAATAGAAAAAAAAAAAAAAAAAATTCCGTCAATAAATATGATTGTGATGATGATAGTCTTCCAGTAAATTTTCCAAAGCATATGAATTTATGAGCATTTAGCTTAACTCCAATAAGGATCTAAGACTTTCTTTTAGTTCTAAGTTTAACTAGAAATTCATACACAGCCTTTAAACAAGGCAGCTGAACATCCCCTGTGTGATCACCTACTAACTTCCAAGAATCCATAATATACAGAATTGTGATTGATATTGCAAAGAAGAAGAAGAGATAGCACCAAAAACAGTTCTACAATGTTTTCCATCTATATACACTCCATGCAAGATCACAACTGCAAATTCATAGTCACTTCTTATAGTCCGCCAATATTTGCCAAACAAAATCTACTTGAATTGTAATTCCATGGAGAAGGAGAGTCATTACTTGAATATGATCAGCTCCGAGTAGTCTTTGGTTACATTTGAGAGCCTCATGGAGGTATCTAAGGGCAACGTGAACATTTCCCAAACCTTCTTCCATCATTGCTACATTGATATAGGTGGCAGCAGTATTTGGATGAGAAGGTCCACAGGTTAGATGCAAAAGATACAATGCACGATTGACATACCTAGAATTGAAAAGGAGCAAATAAATGTAAGATATTTAAGTGTTAATGCACAAGCAACTATGAGGAATGGAAGAACTATGCAATAATTTTAAATAAATGAGATCACTAGTGGTATTGAATGTAGTTGAAATTTATAAAATGACGCTGATTAACAGATGTGACATCTTGCCAATAACCCAGCTAAAAAAGGGTGTGTCACACGCGCACACACTTACACGAGATGGAATATGCTGGTGGTCTGCATACCAGATCTCAATAAAAGAAGAGACAAATCATATGGGCACTATATGTTATGCAAACAAATCACTAACCCAAAGGGTGCATAACATGAAAATGGGATGTTTCAATCAATGGTATGTCAAGTCCAAAAAAATGGGTAGTTAGATGAAGCCAAACCCTGAAAACATACAGATAATATATTAGTTGAATCCTCTTTTCCCCACTGCATCTAATGTTCTTTACCATCATTAGTAGAGAAAAACTCACTGGACATACCACTCGTAGAAAACTTGGAAGAACAAGAATGATAAGACTTTTTATTAGTAACTGAATGGAAAGTAAGAAAGATGCTGAGCAGATCAAGGGGATGATTATCTCAGAAGAAGAGAGAACTAACATACCAAATTGAAGAGTGATGAGATCAAATTAAATTTTGCAAATCTGGTTATGTGCCCAGTCCAAGCCATAAAAAATTGGAGAGTATGGTTTAGGAGATAGCAGAGCATTAAAGCTCATATTTTTGTTGGAAGCTTTGATTTTTGCACTTGACATCTATCAAGGGAAGCCATAAGGATGGCTGAAACACCTACAAATTTGATCCATATCTCATTCTTGTTGGAAGATTTTTTAGTTAGCTGATGAAGGTTTAGAGCTGGGATTTTTAGATTGTTGCATTGGGGTTAATTGTGACTTAAAAACATCAAGTGATCCAACAGTCAATTCAATGAATAGTGTGTATATCTTAATGAGTTCTACATAGGAAGCACATCACTAAACAACAGAAATAAGTGGTACAACAGAGAATTCAAAGACATTAGCATGACATAAAGCAACACAACTTCAATTCTATTGCAATTTCCAAGGAGAAAAAGTTTAGGATATTATTCTACAGACATACTTCAAGGCCAGTTCTGTGTGCTGCAGCCGATAGTAAAAAACAGCTAGGTCTCCATAACTCTTCATTGTATCTGGATGATCAAGTCCAAGCTCTCTTTCATTGATATCCAAAGCTTTTTGCTGATAGATAGTTGCCTAATTAAAGTAAATGAGGTTAGTACAATTGATCACAAGCCACTCGGCATCTCCAGATCTCTCAATAAAATTTGAATTTGAAATTATGAATTGAAAATGAAGTTCAATCAAAATGAAATGCTGGGCAGATTGCAGTTCATTTTTTTTTTTGGGGGGGGGGGTCCAATTTTAGATCTCCTTTAACCTTCACTTTTTAACTTGTGCCACCCACTTTTGCCTAGGTTGTCTTTTGCAAATTGTCACCCACTAGATGGGCTATGCAGATTAGTTTGGAATCTACAGCCACAAGTAGTAGTACCCATCCACAATAACTCAGAGGCAGAATTTAGCATTGAAATGAAACATACTTTAGCTATTAGTGCTGTGTGCAGCATGCATTGGCCACCAAATTAATATAATACATGCAACTCACCATACCTTTGGCATTATACTGAATTGAAGTGAGCAGTTTTCTCCAATTACTTTCATATACTTACTTAACTCTATGCTTCAATTTGGCACTTAAAATCCACATAAAGTGGATAGCATGGATAAATCCAAGCGTGGTGCAATGACTGATGAGGTAACAACACTAACATGTTTACATTTATTTATCTTTTTCTTTTTTTTTTTTTTTTTTCCATTCAAGTTTCTGGCACCTTCAATATCAGTCTTTAGCAATTGTATTATCTTCTAAATTTTAACAAATGTTTGTGAACCAGTTTAGATATGCTCACAAGATTCACAAACGATTGATATATTTCTACATACGCACCCTGCGTCATGCCTATCTGGCCTGGGCTAAACTGTTCACATTCTCACAGCCCTAACATGGATCAAGTGAAATTCAATACACTTTAGTTTATTTGGATGAAAACGTACTAATACAGGAGTAATAGCCAGCCCTGTAAGGCATGCAAACAATTATAGAATTTATACACACACCTGATTAAAATCTCCAGTATGGTAGAGAACTACAGCCAAAAGACTATATGCGCCCGCTGTCATTCGATGATAAGGGCCACATACTGCCACAAGCTTTGAGAGTGCCTTCAAAAAATAACACGGAACATTGGTACAAATGTTATTGAATTCAAGTGAAAGTAAAAATGTCATATTAACTTCAAAAGCAACCAACATATTTGATACCTTAGTGCCGTAATTAACAGCATCTTCCAATTTTCCTTTATCCAAGGAAGTTTTGGATGATTCCAATAGTGTACGCCCATCAGCAGATGAACAGGCAACATGCTGTAGAAAATATTCAAATTTGACAAACTTACTGAATGATCCTACAAAAAAATCAACACATGATCTCTGAAGTGAATTATCTACATACTGTACCTTGTATACTGGAACCATGCTTATAATATCCGACTTCCTAAAAGGGGACACGGAATCCATATCATAATCCCTGGGAACAAGCTCAAGTCCAACCTGATGAAAGCCAACTCCTTTTAAGTTAATAGTCAGAAAATAAATACAGTATGTAGTAAGACCTGCAATTCCCTGACATAAATAATACCTTATGGCAAAGCCCACGAAGAATTGCAAACTTTCTCAGATCTTGTTGGCTTTCTGATTTCCACTGCCATCCAAACCTTTTCAGAAGGAATGTTTCCACCCACTTCCATTTCAAGTTATCATCACTAGTAATGTCTTCATCAGGATTTTCCATTAATGGTTTCCCCAGCAATATATTTAAACATGATGCTATTGATCCAGCTAATTCAGAAACATCATTGACTGCTGCTACAACAGCTTGTAATATGTGTTTGTAGGCTCGAACAACCATCTCATGTATACACAGTGACTGTACATGAGGAAGCTTGTCTGCAAGTTCAACCTGGCATAGAATGGAGGAAAGCAAGACAAAATAAGCTTTAAAATGCAACCAGCAATCCATTTGATTATGTAGAACTTTTGCAAGTTACTATGATAAGCATCTAGAAGTTATACTGATTTTTCATTCTTTTTCAAAAAAAAAAAAAAAAAAAAAAGAAAATCATATATTGTTGAAAGGAAGTCAATCAAGCAAACTCAATCCTTCAATAGATTTTCATAGGCAGAAAGCACTTGGAAAGAACCTTCTTTAGTGAAATGCCTTTTACTAATAATTATATGGTACTATATCACTTGCACACAAATGTAAAAATACAAAAGCCATTCAACCTAGAAGCTTAGAAGTTAATTTATTGTTATTATATATATATATTTTTCATTTTGAGTAATGCGTACCACAGTACATCATTTCAGCCAGATCAAATTCACAAGAAATTTATGCTTCTTTCTCAAATTTAACTCTTACATGCTCTCCAATATCCAATCATAAATGTCTCTTCACTCATTTGAGAGATTCTATCTTTAATCGAGCATAACCTGATCTAATAAAGGCTAATATTTAGCAATTCAAATTTCAAAACAATGTCAGCAGTGAAAAAAGGTGTTTATTTATGTGGTATCACTATAACTTATCAAAAACAAATTTCATAATATAACTTCTATTAGTTATAATAGTAACTCCTTTGATCAATTAATCAAAAAAAAAAAAAAATAGTAAGTCCTTGGATCACTAGAAAAAAGTAGAAGTTATGTACTTGTGGCGATTACTAATACTAGTCTCTCCAACACATGTCACTATCTTTCATTACCATTTCTTGGGTATTTGACTCAAACTCCATAGTTAACCTCTCTCTCTCTCTCTCTCTCTCTCTCTCTCTCTCAATCAGTTTTGAATTTTTATGGAGCTAATGTGATACACAAGAAGGTAGACAAAGTTTATTATACACTGGCAGCAATAGGATTAATGGGAAAAAAACAAAAATAAATAAATAAATAAAGCAATTACCACACGCCCCAAAGAATACATTTGCAAACCCCTTGTATGCATAAAATCTGTCAATGTCCTTCCATCAACAGGTGAAAGTTCAAGTGAACCAAAGTCTGCCACCTAAAAAAAAAAAAAAGTTGAAATTGTACCAATCAGACAGTCTCAAAAGGTAATGCAGATGACAGAAGTGTCAGTTCACAAGAAACTAACCAGTTTGGTGAGCGCAGTATCAGAATAGTATTTATGTGCCATCTCAATCAACTCATCAGGTGACTGCAAACATATAGCAGACAAAACACATATCAAGAATCCAGTGAGATATCAATCTAAAGGAAATTCACTTTATAAGATACGGCTCCACAAGTTTCAAATATCTAGGTTCATCTCTTGTAGAAATGAGCTAGTTACTGAGAAGAGACGCGTTACAATTAAAAAAAAGGGGGGGGGGGGCGGGACCTTAAGATGAAGGCCAGTGTCCGATTCTTTAAGGCGCAAATATGCTGTTTCAGGCAGCAGCTTTTTCCACATCATTTCCTTTTCCTCATCTTGTTTCTCTGCATCCTTCTGATTAGTGGCGTCTGATTTTTTGTTCAAGTCATGGTTGTTCGCAGAGACTTCCTTTCCCTGCTCAGTTTTGCTGTTTTTGTCGTCTGTTTTCTTCTTGATTTCCCTTAGCAATCCACCTTGCTTTCCCAGTCCCTTCACAGCTGGCTCAAGTTTCGTTTCTTCAGTTTTCTTAGACTCAGCTTTCCCAGAAGCTTGATTTTGCAAGTGTTGGACCCAACATGCTCCCAACTCCCATCTGATAGATCTACTGTGCTTAGTGGATTCTCCTTGCAACTTAAGCAAACTATCACCAAGCACCTTTCTTACCAATGATCTAACAGAACATAAATCTTCAAAATCTGCACTCTGCAATTTTTGAACTGCACTAGGTGATTGGGATGTGGTTGACTTGTGCAGTAGCATTCTCAAGCTGAACAGTGATCAGAAAAGTAAACAAGGACTAATGAACCACAATAATGAATATAAGTTACCAAATTATATGCATAAAAAGTGACTGCATTGCTAGAACAGTAGATATGCTCAATTCATGATTTAGTTCAGAACAAAGCAACAAGAATGTAACAAAGGAAGCAGGTGATGGGTCAGTGTCACCAATATGGTCCCACAATGACTCAACGCCACAAAACCCAGGCGTATTGCACTGACCTATTCACATTCAATGCATTACCACCACCTTCAGGCTGGTCCTTAATTTCAATGTCTTGTGGTATGTGTTTGCCCTCCCAATTGACCTCAGCAATAACTTTCACAACAGCAGTGTAGCCACAGTGTCGAACAACGACTACACCTAAAGTGGAGGTATCCTGCAAGACCATATAACTTTTTAACATCACCATCGTCATTATCTAATTACGAATATTTGTATTGAAGTCATTGATTAAAAAATATAGGCACAAACAATTGACTGACGTGAACAGTTGCACTCTCATCTGCAGTTATCCCTTTGAGCAAGTTTCTTTTAGCAAGTTCCTCATGTGACATTCCAAGGACTTGACTCCCATCATTTTTACCATCCAACTTTATGCTTGCATCAGGCACATCTCTTGTCACCCTGATGTGTAAATCTCCAATGTGTTCCTCGTGTAAAATTGAAGCAGTGGAATCTTGTGATGAGTAATGTTCACTGTCAATGAGATGTTTGATGGCTGCAACAGCTTTAAAGACTGATACGTCAACAAATAAACTGTGAAGTAGAAAGGCCTTCCTATCTCGAATTTGTCTTTCTTCTGGGGTTTTACATGGCATTGCTGCCAGGATCGCAAACTCCTTTGCCCACTGCCTGTGATCATGTTTACCATCTCTTCCTTGTCCACCCCCATTTCCTCCCCACTTTTCATCCTCCACAGGCAGTGGAGGAAAAGTAGATGGATTGTCAGCAACAACTGGAGGGACAACCCATGTGTTTGCTCGAAAACCATAAGGAAGGTTCCCAAACTGAAAGAGAAAAAAGTAACTCGCATTAATTTCACTAAATAATATTTTGTGAAGAATCTAAAGGAAATCATAAAATTACCTTATTGTGCTCTGTGAAACCTTTCATGAGAGCTTTGTATGCCTGCAAAAGTACCATAACTTCAAATGATAAAGAGGAATTCCAGATTAGAAGTAGTGGTACAAAGAACCAAAAACTGCGAGCTAAAGAGGTCCACACAATAAAATAGCTGCCACGGAAATACAAAAGACTTGGTCAACTCACAGCATCAAAGATCCGGCTTATCTGCTTTAGCAAACCAACCAAACAATGACTCAGGAGAATGCGTTTACCAGCAGGATAAAACCCTCTGCGGGAAGCCACAATTGTCGTCGGCTTCCCACTGCAAACACGGACCTGTATGTGAATACAACCCAACATAGTTCAGAAACCAATTCAACATGATAGTTTCACAGCAAGAAATCAAATGATTAAATTGGGGACTCTCACATCAATTTGAAATAAATCATCCTCTGTTTTATCCTCAAGGAACGGTCGAGTAGATTTCCTAATATCTGCAGAACCAAGAGACAATTAACAGATAAGACTTTCAAACTTTAAGAGTAAAATAAGTAAATGCATTTGCAAGAAAGCTGAGGAGAAAGAAATCAACCATAGTATTTTAATTAAAAAATAAAACTACAGGAGACCCCTAATGCACAAAAAAACACGAAAGAGATTAGGGTTGCAAACGAATCAAGTGTTTGACAAGCAGCTCTCAAATGAGCTCATTTACGTTCATTTGATAAGGAAAATGAAGCTTGAACACATTGTTTAAACCCAATAGATAGATGAGTCAAGCTCAAGCAAAGGTGGTTTTGGCTTGGTAAGATTTTTGAACAAACTAATTTATTGTTTGTAAGCATGCTTGCTTAAGTTTTCTCGAACATGCTTATAGTTAGATTAGCTAAAATTGCTTACAAGCATAGTTGCCAGATCATGTGTCATAAATCGTATCGATCTTTTAATTATTCTATATCATAATGTATTGTATCATGCATCTAAGTTTTTATCAAAATAACAGCTCTATATCAAAAGGTTTTTACTATTGTTAAAAAAACATTTAAATAACATAATATAAATATTTTTGTAAGCAATATACATTACTTACAAATAGTTGATTTAATTCTAAGTAATGTGATTTGTCTACATTTTTATTAAAAAGTTCAATTGATTTAATTGTAATCTTATTGAATCATGTATCCCCCAAGGATTTTTTTTTTTTGATAAAGTGAAAAATGCAAAAAACTTATAACTACCTGTAAGTTAAATACATATAACATGAAAACAAATAAAGTAGGACAAAGGATCGCCCAAGTGGTAAAGTGCTCCTTCGCCCTAGACTAGGCTCACAGTTCAAGTCCATCCTCCTCCACCTCATATAAATTATGGTCTTAGATGTTCTCAGAGAGAGAGAGAGAGAGAGAGAGAGAGAGCAAATAAGGTAGCATCAAGTAATCTTGTTCAATTTAACTATTTTTCTTATTTACAAATAGTCAAAAATGTTGCAGAAAAAATTGTGTTTATCGTTTCAAAGATATTGACTCATAGTAAATTCATACACATTGCCCCCCTTAACTATAAAAAAAAAAAAAAAAAAAAAGTAAATTCATACACATTGAAATTATCATAACAATAGTATCTTTTTTATCTTTCCGCAATGAGTATTAGTAAGTTCATCTAGTTTCTCAGATTTTTTTTTTTTCAAAGGCATAGTTATTATACACTATAATAGACCATTATATTTAATGAAAAACATCATATCACTAAATTATTCATCTTGAAAAAAGAAAAAATTATTTGCTCTACATTTCACTTGTATATCCTAGTATTTTCTTACTTCCCTTTTAACATACAAATAAAAATCCAATATGTAATTCTATCTCTTGGCTTTTTTTTTTTTTTTTCTCTATTGAAAAAATAAATTTTTATGATCTAAAGTGATGGTGTATATATCAAATACATCGTCGATATCATACATCACTAAAAAGTATAGACACTGACTTGAGACTCGACATAAAACAACACGGATGTGTCAACTTGACGATTTTTAAAAAACAAAAGACACAATACGCTGGGGACTCTGCAAAAGGATATACTTTATATGCTTCAGATATTAATATTTTATTCAAATACAATAGAAATAATGCTATATATAACTAACTAAAATTAAACACCATTATTTTGTATCTCAAAACTAAACAAATAAGTTACCAAACAATTATATACAATAAGGAATAACAATAAATTATATTCTATAACTTAAAAGTTAACCAAAAAAAATTTATCAAAACAAAATAATTTTTTTTTAAAGCGAGTCCATGTGTCCAAAACAAGTCTATAGCATGTCCAAGTTATATCTAGACAGAAATAAAAACAAAACGCAGCGAAAGGCGACTCCAACACGTGTCCGCCGTGAATCTGAGTCCCTCATGAGTCCAACTCACAAAAAGCACAATTGATAGTGTGTCCATGCTTCCTAGGTGCAATGTGAACCATATCATAAGATACGGTATATTTTTTTGAAAGGTAGATACAGTGTATTTATTGAAATTAAGCTTTTTGAGAAAAATAGATACACTCAAAAAATACGCACTAATTGCCTATCTAACAACATTTACCATATGAATCACATCATGTACCATAAGTTTTTGACAACTATGCTTGTAAGATTTTAATGGCTCAACTTATCTTGTTAATAACTTCGATTAGTTATAAATTTTTGTTTATATTTGCAATTTGTTTGTTAAATAGAAAAGTTCATTTGTTAAAAACAATTTTATTTGTTAAGTTAGTTTATTAAAAGGCTCGTGAACAAGGTCAATCAGACGCACAATTATAGAATCACAAGCGTGATTGGCTCGCCAATAAACCTAATAAACAAGCCTAAACATAATATTTCAAGCTCATTCAAAACTCAACTCAAGCTAGACCTTGCTAATAAAACAAGTTCAAAGATTCCAATATTTGTCTCGTCTCGTTTGCAGATCCCATTTGACTTTTCACAAGGTGATGAACCATACAAAAGGTAACCAAAAAGTAGTCAACTTTGGTCTTCAGAAGGCAAAAGCTATAGCCTATAGGAACTTCTAAAGCAACATGAGTAAGGATAAAATTCCAATCAAATTTGAACCAAAAAAAATGATGAATATGAGAAGAATGTCACGTGGCCCATTGGAGGATATCTGTTGGTAGTAGGAGTTTACTTGAGTTGAATAAGTCTTGATAAGAAACGTCCGGAAGTTGTTAGGAAGTTATCTGATTTGGATTAGAATGAGTGATTTGTTCCTAGTTTATAGGATAAGTTGTTTATTTCCGTTGAACTTGTTCTATTTATTTGTAAACAGTAGGAGGAGTTGGTATCAGAAAATAATTGAAATTACTCTTTGAGTATTTTGGAGGCTTGAGGTTTCCCTCAAATCAAACCTACATCCCTTAAATTTCATCTTCCTTATCTGTTGGTTATTTCAGCAAGTTACTAACCTGCTACTGGTCCTTCCTATCACCATAGGGAAGTCCAAGAAAAAAATCCCTCAATCAAATATCCAACCCCCTGCCAATAGACCCAACACACATTCTGTTGCAGCGGAACGTAACAATATAGTATCAGAGCCAAGCAGGAAGGATCAACAGATAGGTCATCTGGAGTCAAAAGTCAACACTATAGCTATTGGGCAGCAGAAGATCCTCACTGAAATGAGAGAAATGTTTGATGCCATGAATGCCAGGTTTGATTGTCTAACCATGAACCAAACTCGAGACTTTGGGGGGAGTTCACACAACTAGAATCATTCGATGAGCGATCGAACTCTGGGTAATGGAGCCGCCAACCGTGAACAATCTACTGGCCAATACTAGCCTAAGATGGTGAAGCTTGATTTCCCACATTTCAATGGGACTGAGGACCCAACAAGTTAGATTTGTAGAGAAAACCAGTTATTTGAATTCCATCAAACACCTGAGGAGGAGAAGGTAGCACTATCTTCTTTCAATCAGGAAGGCAATGCCCATTTGTGGTATCAACTGCTCAAAGAAGATGCCCCCATCATTACATGGGAGTGCTTTGAACAAGGACTTCATTGCAGGTTTGGACCGGCACAATATCAAGATTTCTTTGGTGATTTAACAAAATTACAACAAATTGGTTCATTAAGAGATTACCAAACTCAATTTGAAAAATTATTAATAAGAGCATGGAAGTTGACTCCATCTCAACAAGTGGAATGTTTTATTAGCAGATTGAGTAATAGTATTAAAACTGATGTTTAAGCTTACAAACCAATGACCCCTATCCGCAACAATTCGACTAGCAAGATTGTACGAGTCCCGCAATGGAGCAAGTGTCCTTATTATGGAGTTGAAAAAGCAAGACTCAAGTGAAATTGGGGTGTCTAGCAAGAGCCAAAGCACATTACCAATCAAGAGGTTAACTCCATCAGAATTAAAAGAGCGAAGAGATAAGGGTTTGTGTTTTAATTGCAATGAAAATTTTAGTCTTAGCCATCGATGTAAAAATTTATTTTTCATTGAAGGAAGTTGGTCTGATGAAGAAGATAATGATGTGGACATGGAGTTGAAAGATCACGGATGATATGCTGAGTTCTCTAAGCTACCCTTGAGGACAAGGGTGTTCTCTAGGCGAGTGGAATGTCACGTCCCACTTTAGGATAATGTTAGTAATGGATTAGAGTTGAATTAGTCTATTAGAGAGATATTTGGTTAGTGGATTACATGAGTCTGTTAGGCAGATATTTTTTTGAATTAGGATAACATAAGAGAGTTGTGAGAGAGTTTGTTCCTAGTTTGTAGGGGAAGTGGTTTAGTCCCAGTTTATTTATATGTAATCGTTTTTTATGATAATGGTAAGCAGAATATATATCTTTTTGGTTAGTAATTAAGTGGAGGTTCTGATTTCCCTCGAAGCAAATTAATCGTTTATTCTATCCATATCTTTATAATTGAGTATATCCAAAATAAAGAATAACAAGAAGCAGATCTCTACTTCTCTGGCCAACCAATCACCTCTTCATAAACCACATACCATATCAGTGGCCAACCAATCACCTATCCATAAATCACACGCCAAATCAGTTACACAAGCACGTAACAAAGAACAATAATGACTACGAAAACAAAACCGTTTGAACATGGGAAGAAAAGGTAAGAATCACACATGCCTGGAAAAATAAATAAATAAAAATTGGTTCGATTTATTATTGGAACGAAAATAGAAGAACTCACAACACAATTCAACAAAGAGAAAGCGAGATCAATTTTCAAATACAATGATGTTGAAATAACAAGCAGCATTAACCATAATGCTGCAAATTTCAGAAAGCATGAGCCACCTATATTCCTCGAACTTTCCATTCTTTCCAAGAAAGTCACCAACAAAGCAGTGATTGTCTATTTAAAGATATCAAACAATTGTTCAATATAACTACAGGAAATGATCATGACCACCAATCCTGTTTGGTTGCCAAGACCTAGAGGAAAAATAGAAGTTACTAAAAATGGACAATGAAAACAAAATTCAATTTTCATATGTCCATACTAATATATAAAAGCGAAGATTGTTTGTTGTATGTGAAGTCCAGCCACAAATTTCTTTACCAAAATACCCTTTTAAAGGGGCCCCAAATCGAGTTTGACCTCATTTTAGTTACGAATTGAGTGTAAGCTGAGCTTAGATCGAAAAAATAAAAAAACTTTGATACATTTCCACCCTAGTTGAAATTAATTATATATAGTTACAACAATTACTTTTCAATAATAGGTTATAGGAAGATTAAGGGTTAGGAAGAAGTAAAAAAAGTTTCTCTGGTCACATAAATTTTAAAACCTCACCGTTACCTTCTCTTACCCCACTGTTTGCTTTATATAGCAGTAGAGATAAAACCTCCATTCCAATAGAAATTATAACTATTATATAATTTCTGCTAGTCGGAAACCAATTTCAACAGATGACCACTTTCAACGACATTTTACAATTAATTTTCCTTCATTTCCTTATCAATCAAACAACATTTGGCTAGTAAAATTTAAACAAAAGAAAAAGAAAAAGAAAGAGAGAGAGAGAGAGAGACGGAAATGAGAAAACTCACACTGAATTGGCGGAGTCAGGTGAGAGAACGAGAAGAAATCGTAGAACTGCCCAAGCCTCGGCGGCGGGCACATCGCCGCCACGTCACCTTTCTCTGCCGCCGCCTCTCCTCCGGCAATCGCCGAACCGTCCAACTTCGGAGACTTGGCGCCATGCGCGCCTCCTCTCTGGACCCCACCAGCGGCGGAGCTCGGCCTCTTGTCGTCTCCTCCTCCTCCTCCTCCTCCTCTCGTCTTCGAAGTGGCATCGCAACCGGCAGTTTCTGGACCGGCATCTTCTTCATTCAGACCGGGATCTTTCGAACCAGGATCTTTCTGACCGGGTTCTCTCGGGCTACCTCGACCGGAGGATTTGGACGAACCGAAAGAGGTGGTGCACGCAACGATGTCGAGGAGCCGTCTGACGTGTGCAATTGCCAGCTCCTCGGTATAGTCCTCTGCACAATTTTAAATTTTTAAATATACCCGTAATTTTCTTATTATAATTTTTGGTCACAAATTTAAAAATAAAAAATTAAAATTACATTTTACCACCTTACTATTTCCTTATTTTCAACCATAACAATCAGTCTTTTATATATATATATATATATATATTTTTTTTTTACAACAAAAAAAGAAAACTAATCCCCAATTTTCAATATATGTTCTGTCAAATTTACTAATGAAAAATTGGCAAATGAATCATTGACATATAACATTTTTTGTCACATTCAAAATAATTATAAATTATTTGTATTTAAAGGTGCAAAAACATAATTTTATATAAATGACATAAAGAGTGTAAATTTTATGTACAATAAAATTAAAATATTTATTTTTAAGAAATTTTTAAAAAAATTAAAGTCCAATATCACTTTTTAAAAGTTTAAATATTTTTTTAATAAATATTCATTAAACAAATCCAATATTAAAAATATTCTAAATTTAAAATTTTGAGTTTTCTTATTACATAAGTATATATTTTTTAATATTTTGCGCATTTATATAGTATTATATTTATAATTTTATATAAAATAAAAATATTTATTTTAGTATCTATGTAATAAAATACAATACATTTAAAAAATGTCTCTCTTAAAAATTAAAATTTAAAAATTAAGATTGAGTTTTATTTTTTAATGAACGGTTGAAATTTTTTACAAATCAAAATTTTTGATCAAACTCCTATCTAATCTTTTGATTATTTTACATTCTGATAAAATATTGAGTTAAAAATTTTTGAAATAAGAAATATGACTAGGTCGATATGATGCTGCAAACATGACCATTTGAGAACCACGGAATGACCATTTTAGAAAATAAAATTTATTTTAAGTTTTAAAAATTGATATATTAATATATTTTAATCTCAAATATTTAATTTTAATTAAGATGAGCATAAATTATTTGCTAGTGAAAATATAATAAACAATTACCTTCCACCATGGTGAGGTGGCATGGTTTGAGAGAGAGGATCTCCACCGAATCTTTCAGCCGCGATCCTCGGACCTGTCGCATGACAAAAGAGATGGTTTTGTTCAACACCACCGCGTGCCATTCAAAACACAAAAATGTTAAGTGGTGTATGGTTTATTTTCTATTTTTTATTTTTTATTTTTATTTTATGTGTTAAAAATTTTAAAATGGAGAAACAAAAAAATATTTTATTTTTCTTATTTTGAAATTTTTTTTTTATTTTTTGTTAAAAACTCTCAAAATGACTTTTTATCATTTTCATTTTATGTATAAACTTATTTTCAGTTTTCGAAAATAAATTTTGAAAATACAAGTAATCAAATGAATTTTGACCTGTTTTTCTTATTTTCAAAGTATAAAATGAAATATAAGTTAAAAACAAAAAATAAAAAATAGAAAAATAAACCAAATGACCCCTAAGACCACCATTTCATCGCACAATTGGGATAATTTGATTAGAGAAATGATATTAATATTTTAATTTCATTTTACTTTTTAATTAATTTATAATTAAAATTCTGTTGGGTTGAAAACCCTATTAGAGAAATGATCATTTTTCATTTAATATCCTACACTAAATTTTAACGCTCTAAATTTGGAGTGTAATTTTTTCTTTTAGAGAAAAATCAGAGTATAACTTGTTTTTACTTATTAGTAATTAATAATTAGGTGAAAATAATTATGCCAATTGTATTTTATTAAGAAAGTTAGTGATAATTATAATTATTACAAATAATTATTAATCAATATAAATTTCACTTCAATTAACAGTTACGAATAGAGCTAATACTGCATATTGTGCCTATTAATATTAATTCTTTATTTTATTATAAAATTAATTTAATTTCTATCGAGATACAATTATTTGAAGCATTTAATCATTCAATTTTTCTAATCGGTGGAAAATATTTACCTTAATTAAAGATGCTCAGGCGACGGCAATTAGACAAGAAGATAACGAATTTGTGGTCCTAGTAATTATCTTTTTGTAATTATTTTTAACTCACTTGAAGAAGAATTTGTGATCATGGATTGCAAAAATTCAACAATTTTTACCAAATTCTATTTTTATGGTTGATAATAATTCGGAAGTTACATAAATTATTTTTAAACATATCCTTTTTTTTCTAAAGTAGACAAAATAAAAAAAAAAGAGTGAAAAAGTCTTACCTCATTATCTTTACACCCTTTCTATTTTAGAGTATTCCAACATTAACTCTCTAAATATATACAGAAGTGGATCCAGGAATTTTGTTGAGTAGGGATAAAATTAAAAAAATAAATATTAAAAATTTTTAAATAACAACCAAATTTCAGTGGAGACAATTTATATATTATGTATTAAAAAAATAAAAAAATTTTATACAAAATATGTATAAAAGATACAAATGTTTGACAGTCAATGGGGGCAGTTACCCCACTCACATCTTCTTAAATCTGCCTCTGAATATATATAATTTTTTTTTTTTGAAAATTCTCTAAATATATATAATTAGTATAGCATTTCTTAATAAAAAATTTATTTAGAGTACTAGTAAACAAAAATATCTTTAAATTAGAAAATTTCTTAGGAAAAGTTGATATGTATAACCATTTCAAGATCTTATAATCCATGCCTCCCGTCTTGAGACCAAGCTAGAAAGTCAGAGAACCACGAAGGTTGGGATCGTGTGTTGTTCAGGGTCAAACATAACCCATCATTATTTTGAGATATTAATGATGTGTGTAATCTACTCAAGTTTGGAATCAATTTCTATTCGTGTATTAATTGATTAACCAAAATATTGTTATTTTTTCAAAAATATGTTATAACAAAAAATGGATAATTTGACTAAACTAAAGTGACGCCTGTTTACTTTAAAATATTATAAGGAGTAAATATAATTTATTCTCTGGTCATTTTGATTTAAAAAAACTTATCTGTAATTTAAAAGTTTACACCTAACTCTCTTGTGGCTAGAATTTAGGATTTTCTAAGAAATGTCTTAAATTCGACTCTAAAGAGAGCATTTCCTTGAAGTAGTCCTTGTGGGTTAAAGAATAGGTAATAGGGCTCTCAATGTCACGACTAACCGAAGCTAATTAGTTGAATGGTTAACTAATTAGCGAAAAGGATAGACGAAAGAGTTTGTTACTGGATTACTCTAACTCGATCAGAGAAAATGCTCAATGTTATGACTATTCAAAATTGATTAGCTAAACAAGCACTCGTGATTGACCTAAGGGTCAGTACGTGGGGGTGTGTACTGACAGTCTGGGGAGTTTATTATCCTTATAAAACCCAAAGGACTTACAGAAAAATTTTTTCCCGTTACAAAAAATTCTCTCGTGATTTGAACTAAAATGTAAAATTGATAAATCCTAAATAATTCTATTGAATTTATGCCTCGAGTCAAAACTAATTGAAAAAATAATGTTTTTGTAAAAACTAATAAATAAAAGTGTATGTTTACCTATTTTATATTAAAATGATTTTTTTAAAGGATACTTAATAAACAATTAATAAATAAATATGACTTTTTTTCAACAATTTCTTTTACACAATCTTGCAAACTTTTACAACCTATGAGATATAAATCTAATTAAATTTAATAGATTTCATTAATTTTACATTTTAATCCAAATTACAAATAAGATATGTCTTGACTTTTAACTAAAATGGATAAGATATTTTTGAGTTAATTACTTTTATATCCTCAACATTAAAAGATAAAATTTACTAATACCCCATTAATTTTAAAAACCTATTTTTACACCATTTATATTTTATATTAAGCGAAACGTTTAAAAATTCATAAAAAAATAACGCTTTTAACTATTAATAACTTTAAAAATGCATTTAGGTGCACTATATTTCACATTTATGCACTTCCACCACATTTTATTTGATTTTAGACGGATTTTTTATGCAAATGTAAGTTTTTAAAGTTTAGAAGTTATTATGATCTTTAACTTTATTATAAAGGATATAAAAATAATTAACCCGATTTTGAATAGGTATTTTTGTCTCTTTAATTTAAAATTTAACATAGTTTTCTACTTTACTTTAATCTAATCTTAACTACCTGGGGTATAATTGTAAGTTTTTTAAATTTAAAGGTGTTAGTAATTTTTACTTTAAATACAAGGACATAAAAACAATTACTCCTGTACTTTTGAGCCAAATCCAAAGGAATAAAAGGTAATTATCCCATATTTATAATCCAAAATGAACAAATTGACTAAACTAAAATAATATCGTTAATTTTGATCTAAAATATTATAGTTATATTTTTTGAAGCTGCTCACAAGATTTCAATCCAAGTATGTAGTGGTTTGAGTTTAGCTTGAATTATTGAGTGAGTAGTAGAAAATAACTTGAACTTGACCCGTTTAAGCCTATAAATCAACTTGAGCCAAGTTTTAACCAAATCAAATTTGAATAGCTTGTGAGTTATTTGATTCATACCTATACCTAAAAATGACTGTTATTAAAGTAACACGCCTTTCTCAAATTATGCTGTATAATTCATTAATATACTAATTCTTAATATTTACTTATAATTTGAGGAATTATAAATTATAAATTATATTAGTATGGGAAGAAATTATTTAAAATAGCAATCATGTAATATTATGATTTATATAATAAATTATAATAAAATTTGTTCTTACTCATACGTAATTGTTAGAATATTTTATATTATTCTGTATATATATTATAAATAATATAAATTCCATAAAATGACATAGAATATTCCAACAGTAATAAAGTAGAAGTTATCCATCCTATTTGATGAAACTATTTGAAAAAATAATAGACTGACATAACTTTTAATATTAGTTCAATGAAATTAAGAATAAGAGTAATTAAAATTTAAAATGTATTTAAATAAGAATATATCTAAATTATTAAATTTTAACTCAACAACATTCAACCTCAAATTTTAGAATTAACGTTAAAAACAATGTTAAGCCCTCGAAAGCTAACTATTTGACCATTTGTAATAATTCCTATGCAATAATCAAAAGAAAACAAACTTTTCTCAACCTACTTAGGCTCCGTTTGAAGTAAGAAAAAATAAGATAAATTGAGATAAAATGTGATTTATGGTTAATTTTGGCAGTAGTAAACTGTGTGAATAGTTTTTCAAATTCGTTCCCACGGATTTAAAAAATTCACATAAAATAATAACAATAGTACTCGTTTGAAAGGTTTTGACACGAATAATATGGTTGTAAAAAAAATTTACACATTCGGTTAACTTCTAAATTTTTTATTTTTTTAGCGAAATATTGAAACTTTTTGAAATTAGAAATGGCGGAAAAATTAAAGGTATAGAGATTGTTGGAGATTTATAGTGATTTATAGTATTTGTTAGGAATGCCAAACGGATCTTAATTATAAAAAAAAAAAAAAAAAACGTTTCTCAACGTGCGTGGGGCCTATTTGAAACGTACTCAAATCGGAGGTACACCAAGACCTCCGCGAGGAGAAAACGGCCCCATCAAATCGTTTTTTGGTAAGTCCGGTCCACAATTCTAACAGGAAAGGCCCACCTGGGCCAGCGAAGCAGGTCAGCAAGGAATTAAAAGTGCAATCAATGCCGTGTTTGGATGGAAAAAATAAATAAACAAAATTAAAAAAATTAATGTAAAAATGACACACACCAAAATTTAATTAAAAAATTTAAAAATTTAAGTAGATCAATTTGCATTAAATTCTTGCACTCCATTTTATTTTTTCATTAAATAAAATTATACAACTATCTTCATTCTTCTAATATGATATATTATATAATTTTAATGTCATAAATATTCTTTTTATAAGAATAAGAATAATTATGTAATTTTATTTAATAAAAAAAATAGAGTGTGATAATCTATTCATGAAGTGTAAATAGATCCACTCAATTTTTTTTTTTTTGTAATTTTTTATAATTTTTAATAAAATTTAGTAAATCGAACACCAAGCACACATCATACCTCGTGAGATAACGAATAGTTTGTCACGTGGCATGTCTCCACATGGACCGCTAATAGCTTTCTCACATCTAAAATCCTGTCCGTTGATATGCCCTGCAGTCAACAGACGCAGAAAGACCGGTTAAAATACCGAAATATTGAATAGTTACTCGGTAAGTACAATCGACGACGGTCACACTTACCTTAAGCGTCACTTGCGATTCTTCAGGAGTTTCCACTGTAATTTCAATCACCGTAGGCAAAACTGCACCCAATAATAATAATAATAATTATAATAAATATTAAAAAAAACAGTGAGTAAATGACAAAATGTTGCTGAGAAAATTTAGAAAAATAAAAAAAAGTTTAATCTATCAATATGTTAATTTAAAAAAAGAAATATTTAAAATTCAATAAATATTATTAAATAAAAATATTTAAAATCTCAATAATTAATATGATTTTAGTCAATACTGTTTGCCTGCTGAGAAATTCAGGAAAAGTAATAGACAAAAACAATGAGCATTGGCATTTCCTTCTACTTTGTTAAAGAACCTAAATGGGAAAAAAAAAAAGAAAAAAAAAAAAACTTAACAAGTTAATTTAAAATTAGAAAAAATATAGATAAATATCACACTGTTAATTTATAATAATTTTCTGGTTGGAAAATCCTGGAGAAAATAACACCCAAAAAAAAAATGAACATTTAAGTTTAACATTTACTTGCACTTAATTATATATATATATATATATATAAATTAATTTGCCAATTAAAAATTAGAAATCCTATAAATATCCAGGCGAAAACAGTACATATATAGAAAAAGAAAATCTGGGAAGTTTCTTCCAGGTTAGTTAATTGAAGAATTACAAAAGCAATCAATAAGAAAACTAAGAGCTAGGCTCTCTCATTTTCCCCTGTTTTCCCAGGAACCAAACAGAAAGGGCAGAGAGAGAGAGAGAGAACACAATATATCAAAATTGGATAGATACATAGAAATGGAGGTACATATACATATATATATATATAGCAAAGACTTCACCTTTCTCCTCCTTCTTCTTCTTCTCTCCTTTGGCTTTGTGAGGCTTTGCCCTTCCAGTTTTGGGAGCCATTAATTTGTGCTTTCAAAATCTTTAGGTTCCAGCTAAATTTGAGTTATATCAACCCAATTTTGACGGCAATTACAATGCTACGAATAGAATTTATCGAGAAATATAGCAAGCTAGCACTTAGAATTTTTATTTTCTTTTTTTTGTAAACAAAATAGCTGCATAAAAAAGCCAAGCAATTCGTGAGTATTGCATGGTTCAAAACCTCTTGACACTCTCAAACTCAATACCGAAACGAAAGATAGGACATATAGATATATATATATATATATATTTGGTTTAAGAAGTTTGGTGCTTTTTCATGATAGAGATATATCTATACATACACACACTTACATGGAGAGATATTAATTATGGCGGAAGAGATATTAATGATAGGGGGATTAATTGTGGTATGAGTATTCTTCCTCCCTTCTTCTTGAGATATCTCTATAGATGACCACTTCGAGCTTATTGGAGGCAGCGAAGTGATAGTAGGCTAGCTGGTAGGGGTCAGATGAAGTTTAGAAAGAGAAATAGAGAGAGAGGGAGAGTGATTTTGCGCTGTGAGAGCGGATTGGATAGGATAAGGTAACCCAACCCTTTCGCTTTGTACTTAGTTCATAAGAATGTAAGGCTGGCAATTTGGGGCCTCTTATTTCTCTGCCTCTCAACTTAACAGATCATCTCTCTCTCCCCCCTCTCTCTCTCCTCACTCTCTTCCTATATCTGTACATTTGTAATGTTGTGATTAGGGACTAGAAGCAGCTGGTGATGCTAAAAGGGTTATCACCAACTTTCCTTTTGACCATTTACCAAATTATGGCTCAGTTTAGAACATAACAAAATAAAATAAAATTTTATAAATTTTTATAAATACAAATTACGAGGTAATAAAATTTAAATTATTCATTCACTGTACGAATTACGAGATATTTATTTTTATAATTTTATTTTATTTTATACACTTTTGTATAACTCCAAACACACCCTATATACATTTTTACACATATACGTATTTATATAATAAAATACGACAATAATTTAAATTATTTTTCTAACAAATTAAGATTCAACGGTTAAAAATTATTTTTTTTTCATTTAACGATTGAAACTATTTTTATATTTTAAATTTCTCACTTAATTCTTATTTTAATGAACCATGCTACTATTTATTTCACAAAATGATTTTGACATTTTGAATTTCACCATATTTTGCAAATAAAAAATGACAACTTAAACTCTGTTTAATTATGATTACTACAAAGTTAAACTTTTCAAATTAAAGTACCGTAATATATGTAATTTGTGTTTTTTATGGTGTTTATCAAAAATTAATTAGAAATGGACTAAAATATTTGTAATAACGGTTAGGTCTAAAATTTTGTAAAAAAATAGAATTCATGAATTATTATAATTTTTTTAAATTTAAACTTTTTTTTTTAAATTTTAACTATACAAAAAATTTAATATTAATTTTATTTAAAGAGTCACGAGCACAAATTATTACTAGTACTAATAATGGAGAAGAGGAAAAGGTGAGAATTTTTTAGTTATATTATAAGGAAGGGGTGGGACTGGACTTTTCTTCGGATAATCATTCAACGCCTTAGCTTATGCCACGTTGTTTGATTACAATCCGTTAATAATTCCCTTAAAATAACTCTTTTTTTTTTTTCTTTCCCCAAAGCAATCAAAACTTGAAAAATATGAAAGCCGTTGAATTAAACTAGCACTAAAAGTTAATCCCACCTTTTGGGACCCTTTCAAGAAAGTTGCATTGGTTCAGTTTCTATTTTTGTATTATATGATCTTCTCATTGAAATATTAATATTTTTGTTTGGTAATTCTTTAACCTGTAATTTATATTTCTTTAAAAAAATTAAAAATAAATAAATTTACATACAGATAAAATAGCTGATATTTTCTTTTTTCTTTTGTCTGGTAATTATTTGTCATGCTATTCACATTTCTGAAAAAATAAAAAATTTCTTAAAAATAAGAAAATTCACTGGCGGTCCATATATAATTTTTTATTTTTAAATATTTTTTAATTGAAATATTTTAAAATATATGTCATCATGTCAAACGGTGTAGTCCTTACAATTGGAATTCAATTGCCATAGTTATATGGGGGGAATTTAGGAGTTCAAAAAAACTCAAGTTTTGGTAATTTTTTGGGTGTTATTTTTTTTTTTTACACTTTTTTGTGTGTTTGGTTGAACCATGGAATTTTTAGTATTTTTTAGTAACTTTTGGGTGTTTGGTAATTTTTTACTGTAGCAAAATAAAAAAAGTGGTAACTTTTGAGTGTTTGGTATATTTTTTTATTGTAACAAATTAAAAAAATTGTAATTATGGAATGTACTTTTTACAGTAGCAAATCAAAAAAGTGAAAAAATTTGTGATTTTGCCAAACACACTAAGAAACTTTTGGTATTTTTTTACTAATTTTTGAGTTGCCAAACGGGCTCATAATTTTGTGTTTCTGGAACATATTTGACACATTCACATATAGTGTATTTGCAGCTCAATAAATTTCTATAAATTTTTTACAAAATTTAAATTTTTTATATATAGTATAGATTATAAGAGTATTTTTTACAAATTTATACTAATTTTTATAATTCCAAACACACCCTCTAATACGTTTTCTAGTACATGACGAAAATAAAAAAATATTGTGTGAACAAGTAGATTTAAAAAAAAAATTTACTCGAGTTAAAATTGCTTTTGTTACATAGTAAATTAAATTATTAAAACCACCAACTTAAGTTTCCAAGCCACCAAATAGAGGGAGAAAAGAGTAAAGTGACTTTTTCCCTGCATCACAAAAAAGTAACAAAAAGAAGAAGAATTTTGTCACAAAAAATATTTGACTTCCAATCTTTTTAAAATGAACGGTCTAGTTTTTAATTTATAATTTATAGATAAATAAGGATAATTGGGATGGCGAAATCAGAAGAATACCTAAAAATATCTATATAATTAAATATTTTTAAAAAAAATTAATACTAACTATCTCTGTCTCTGATCGAATAATTCTTCAAATTAGAATGCAACGATTACCGTTATAGTTTTGTGTTTATACATATATATGTATGTATATATGTGGTGCATTCACATACTAAATTCTTTTGTTATATTAATTTTAAAAAATTTTAAAAATAAAAGAAAAAGGAAGCAAAACATAACAAAAGCACATGAAGTGAGAACCCCGCTCGAGCCGCCCACACGACAGGAAAGATTTCGCGTGTAGCTCGAAGAATCTTTATGGCCAAACATAGGTGCACTAATCAAATTTTAGAGATAAAAACTGCTTCTTTAGCAATTTTTACGGGGAAGTGAGAAGAAATATTGGGTTAATTTTACCAATATAAATCCATTAGCATCAATCTCTGTGAATTGAGAAATTTATATAAGAAACAATTTAATTAGTAAATAGTAATTTTCACGTGGGAAGTACATCAAATCTTTTATTTTATTTTATTTTATTTTAAATTTTAATTTTATAAGATGAGAAATTAATAAGAGAGACGTGATTTTAAGTTAATCAAAGAGTAAAATATTATAATTTATATTGATTTCTTTCATTTTTTATTTTTACAAATGAGAGAAGTTAACTGGGTAGAAAACAATGTGATCACCCTAATCAAAAATGATCGGTTAATTCATTGATTTCTTGGCAAAGGATGAGATTAGAAAGTCATGAATAGTGTTTGATCCATAGTTGTTAATACAGCATTTAATGATATATTGGTTTGTTATTGATACAGTACGCACTTTTGTCAATACTTTTTGGTGTACTATTTTAAATTTATCGTTATCAAATTATATATATAACGTATTTATAAAAAGTATATATATATATTTAAAAGATTAATATATCATTTAAATAATTATAAAATATAAATTATAAAAATCATATTAATATTTATTGAGATAACTAATTTATTATATTTTGTATTTTATAGAACATGATAACAAATAAAGAAAAAAGGCTCTTTATGTAAATTTAGTTAAGAGTTTATTTTACCTATACTCCTTATAATTTTGGTTTTATATACATAAATTAATCCCATAAATTTTACAAATGTGCATCTAAATCTCCTAAATTTTATATTACACTCACTTAGACCTCCTCTGTTAGATTTTTATTTAAAAAAGTAACTTTTGATCAATTTTTTTACTATGAAATTACCTATATCCCCTTATTATTAACGCAAAAAATTGCACAAAAAATAAAATTTCTCCGTTATTGTTCGAGGATAATGAAAAGAAAGTGGAAGAAAAGGAGAAAGTAGAATTTTCTCTCCATGTTTAGTTTATTAGATTAATAATAGTAAAAGGTAAAATTACTAATTTATATTTAATATAAATTTAAAATATTAATGTGAAGTACAATAATTTAATATAGAAAAAGGTTCACAAAAAAATTTAGTAAATTAATTATAATGTAATTTTTATAAAAAAATACATAATAACATAATATAAATATTTTTTTTATCAATACTAAATGTATAAAAGTAATTTTATAGCATTAATTGGGTCAAAAGTTACCTTTTGAATGAAAAATTTAATAGAATTAGTCTAAATGAATGTAATACAAATATCAAAAAATCTAAGTGTACATTTATAAAACTTGTGAGCTTTAAGTGTATGAAATTGGTATCACAAGGGGTGTGAGTGAAATAAACTCTTTAGTTAAAGAGCTGGGGAAGCAAATAAATTTATTGTTATTTTTTATTTTATTAGGTTTAATATACAAAGAAATCAAAATAAAAATAAAAGAAATTCCAAAACAAAATACAAAAACTTTAAAAATTATAAGTACAATCCGAGATTGATCGTATTGGCCAATACTAATATCGGTATAGAATACATATACAAAGTTACTAATTTTTGGCTGCTACGGTACAAGAGTAACGACCTTTATTTGATCACAATGTTTACTTAAAAAAAAAAAAAACCAGCCGATGGCTTAAATAAATGCTTTTAAAACCATAATATTCTAGGGACTGGATACGTGGTACCCTGTCCTTGGGGGATTCGGGGGGATCTGAAGTTAGTTTTGGACTTCAAACTTTTAAATTAAAATTTTAACTGGCCAATTGATGTAAATTAAATTTGTTCCTTCAATATAAGGATATAATTTTTGGTTTTTTTAAGGATAATTCAGTAAATAATTAATAAAGAGAAATTATGAAAAAATTAGAGAAAAATTAGATGAGAGAGAATCGCCACCAAAGCCGAAACAGTATGGTATTTTTCGGCGAGCTTGTCTCCGGCAAACTCGTAGCAGTTTCGTCAGTGAATCAAAACATCAAAATAAACTAATACGATTTGATAAACAAAATACATAAAAATGAAAAACAATCTCCTCTCTCTCTCTCTCTCTCCCCCTCTCTCTCTCTGCGTGTCTATCTATTTGGTTTACTCTTTTTCTTGGCTAATCTCAAGGCCATGATCTCATCTCATCTGCGCCATTGATAATCGCAGCGAGAGGTTAGTGAACCTATTTTTATATTTTTATTATTTTTGGGAGGGGGGTTGCTTTCCGTTTGGTGGTAGTGGGTTTTCATTCGAGCAATATGTTTCCCCTTTATGGTTCTTTTCTGGCAGCGATTTATTTCTGGTTTTTCAATTTCTGGATTGGGTCGTATTTCTCCGAAATGTGATTTTTCGAAAGTTTGTTGATTTGGTCGGTAAATCGTGATTTGGATTATGTTATGATGCTTTTTTGATTTGTTAATTTTGCTTCCCGTTCTGGGTTTACTAGTTTACTCTTAAAAAAAAAAATTATATTTTTATGTTGACGGATCAAATTTAATTCACATTAATTAAACTGTTAGGATTTAAATTTAGGAACTTAGAAATTCAAAACCAACTTCAAGCCTTCCAAATTCCTCCCAGAGATGGTTCCCTGCTAGGATGTGCATGGGATGTCGATTCATGATTATATTGGACTTAGAATCGGATAGATAATCTTATGAAACTAAGACCTAACTTTGATCTAATTAGTTCAGTTTATAATATAACGCATTGCTTTATTATGATAATAAATATGCAAAGCCCAGTTAAATAAGATCAAATCCAAAATGGTGTCAAATTGAAGATCAAGTTGACAAATTTTGTACTCAAGAATTCTAATAATTGCAAATAAGATGCTAGAAATATTTCAAAAAATATATAATATATTAATTAACTTTGCAAACGTACAATTTACGGCTTTATTAATTTTTAATTTTCTTAGTTGTGAGGTTTTATTAATTTTTAATTTTCTCAGTTGTAAGTTTTTTAATACTTAAAGAATCATGTAACAACTCTCGATCCTTCTATTGAAAAACCGTGTTATACCATTAGTTTAGCATCAGCTAATTTTTGGTAAGGTATATATAAATCTGGCACTCATGAGGGAACTGTGTTACACCCCCTTAGGGTGCGTATTGTCGGGATCCATGTTACACTCCCAAACAATACAAATATGAATAAGCATTGAGGAACTATATTGTACTCCCAATTTGTTGAGATTCAAGAAAATTGTGTTACACTCCATAACCTTTCTGCAAGAGAATTGTGTTACACCCTCAGTCGAGCATCTGTTATACTCAAGTAAGATAATTAATATAAATAATTGCTAGGGAACCATGTTATCGTTCCAATCAACTAAGATTGAGGAGAACCGTGTTACATTCACTAACTTTTCCATCAAGGAACTGTGTTACATTCCTAGTTAAGTATTTGCTAATCTCCACCAGTGTATTTATATAATAACATAATTTAAAATTTAACATTTCAATGCTAATGACTATTCTCTAGTCATTATAGCCAACCATAGGTGCACTAATCAAATTTTAGAGATAAAAACTGATTCTTTAGCAATTTTTACGGGGAAGTGAGAAGAAATATTAGGTTAATTACCAATATATATCCATTAGCATCAATCTTTGTGAATTGATAAATTTATATAAGAAACAATTTAATTAGTAGTAAATAGTAATTTTCATGTGGGAAGTACATTAAATCTTGCAAAATGCTACGTTTATACTCATACATTTACACCGGGATTATACCGGCCAAAACAACGTCGTTATGGCCCATTAAAAAAAACAAAAAGCAAAAAATTGAAACCAAATTGCTCCTACACTCCCCTCCCTTGACGCCGGCCGATCCTCGATACTCCTTCGAATTAGGTTCCCAGATCAAGAATACCCCTTTT
Organism: Vitellaria paradoxa; assembly: GCA_019916065.1. NCBI lineage: Eukaryota > Viridiplantae > Streptophyta > Magnoliopsida > Ericales > Sapotaceae > Vitellaria > Vitellaria paradoxa. The sequence goes on along the minus strand of CM034235.1, from coordinate 53,678,683 downwards.
GCTTCACCATTAGTCTCCCTCCTTAGCTTTTGCCAAGACTCTGAGAATGATCTCTCAACCCCATTGACTCTACTATACCTGTCATCTGTCATCATCTTCCTGTTTGTTACCTCTACTTTGTCGCCGTATAAAAGCCCAGATGTTCGAGGCCTAAAACCACCTATGGGACTTCATAGAAGTCTTTGGTTCTCCATTTCCAATTACCAAACATTGTCCCTAAAACCCAATTTGAAGGTTTCAGAACATTCATCTCTCAATGAATTCGAGTTTGAATCCCTCAAATTTCTCTCACCCACCAAAAGTTTTATCTCGTGAGAGTAATCAATGGTTGCTAGTGACACTTTGGTGTTTGAGACAGCTTTCATTTCGTTGATTTCTCCACCATTGTGGCGGCTGTCTTCCTTATTGAGCTAGACCGGTCCAAACTTTTCCTTTGCCGTGAGGATGAGTTCGAGCAGTACTCCCGAGTTTGCACTGATTTGCCTAGGATTGTTTCGTCCCATTGAGAGCATCGGTGGGAGCTGTAGAAATGTTCGGCTGATCAAGTATTCATCTCAGGAACCTAATTTGAAGGAGTACCGTGGATATGCCGACGTCAAGGGAGAACCACGGTGATTTGGGAGAGTATCGGAGCGATCTAGTTTCAATTTTTTTATTTAATGGGCTAAAATGATGCCGTTTTGGCTGAGTGTAACTTAAGGCATAAATATATGAGTGTAAGCATAGCATTTTGTTTAAATCTTTTATTTTATTTTGAATTTCAATTTTATAAGAAGAGAAATTAATAAGAGAGACATGATTTTTAGTTAATTAAAGAGTAAATTATTATAATTTATATTGATTTCTTTCATCGTCTATCTTTACAAATGAGAGAAGTTAACTCGGTAGAAAACAGTGTCATCATTCTAATTTAAAGTGATCGGTTAATTCATTGATTTCATGGCAAAGGATGAGATTAGAAAATCATGAATAGTGTTTGATCCATAGTTGTAAATACAGTGTTTAATGATATATTGGTTTTGTTATTGATACAGTGCGTACTTTTGCCAATACTTTTTGGTGTAAGGTTTTGTCGACTTTAGCTGGCAAGTTTCTCCGCTTGCAACCACCACATCAACCTCCCTACAAGCTTCCCAAAAAACACCAGGTTCTTCCGGCTATGGGCGGTGAGCTTATCTCTCATCTAATCTTTCCCGAGTTTTTTTCCTATTTTCTCTTTCTTATTTATTTCCTAGTTTACTCTTAAAAAAAAATTATATTTTTATATTGAAGAATCAAATGTAACTCACATTAATTAAACTGTTAGGATTTAAATTTAGGAACTTGAAATTCAAAACCAAATTCAGGCCTTCCAAATTCCTCCCGGAGATGGTTCCCTGCTAGGATGTGCATGGGATGTCGATTCATGATTATATTGGACTTGGAATCAAATAGATAATCTTATAAAACTAAGACGTAACTTTGATCTAATTAGTTCAGTTTAACATAATGCATTGCTTTATTATGATAATAAATATGCAAAATCCAGTTAAATAAGATCAAATCCAATTTGTGTCAAATTGGAGATCAAATCGACAAATTTTGTACTCAGAATTCTAACAACACTTGACCAAATTCTGCTAATTAGTTGCTAGAAATATTTTAAAAAAAATATATATATATATATATATATATATATATATATTATATTAATTAACTTTCCAAACATTCAATTTACGGGTTTATTAATTATTATTTTTATTTTTTCGGTCATGAGGTTTTTAATATTCAAAGAACCATGTAACAACTCCTGATCCTTTTATTGAGAAACTATGTTATACCATTAGTCCAGCATTAGCTAATCTCTGGTAGGGTATGTATAAATTTGACACTCGTGAGAAAACTGTATTACACCCCCTCAGGGTGTGTAATGTCCGGGTTCTTTTTAAATTCCCAAACAATGCAAATATGAATAAGCATTAAGGAAATGTATTATACTCCCAATTTGCTAAGACTCAAGAAAACCGTGTTACATTACATAACCCTTATGTTAGAGAACCGTTTTACACCCTTAGTTGGGTATCTGTTATATTCAAGAAGGATAATCAATATAAATGAATGTTGGGAAATACTGTAGAAATCGTAGGATTCCTTGTCCGAAGAGTTGTATAGACAATTACACATTGATTAAGGCTATATTCGGTGTATTGATTTTTGACTCCTACATTTTAAGGTTGCAAGAGTTAGATAATAGGAAAACCGTTAACAACCCCGAGTTAGTGACGATGTCAGATTCAGAAAAGACCCATTCGAGTTACTTAGTTAGGGTTAGGAGGACCGTGCCCGCATCTCATTACACGACAGGAATTGAGACACAAGGCGAGAACCTTGGACCAATAGTAGATGCTTTTGAGACAGGCGTCCGGGAATCTAGTCCCTCAAACAGAGCTAGGCCCCATTTTTATGCTGAGGATGTCAAGACCTCGATGAAAGCGGTCAGATCCAACAAACTCTTGTCCGATTTTTAATTTTTCAGGACCTTTTCTTTTAGGGTTCCTGGAGAGATAGATAGGGTATGTTGGCCGAGAGACAGGGAGATAACTGTATACTAGGGTGCCCTCATTGGTGGCCTTCGATTCCCCTTGGCGAAGCTCGTTAGGGAGATTCTGAATAGGCTCAGTTTGTCTCCTAGTCAAATCCTCCCAAACGGGTGGAGGATCCTGATCGGTTGCTGTGTCCTTTAGAGGGCAGCTACCGGTTATGAACTTACGTTCGAAGAGTTCTTATACTGCTACAAAGTCGTCGAGGAGGGCAAGCACTGGTGGTACTTCTCTGGCAGAAAGAAGGCCCTTAACTTGGTGACCCATCTGCCAACTTCCAACAAAGGTTGGAAGGACAATTTTTTCTTCGTTTACGGCACCGGATGTGAGCTCCAGGTGTGGGAGGCTTCAAACCCATCTGTAGTTAGGGTCCCGAGGCAAGGGGTAGCCCAACAAAAAGAGGTATAAGAGTTCTTCCTTTCTCTTTTTTTTTTTTTTTTTTTAGCTCGTTAAGTTTACTATGCAAACTAACGTTGCTTTAATGAATAGCCCGACTCCAGCCCAAATTGTTCGAGGAGTTTAAGGCCAGGGTCAGGCTTATTCAAGACTATGATGTCCATGTAGCAGACTACTTAATTAGTGTCGAGACCCTGGCCACAAATATGCTCGGCCTCGAGCCATTCAGAGAGGCTCTAGCTGCTGAACGTAAGCAGAGTGAGTTGCCATTTCATTTCTGTGTCTTTTTTTCGCATTTTTATCTTACTCTGATATTTTCTCTTGATGCAGGCGACCCTCCTCTGTTCGGCCCTGCTGACCTAATGGCATGCTTCGACGTGAACCATCTAAAAAGGAATAATAGGGAAGGCACTGATAAAGGGGATGACAAAAAGAATAAATTGACAATCGGTGATTGCTGGAGAGCTAAGAAAAATACTCCTGAGACACGCACTGCCACAGACAGCCCAACCGCCACCAATCCCCTAGCTCGGGAAGTAGGAAGCGTGCCAGAGAACCCTATAATCCCAGATCGTTTCATTAATCTCATTGACAATCCTTAACTAGCATGGAGAAAGACTACTCTACTGATTGCAGATGAGGAGATCCATTGCCAGGAGAGATGCACAAGTCATCAATTGAACCGTGACCTTAACCACGATATTATGAGGGTACGTGTTTTTGTGGATATTTTTTACTCTTATGGGTATTTGGCTGAATGTGGTATTAAGTTGGGTTTCTTGTCCTCTTTTGTTTAACCGGCTCTCACTCGTTCAACAGTTCTTGCTCATCGGATGATGCTGGCCAAACGACAGCTCGTGGCGGACGAGGAGTACATTAATAAGTTTCAGAGTGAGGTTGAAGTCCAGAATCAGAAGACCCTTGTCGCAATTCGCGAAAGGGACGCCGCCCTGGCCGCCGTTGAATAGGTGAAGATAAATTTCACTACCTAGCTTGACGGACTAAAGAAGAAATTTGAAGTAGAAAAGGCCGAGTTGATTGAGAATTGTGACTTAAAAGTGGCTGCTTGCATCGAGGAGTACAAAGATAATACACGTTTTCAAAACGATGTAGAACCTATCTTTACATAAGCATTCTAGGTCGTCTGGGAAAGAGCATCCCTTCTATAGTCTGGACTTATCAAAGCTCGAACTCATCGATCAAGAAATGACTATGGTGGGGGAGCTGGCAAAAAAAAAGAAGAGGCTAAATACGCCCAATCGAAAGATCCTACTGCCTGACCTCTTGTACTTCGATTTTTCTGACTGTAATGGACTGAGTAGGTAAACTTTGCCTCTTTAAGGCTTTGGCCTCATGGGGCTTCCTTACGCTGCTCAGCCTTGTAAGCTGAGCAAAAACTCTGCGCTACTCGGCCATGTGAGCGAATGAGGATGGCCCTGTGGGGCTTTCTTTCGCTGCTCAGCCTCGTGAGTTGAGCAAGATCTCTACGCTACTCGGCTACATGAGTCGAGCAGGTAAACTTGGCCTCTTTAAGGCTTTGGCCCCGTGGGGCTTTCTTACACTGCTTAGCCACGTAAGTTGAACAAGAACTCTATGCTACTCGGCCACGTGAGCCGAGTATTGAGATGATCTCGCTCGGATACTCAACCACCTCAATAGGTAAAATTTTCAATTAAAAGAGCAAAGTAAATAAATGAAGCACATCCATGCATTTCAAAAATCCAATTAAAAATAAACCAAAATTCATCATCCATTCAAAAGTTTAAAATAGTTTGACTACACAAAAAAAAAGAGAAAAAGAAGGAAGTAGAGTTCATTAAAAAAAAAACAGTCCATTACAGTTAGAAAAATCGAAGTAGAAGAAGTCATGCAGTAGGATCCTTCGATTGGGTGCTTCATCCTCATCTTCCTCTTGGCCATCTCCCTACGCCATAGTCATTTCTTGGTTAATGGGTTCGAGCTTCGAGAAGTCCAGACCAGGATATAGAAGGGCTACTCTCTGCCGGGAGACGTCGAACGCTTGTGTAAAGATGAGTTCTACATTGTTTTGAAAGCGTACGCTGTCTTTGTACTCCTCGATGCAAAACTAGCCACCTTCAAGTCACAATTCTCAATCAACTCAGCCTTTTCTGCTTCAAATTTATTATTCAGTCCGTCTAACTGGGCAGTGAGATCTATCTTTACCTATTCAATAGCGGCGAGGGCGGCGTCCCTTTTGTGAATCGCGACGAAAGCCTTCTACTTTTGGGCCTTAATCTCACTCTGAAACTTATTAATGTGCTCCTTGATCGCCACGAGCTACTGCTCGGCCAGCATCATTCAGTGAGCAAGAACTGTTGAAAGAGTAAGAGCCTGCAAAACAAAAGAAGACAAAAAACTCAAGTTAGTACCATATTCAGCCAAATATCTATAAGAGGAAAAATATCCACAAAACAGGTAATCTCATAATATCATGGTTAAGGACATGGTTCAGTTGATGACTTGTGCACCTCTCCTGGCAGTGGGTCTCTTCATCTGCAATCAGCAAAGTAGTCTTTCTCCATACCAGTTGAGGTTAGTCAATCAGATTGACGAAGCGATCCGAGATGATAGGGTTCTCTGGCATGCTTCTTATTTCCCGAGCTGGGGGATTAGCGACGGCTGGGCTGTCTGTGGCAGCCTGTGTTTTGGGAGTATTTTTCTTAGTTACCGAGCAATCACCGATTATCCATTTATTCTTTTTGTCCCCCTTTTGTCGGTGCCTTCCCTGTTCTTCCTCTTTAGATGGTTCACGTCGAAGCGCACCATTGGGTCAGCCAGGGCAGACAGAGAAGGGTTACCTGCACCAAGAGAAAATATCAGAGTAAGATCAAAGTGCGAAAAAAAAAAAAAACACAGAAATGAAACGATAACTCACTCCGCTCACGTTCGGCAGCTAGAGCCTCTCTGGATGGCTCGGGGCTGAGCATATATGTGGTCAGGGTCTCGATGCTAATTAAGCAGTCCGTTATGTGGACATCGTAGTCTTGAACAAGCATGACCCTGGCCTTGAGCTCCTCAGACAGTTTGGATTGGACTCGGACTGTTCATTGAAGCAACATTAGTTTGCATAGCAAACTCAACGGGCTAAAAGAAAAAAAAAAGGGGGAATAACTTTTGTACCTCTTTTTGTTGGGCTACCCTATTGCCTCGAGATCCTAACTGCAGATGGGTTTGAAGCCTCCCACGCCTAGAGCTCCCATTTGGTGCCGTAAAAGAAGAAAAATTTGTCCTTCCAACCTTTGTTGAAAGTTGGCAAATGGGTCCCCAAGTTAAGGGCTTTCTCCTTGCCAGAAAAGTACCATTAGTCCTTGCCCGCCTTGACGACTTTGTAGCAGTATAAAAACTCCTCGGCCGTAAGTTTGTGACTGGTAGCCGCCCTCCAAAGGACACAACAACCGATTAAGATCCTCATCCCATTCTAGAAGATCTAACTGGGAGACAAACTGAGCCTGTTCAGAATCTCCCGAACATGCTTTGCCAGGGGAAACGAAGGCCACCGATGAGGGCACCCTCGTATACGGTTATCTCTCCGTCTCTCGGCCAACAAGCCCTATTCATCTCTCCAGGAACCCTAAAAGAAAGGGTCTTGGAAAATTGAAAATCAGACCAGAGTTGTTGGATTCTGGCCCCTTTCATCTAGGTCTTGACATACTCAGCATAAAATTGGGGCCTAGCTCTGTTTGGGGGACTAGATTTCCAAACACCTGCCTCAAAAGCATCTACTATTGCTCCAAGGTTCTTGCCTTGGGCCTCAACTCCGGTCGTGGAATGAGATGTGGACACGGTCCTGCTAACTCTAACCAAGTCACTCGAATGGGTCTCTTCTGAATCTAGCATCACTAACTCAGGGTTGCTAACGGTTCTCCTAGTATCTAACTCTTGCAACCTTAAAATGTAGTAGTCAAAAATCAATACATGGAATATGGCCCTAATCAATCTGTAATCGCCTATAAAACTCTCCAGATAAGGAATCCTACAGTTTCTACGGTAAAACTAGAGACCGCAATGCACAAAAAAACACATAAACAAATGGAATGGAGAATTAAACCGAAAGAAGAAATCAAAAAAAGGAATTGTAACTCAGCCAAACTAATATCATAATATAATTCAAATGATCCAATCCTAGCCGTCTACACATGAGGGCTCTATTATGTATAATAATCAATAAATAATAAATTTCAACGTAAATAAAGCACGTTATTCTCAATTAAATTTTCATATTCTCATAAATCTTGGTGACTAGGGGCAAAATCATATCAATATTATAAACTAGTGGAAAAGGCTTGCAAGAGAAAAGTGGAGCTGTATTTTGTTAGTTCAATATTTAAATTTGCCTAGCATCTTGGGGTTCAAACCTTGTTCGAATGGCAACAGGCATCCAAATCTTAACCAAACAACATCAACAAACCTAATCCCAATGGAAACCAACAAGATTCGAATTATGGGTTCATGTTCTTATCAAATCTCGAACCCAAGAACTCTAAATTACCAAATCAAGCTCTCAAATCAATAATACAACATATATAAGTATGTAATAACATCAATAACATGTTTATTGAACAAATTCTTAACTCATAATTCATAAATTTCACAATTTGTAAATATATGTGCATATGCGCGCGAGTGCACATACACACCAATTTGTAAACATATATGCATACACACACACTAACATATATAACTCAAATCTTAACCAAATCAAGAATACAAATAACAAAATCATACTAATAAAAAGTATAAATATATAGGTTCACCTTACCTACCTTAAATCTAAGAGAGAGAGAGAGAGAGAGGGGGAGGAAGAGAGAAAATAGAGAAAAATTTTCAAAACTCTCCCAAACCTTCAATGGCAAGCATATTTCACCTTGACCACAATCACCACGAATGGATATCACCAAAATATTTACTACGTTGAACAAATCTTGATCTCCCCAATCTCTCTTTCTCTTATATTTCTGCTCAACGAGAGAAAAAGGAAACTGAAAAGAAGATAAAGAAAAAAGAAAAAAGAAAAAATGGGGGAAAAAGAAAGAAAATGGGAAAGGAAAAAGAGCTAGGCCCTTCATCTAATTTTTTAACTCAAACACAACTTTGGACCTAACCTAATATTGGAAATAAAATTAAACAATAAATTGGATCAAATCTCAGGTCTAATTATTCAAATAGTCCAAAAATCTAAATAATTAGCCAAAAATAAATGCCGAAAGTTACAGTCCAAATGGACAACTCTAAAATACTTCCGCGTCTTAACTTCGATCCAAGTATATAAGACTATAACTCGTCTTGTTCTTGAATTAATAATTACAATATTTTGGATTTAACATTTATTATGTAACAAACGAAGTAGTTGTATTAAAGTTGATCATGGACTGAGAGGCTCGACTACTCTAATCATTTCAATCAGTTTGACTAGACTTGGACCCAAAAAAAAAGAGTAAATTATTTTTTCTGACTAGGCTTGGGTTTATGTAAACAAATTTGGATCTAGCATGACTTTATTTTAAAATAAATGCAATTTATATTTTATAAATTTTATTTTGATTTATATATAATTATAAATATTTATTTTGCATATATTATATTTTATTTCAAGATAATGGGTGGGCCTAGAATTGATTATTGATTATAAGGTCGACCTTGAGATTTTTGGAAGACCTAAAAGCATTGAGTTGAACAAATACAAACAAAAGTTAAAATCATTTTACTTTTTTTTTTTTTTTTGTCAAGTTAGTCTCAATCCCAACATTGATTATCTTTGATTTGAACACACAAAAAATTCAGCCGACTCAAACTTAAGACATGAACTAGGGGTCTAGATAATATATAAATTTAAAACCAAATCACTTTTGATGATAGTGATCTATATTTGAAATGGGGGATCCCAATTATTGTAAATAGATGATAGTTGATGAATCAGTATCTTCGTCCTCTCTAAAAGATCCAATCCAAGTCTAGGAGTTATCTGGAACACCGATGTGGTGCTTGTCAAAAAGTCTCTGATGCTTAAGTTAGCAGAAGAGTTCAAGAATTCAGTTTGGTAAAATTTCAGTAACAAAAGTGTATCATACCTGTGTTGTGGCAAAATCTCTGTTTTTTATATGAGAAGTATTCACGTGGATTAACAAGTGTGCGGTTACGAGTAACTACATGCGACGTGTTTTCCTTTCCTCCAATAAGACGATGCCACCTGTACCTGTAAATCCTTAGGAATCCCTAGGTTGGTTCTTCGACCTCTTAAGTAACGTGCCTCGACTTGTTTCCCATTTATATAGTTGATGGCAGCGCCTTCGTAGGTGTATTCTATAGGGACTGTTAAACGGGGGCAAAACGTGTGACCTCGTGACGTAAGTCACGCCAAAAGTCACCAATCAGGAATATTGTTCATTCGAGTCTCCATCTGGGTAGCAAGGACCAATTAGAAAAGATACGCTCAGGCTCCGATCGGGAAGGTAGGTTAGGTCGGTAAAAACTTCACTTGGGTGGCTCGACTGGGTAGGAGAACCTGCCCGATGCCCCTAGTCGGGCATGGGCTCTCCCTATATTAGATGCCCCCGATTCCCCTGGTCACCTGAGCGAGATTAGGGGAATCTAATGGTTTTTTTGGGTTTGTGGTCCACGCGCGTATTTAATGCACTGCAGGCGGCGCAGCTTTGGTGTGGCATTAATGAGACGTCTTTTCTCTCTCCCCTGCTATTCGTCGGATTTATGTATACGCCAAAAATATTAGAACTCATAGATCAATCTCAGCCATCCGCTTAATTAAATCGGGACCTTTGAATTCGAAGCAGGAGTAAGCGTTTTATACTTTTTCATTCAAAACGTTTTAGCTTTCACTTACAATTCTTCGACTTCGTGCCTTCGCCTCTTCTATGTTCAAGCTCTCAATAAGCCATCCTCATCTTTTCGTTGGTGACTTGCGATTCTTTTTTTGATTTCTCCTTTCGGTTTAGTTCTCCGTTCCATTTATTTATGCATTTTTTATGCATTGCGGTCTCTGATTTTACTGTAGAAATCGTAGGATTCCTTGTCCAAAGAGTTTTATAGGCAATTACAAATTGATTAAGGCTATATTCGGTGTATTGATTTTTAACTCCTACATTTTAATGTTGCAAGAGTTAGATAATAGGAAAATCGTTAGCAACCCCGAGTTAGTGACAATGTTAGATTCAGAAGAAACCCCTTCGAGTGACTTGGTTATAGTTAGAAGGACTATGACTGCATCTCATTCCACGACCGAAGTTGAGACACATGACGAGAACCTTGGACCAATAGTAGATGCTTTTGAGACAGGCGTCCGGGAATCTAGTCCCTCAAATAGAGCTAGGCCCCATTTTTATGCCGAGGATGTCAAGACCTCAATGAAAGCGGTCAGAATCCAACAACTTTTGTCCGATTTTCAAATTTCCAGGACCCTTTCTTTTAGGGTTCCTAGAGAGACGGATAAGGCCTGTTGGCCGAGAGACAGGGAAATAACTGTATACAAGGGTGCCCTCATCGGTGGCCTTCATTTCCCCCTGGCGAAACCCGTTTGGGAGATTCTGAAGAGGCTTAGTTTGTCTCCTAGTCAAATCCTCCCAAACAGGTGGAGGATCCTGATCAGTTGCTGTGTCCTTTGGAGGGCAGTTATCGGTCATGAACTCACGTTCGAGGAGTTCTTATGCTGCTACAAAGTCGTCGAGGTGGGCAAGGACTGGTGGTACTTCTCTGGCAGAAAGAAGGCCCTTAACTTAGTGACCCATCTGCCAACTTCCAACAAAGGTTGGAAGGATAAATTAATCTTCGTTTGCGGCACCGGATGTGAGCTCCAGGTGTGGGAGGCTTCAAACCCATCTGTATTAGGGTCTCGAGGCAACGGGGTAGCCCAACAAAAAGAGGTATAAGAGTTCTTCTCTTCTCTTTTTTTTAGCTCGTTAAGTTTACTATGCAAAGTCACGTTGCTTTAATGAATAGCCCGACTCCAGCCCAAATTGTCCGAGGAGCTCAAGGCCAGGGTCAGGCTTATTCAAGACTATGATGTCCACGTAGCAGACTGCTTGATTAGCGTCAAGACTTTGGCCACATATATACTCGGTCTCGAGTTATCCAGAGAGGCTCTAGCTGTCGAACGTAAGCGGAGTGAGTTGCCATTTCATTTGTGTCTTTTTTTCACATTTTTATCTTACTCTGATATTTTCTTTTGGTGCAGGCAACCCTCTTCTATTCGGCCCCACTGACCCAATGGTGCGCTTCGACGTGAACCGTCTAAAGACGAATAACAGGGAATGTAACAACAAAGGGGAGGACAAAAAGAATAAATTGACAATCGGTGATTGCTCGAGAGTTAAGAAAAATACTCCTAAGACACACGCTGCCACAAATAGCCCAGCCACCACCAATCCCCTAGCTTGGGAAGTAGAAAGCGTGCCAAAGAACCCTATAATCCCAGATCGCTTTGTTAATCTGATTAACGATACTCAATTTGTATGGAGAAAGACTACTCTACTGATTGCAGATGAGGAGATCCATTACCAAGAGAAGTGCACAAGTTATCAATTGAAGCGTGACCTTAACCACGATATTATGAGGGTACATATTTTTGTGGATATTTTTTACCCTTATGGGTATTTGGCTGAATGTGGTACTAAGTTGAGTTTCTTATCCTCTTTTGTTTTACTGGCTGTCACTCATTCAACAATTCTTGCTCACCTGATGATGCTGGCCAAGCGACAGCTCGTGGTGAACGAGGAGTACGTTAATAAGTTTCAGAGTGAGGTTGAAGTCTAAAAGTAGAAGACCCTTGTCGCGATTCGTGAAAGGGACACCGCTTTGGCCGCCGTTGAATAGGTGAAGATAAATTTCACTACCTAGCTGGACGGACTGAAGAAGAAATTTGAAGTAGAAAAGGCTGAGCTGATTGAGAATTGTGACTTAAAGGTGGCTACTTGCATCGAGGAGTACAAAGACAGTGCACGTTTTCAAAACGATGTAAAACCCATCTTCGCATAAGCATTCAAGGTTGTCTGGGAGAGAGCAGCCCTTCAATATCTCAGTCTGGACTTATCGAAGCTCGAACCTATCGATCAAGAAATGACTATGGTGGGGGGAGCTGGCAAAAAAGAAGACGAGGCTAAAGACGCCCAATCGAAAGATCCTGTTGCCTGACCTCTTGTACTTTAATTTTTCTGACTGTAATGGACTGAGTAGGTAAACTTGGCCTCTTTAAGGCTTTGGCCTCGTAGGGCTTCCTTACGCTGCTCAGCCTTGTAAGCTGAGCAAAAACTCTACGCTACTCGGCCATGTGAGCAAGTAGGGATGGTCCCGTGGGGCTTTCTTTCGCTGCTCAGCCCGTGAGTTGAACAAGATCTTTACGCTACTTGGCTACGTGAGCCGAGCAGGTAAACTTGGCCTCTTTAAGGCTTTGGCCCCGTGGGGCTTTCTTACACTGCTTAGCCACGTAAGCTGAGCAAGAACTCTGTACTACTTGACCACGTGAGTCGAGTATTGAGAAGATCTTGCTCGGATATAGGGTTCTTTGGCACGCCTCGTGGGCGCTTCTGCCTCATCTTTTTCTTGGCCACCTCCCTCTGCCGTAGTCATTTCTTGGTTGATGGGTTCAAGCTTCGAGAAGTTCAAACCAAGATATAGAAGGGCTACTCTCTGCCAGGCGACCTCAAACGCTTGTGTAAAGATAGGCTCTACATCGTTTTGAAAGTATGCGCTGTCTTTGTACTCCTCGATACAAAAATAGCGCCACCTTCAAGTCACAATTCTCAATCAACTCAGCCTTTTCTACTTCAAATTTCTTCTTCAGTCCGTCTAACTAGGCAGTGAGATCTATCTTTACCTATTCAATGGCTGCGAGGGCGGTGTCTCTTTCGCGAATCGCGATGAGAGCCTTCTAATTTTGGGCCTCAACCACACTCTGAAACTTATTAATGTGCTCCTCGACTGCCACGAGCTACCGCTCGGCCAACATCATCCGGTGAGCAAGAACTATTGAATAAGTGAGAGCTTGCAAAACAAAAAATGACAAAAAACTCAAGCTAGTACCACATTCAACCAAATATCTATAAGAGGAAAAATATCCACAAAACACGTACCTCATAATATCGTGGTTGAGGTCATGGTTCAGTTGATGACTTGTGCACCTCTCCTGGCAGTGGGTCTCTTCATCTGCAATCAGCAGAGTAGTCTTTCTCCATACTAGTTAAGGATAGTCAATCAGACTGACAAAGCGATCTGGGATGATAGGGTTCTCTGGCATGCTTCTTACTTCTCGAGCTGGGGGATTGGTGGCGGCTGGGCTGTTTATGGTATCCTGTGTCTCAGGAGTATTTTTCTTAGTTCCCGAGCAATCATCGATTATGAATTTATTCTTTTTATCCCCCCCTTTGTCGGTGCCTTCCCTATTCTTGCTATTTAGATGGTTCACATTGAAGCGCACCATTGGGTCAACAGGGGCGGATAGAGAAGGGTCGCCTGCACCAAGAGAAAATATCAAAGTAAGATCAGAATGCTAAAAAAAGACACAGAAACGAAACAGCAACTCACTCCGTTCACGTTCGGTAGCTAGAGCCTTTTTGGATGGCTCAAGGCCGAGCATATATGTGGTCAGGGTCTCGATGCTAATTAAACCGTCTGCTACGTGGACATCATAGTCTTGAACAAGCCTGACCTGGCCTTGAGCTCCTCGGACAGTTTGGATTGGACTCGGACTGTTCATTGAAGCAACGTTAGTTTGCATAGCAAACTCAACAGGCTAAAAGAAAATAAGGGGGAATAACTCGTGTACCTCTTTTTGTTGGGCTACCCTATTGCCTCGAGACCTTGACTGCAGATGGGTTTGAAGCCTCTCATGCCTGAAGCTCCCATCCGGTGTCGTAAACGAAGAAAAATTCGTCCTTCCAACTTTTGTTAGAAGTTGGCAGATGGGTTACCAAGTTAAGGGCCTTCTCCCTGCCAGAGAAGTACCACTAGTCCTTGCTCGCCTCGACGACTTTGTAGCAATATAAAAACTTCTCGGCCGTAAGTTCGTGACTGGTAGCTACCCTCCAAATGACACAGCAACCGATCAGGATCCTCCCCCCATTCTGGAGGATCTGACTGGGAGACAAACTGAGCCTGTTCAGAATCTCCCGAATGTGTTTCGCCAGGGGAAACGAAGGCCACTGATGAGGGCACCCTCGTTTACGGTTATCTCTCCGTCTCTCAGCTAACAAGCCCTATTTGTCTCTCCAGGAACCCTAAAAGAAAGGGTCTTGGAAAATTGAAAATCAGACCAGAGTTGTTGGATTCTGGCCCCTTTCATCTAGGTCTTGATATCCTCAGCATAAAATTGGGGCCTAGCTCTGTTTAGGGGACTAGATTTTCGGATGCCTGCCTCAAAAGCATCTACTATTGCTCCAAGGTTCTTGCCTTGGGCCTCAACTCCGGTTGTGGAATGAGATGTGGACATGGTCCTACTAACCCTAACCAAGTCACTCGAATGGGTCTATTCTGAATCCGACATCGTCACTAACTCAGGGTTGCTAACAGTTCTCCTAGTATCTAACTCTTACAACTTTAAAATGTAAGAGCCAAAAATCAATACATGGAATATGGCCCTAATCAATCTGTAATCGCCTATAAAACTCTCCGGATAAGGAATCCTACAGTTTCTACAGTAAAACCAGAGACTGTGATGCATAAAAAAGCACATAAACAAATCGAACGGAGAATTAAACCGAAAAGAGAAATCAAAAAAAGGAATCGCAACTCACCAACGAAAAAATAAGGATGGTTTGTTGAGAGCTTGAACACAGAGAAAGCGAAGGCACAAAGTTGAAGGTAAATGAAACCTGAAACGTTTCGAATGAAGGAGTATATAAACGCTTACTACCGCTTCGAATTCAAAGGTTTGGATTTAATTAAGCGGATGGCTGATATGGATCCACAAGTTTTAATATTTTCAAGATATACATAAATTTGACGAATAGCAGGGGAGAGAGAAAAGACGTCTCATTAATGCCTCGCCAACTCTGCGTTGCCTGCAGCGCATTAAATACGTGCGTGGACCACAAACCCTAAAAATCATTAGATTACTCTAATCTTGCTCAGAAGACCAGGGCAATTGGGGGCATCTGATATAGAAAGAGCCCATGCCCGACTGGAGGCATCGAGTGGGTTCTCTGGTCGAGCCACCTAAGTGAAGTTTTCACCAACCCGTTCTACCTTCCTGATCGGAGCTCGAGCATATTTTTCACGATTGGTCCTTGCTACTCGAATGGGGACCCAAGTGAACGATATTCTCGATCAGTGTCTTTTGGTGCGACTTATATCATGAAGTCACACGTTTCACCCCCGTTTAACAGTCCCTGTAGATACGCCTATGAAGGCCTTGCCATCAACTATATCAATGGGAAACACGTCGAGACACGTTAGTTAACAAGTCGAAGAACCAACCTAGAAATTCTTAAGGATTTATAGGTGCAGGTGGCATAGTCTTATAGGAGGAAGAGAAAACACGTTGCATGCAGTTACTCGTAACCGCACACTTGTCAATCCACGTGAATACTTCCCATATAAAAAATAGAGATTTCGCCACAACACAGGTATGATATATACTTTCCTTACTGAAACTCAACCAAACTGAATTCTTAAACTCTCTTACAGTCTTACTAACTTAAACCTTGGAGGCTTTTTAGCAGGCACCACACCAGTGTTCCAGACAGCTATCGGACTTGGATCGGATCTTTTGGAAAAGACGAAGATATTGATTGATCAGTTAACAAACATGTCATCCACATACACCTCAACATTTCTCCTAATCTGGCCTTTGAACATCCAGTTCATCAATCTTTAATATGTCGCGCTAGCATTCTTTAATCTAAATGGCATGACGTCATAGCAGTACAAACCATGATCGGTAATGCATGCGGTGTGCTCCCTGTTTTGTTTTGCCATCTTGATCTGATTGTATTCGGAGAAGGCATCCATAAAAGATAATAGTTCATGGCCTGCCGTAGAATCGACTGACAAATCAATTGTCGGTAATGGGAAACTATCTTTTGGGCAGGCTTTGTTTAGATCAGCGAAATCCACACACATTCGCCATTTTCTATTGGACTTTTTCACCATCACCATGTTTGACAGCTAGGACAGATATTGAACTTCACGGATGAACTTTGCTTTGAACAACTTGTCTACTTCCTCTGTTATGGCCTCATTGCACTCTGGAGCAAATGTCCTCTTTTTTTGCTTTACCGGTCTTGATGTCGAAAAGATGTTCAACTAATGAGCTATCACCTTTGTATCAATGCCGAGCATGTCTTTGTGTGACCACGCAAAAACATCTGTATTTTCCAGCAAAAATTTTCTCAGCTTGTTTTCAACTCATCCGGCATTGTTGAGCCGATTTTGATAGTCCTCGGTTGATTAGGGTCTCCCACTACCACTTCTTCCAACTTTCTTTCTGGTTCACTCTTCTTTAACTCTTCATCATCCCTAACTTCCAGCTCTTCTATTATCAAGGTCTCGCGCCTTATATCTTTCTTAAGTGATGACATATAGCACTCCTAGGCTGCCTTCTGGTCTCCCTTGACGCACCCTACACTAGCGTCTGTCGGGAACTTTACTCTCAAATGATAAGTGGAAGTGATCACCCCGAATTGATTCAACGAGACTCGCCCCAAAATAGCGTTGTAAGTTGACGGGCAATGTACCACCAAGAAATAGACCATTCTGGCAGTTTGATGTAGCCCCTCTCCTAGGGTAACCGACAGCACAATAGATTCGAGGGGGCTACACGGTCTCCAGTAAAGCTGACCAAAGGTGAAGATACGGGTTGTAACTTCTCCTTTCCAATTCCCATTTTCTCAAAGGCTCCCTAATGTAAAATATCTGCTGAACTTTCACTATCTACTAAGTTCCTCTAGATTTTGAAATTCCAATTATGGAAGAAATAACAAACGGGTCATCTTGGGGCTAACATACCTCGTTAACTTCCTCCTTGGTGAATGTGATGGGATGGGACTCTACTTTGGTTTTTTTTTTTTTTGCATAGTCGTTCGGCAGTTAGAACTTCCCTTGGTCTACTGGTTTCTCGAGCATACTTTTTTCTCGTTGTCGAAGATTCCCCTTGGTAGCAAAACCTCCGGAAAGTACTCTTTATCTCCCCGATTGGTTGTTAAGTCTCTGTCTCCCGATCAGGGCTCCTCCTATTTGGACTCCTCCTCCTAAGGCTTCTTCTGTCTGGACTTCGTTGATCGGTCCTCTTGTTGCCCTCCTGTCTAATAACGAACCGATCGAGCCTACCCCGCTTGATCAAGTCCTTGATTTGCTCTCTGAGGTTGATGCAATCATCTGTATCGTGCCTATGGTCCCTGTGGAACCGACAATACTTCGTCTGGGACCTTTTATCTGCTGGGGTCCTCATCTTCTCAAGCCATTTCAAGGCCAAGTCATGCTGAATCTCATAGAGTATGTTCTCTAGTCTCGTATTAAGTGGGGTAAAATTACGGTCCAGATCGGCATTACATCGTCCACCCCGATCAGACCTCTCTTTGAATCTCCAACTTTTTGAATTTTGAGAATCTCGACCATTCCCAGAGTCATTCGGATGCTTTTTGTCCGCTTTCGAGCTTCCTGCTTCATCGCCTTCCTTCTTTGCCTTGAGTCCGTCCTCCACACTGACATGGCTTTGCGCCCTTGCATCAAGTTCACCATATTGACAGAAGCTTTCTCAAGGAGGGAAGCTATCAATCGTGGCATCCTCAGCCCACTCATAAAAGCTGTAACGGTGACCTTATCGTCCACGTCTAAGATCTCCTTATTAAACCTTCCAACGTAGTCTCTAAGGGTCTCTTCCTTGCCTTACTTTATTGTGATGAGATGAGTGGCTGGCCTCCTCTATCTCTTACCTCCAATAAAATGTCCTACAAATGGTTTCCCCAACTGTGTAAAATTGGTGATGGGATCTTATTGAACCATAACTGCGCCAAGCCTTTAAGCGTTGTCGAGAAGACTCAGCATAGGATCTCATCCGGATACGCATATATGTGCATCAGAATCCTATATGTTTCCAAGTGGTCGAAGGGATCCTTCGAACCATCAAAAGAGTCTAATGTTAGCATCTCGAACTTAGGTGGCAAAGGGCAAGACATCACCATTAGCAAAAACGATGAGTCTGCATCAACATTTGCCTCATCCACCGTGTCAAGGCCCTTCACAGCTGCTAATATACTGTAAATTTGGGCTTGCATAGCCTTCATCGGTTCTTTCCAATGGTGGACACTAGCTCCTTCTGTGTGCGATACCTCCAGGCGATTGCCAGCTCCAACATCTGGCGCGATCGATCTTTCGCGTCTCTTTGACTTAGTTGTCTGGGGGGAACTTCATTCTCTCCCACGATACCTGCTATGTTGCCCCCGTTTCCATCTCTGTTATGTCCGCCATTCACTTCAACCACGCCTCCATAATTTGCTCCATTTACAGGAAGATCTGTCGGAAGAGGTACGTTGTCAACATGTGCAAGTTAGTGCCACTAAAGTAATGCCTGGTTCTACGTCACGAGAGTCAGCGTCACGGCCATCATTTCCCTCATTTGGTTCTCGATGGCGCTGATTCTTTCATCGTTTTGGTTCTCCATTACTTCTGTCGGTTCTGAATGAGGTTGCTTGTTTGTGCCGGATCTAGTTTGGATAAAAAAAAACTACGAGGAAAGTTGTTTCCCAAAGACAGCACCAACTGATTAATCAGTATCGTTGTCCTCTCCAAAAGATCCAATCCAAGTCCGAGAGCTGTCTAGAACATCGGTGTGGTGCTTGCCAAAAAGCCTCCGATCCTTAAGTTAGCAAAAGAGTTCAAGAATTCAATTTGGCAGAATTTCAGTAAGGAAAGTGTATCATACCTGTGTTGTGGCAAAGTCTCTATTTTTTATATGGGAAGTATTCACGTGGATTGACAAGTGTGCAGTTACGAGTAACTACATACAACGTGTTTTCCCTTCCTCCAATAAAACGATGCCACCTGTACCTGTAAATCATCAGGATTCCCTGGGTTGGTTCTTTGACCTGTTAACTAACATGCCTCGACGTGTTTCCCATTGATATAGTTGATGACAGTACCTTTGTAGGCGTATCCATAGGGACCATTAAACGGGGGCGAAATGTGTGATCTTGTGACGTAAGTTGTGCCAAAAGGCACTGATCGGAAATATCGTTCACTCGGGTCCCCATTCGAGTAGCAAGGACCGATCAGAAAAGATACCCTTAGGCTCCAGTCGAGAGGGTAGGTCGGGTCGATAAAAACTTCACTTGAGTGGCCCAATCGAGTAGGAGAACCCGCCCAATTTCCCCAGTCGAGCATGGGCTCTCCCTATATCAATAGTAATTATTTTAGATTGGGGGTATGCCCTTTAAACACTTGTAAATTTATCCCTGTTAATCCAAATTATCTTACTTACCAAAAAAGAAAAAAAAAACTCTCTTTTAACATTTTGTAGCTAATTAGGTGGTATTAGACCATATTGAGTGTCGAACAAAACTAATAAAAATCTCGAAGAAATATGAAATTTCAAAATTTGCCAATAACATCATAAATCTTCGTCAAAAGAAGAGTTTAAATAACTAATATGAAATCAATGCAAGAGTTAGGATAAGTGGACTTTGTGAAGAATTAAT
This sequence comes from Vitellaria paradoxa, assembly GCA_019916065.1. Taxonomy (NCBI): domain Eukaryota; kingdom Viridiplantae; phylum Streptophyta; class Magnoliopsida; order Ericales; family Sapotaceae; genus Vitellaria; species Vitellaria paradoxa. Next base: position 53,659,050 of record CM034235.1, on the reverse strand, counting down.
ACATTCTTTTCAACAATTATAAAAAAGTGTCACTTTATACAATTATTGAAGTTAAGAGTTAAAATACTTATAAATCCTTAACGTTGTGCTAAGTTGAAATAACCTTTATAATTAAGCCTGCCCCTGTTGATTATGCTAGAGAATTTTGAGGACATGGAGAACTTGAGAAGCATTTACATTTTCTTGCAATTCTAAGCAATCTTGTTGCAAAAAGAACAACTTAAATCGACCATATATACATGTATATCCAAAATTTTCAATAACCATTATACTTTGAGTTAACGTTGGTGAAAATGGGGATTTTAACTTTCATTTTCTTGTGGGAAAAGTTAAATAGTTAGAAGTTTCATTTTCTATTTTTTCTTTAAACTATTCTATTTCGTGAGAAAAAGATAAAAAATAAAAACAGGTAAAGGACAACACAAATTTATTCTTAGGGTATGTTTGGATCGAGAACTCAAACAGAGAGAGAGAGAGAAACAAAAGGAAAAAAAAGAAAGAAAATATGAAGAAAATATAAAATTTAAATGCACACAATTATTTTAGTGAATTAAAAACTATAAAAAATAAAATACATTAGTAATGAGTTGTCGTTTTAACTGGGTAACTTCTAAAAATTGCACCATATGCATTAAGCCTTTAGTCACATCTCTCTTCATTAAGCCTTTAATCAAATCTCACTTTAAAGTCTAATGTTTAATTATAATGACTGAGTTAAAATTTTAATTTGTTGTAACGTAGCCCCACACATTCTTAACATTATAATAAATTAGAAGTTTAAATTCTTAATTGTTACGATTAAAACGTCAAATCTTAAAATGAGATTTCGTCAAAATCGAACTATAATTTATTCTTCTTAATTTAATTATTTTAAAATTTTAAATCTCACATTTTTTTCATCCTTTTTTTTTCACCACAAGCTAAAAAATAAAACTAAAAAATTGGATACATTAACGAACCGTAAAAAAACTACATTTAATCCAAACCTAATGAAAATAAGGAAAAGACGGTGACAGGCCAAAAAGCGAGATGCATTTTGCAAAAGTAGAGATAGAAAATAGGCTGGTTTAGCGCAGGCCTCCCCCCCTCCGGGTTGAGTTTGCTCGGGGTAGTTAGGCGGAGCCAAGGTTAAGAAAATTCATCCCTTAACCCGTCTCATTGATCAATTTCATTATTTTTTGATATTTATTATTATTTTTAATATTTTAATAGACGAGTCACAGGCGACGCAAGTGGGACAAGACGAGTCAAGTTGTGACCGAAGTAAGGTGACCCAAGTCGCGACCGAAGTAAGTTGACCCAAGCCTTGATCCGAGATGCTCAACCTACGCCAGGGCACTATAGACAATAACCAATGGATTGGCGGAATTGCGGGCCAATTCGCCCGTTTGCATCACTTAAAAAAAAAAAAAAAAAAAAAAAATCTCATTTAGGCCTCATTTAAAATTTTAAGGAGGCGATTTGAGTTTTAAAAAAATTTTAAAAAGAAAATCAAAAATTAATATTGAAATGATGTAAAAATGACATATGACAAATTTTGATTGGTGGAAGTCAAAAGCTTTAGAATTTTTTTTAGAGGTTTTTTTGGAAATTTTGAAGCTCCAAATGCCCATATTTTCAAAAAATTCCAAAAAATTTTTAAGGGTAAAGTACCAAAAATACCCTTACAGTTTATCATTGGTATCACTTTGGTCCCACACGTTTCAATTGCAACAGTCAAATCTTTACGTTTTCAATCAAGTATCAATTCGGTCCTTCCGTTAGTTGACTGTTAGAAACAATCGTTAGATTGAGGATAAAATGGTAATTTCATTTATAGTTAGTGTCACTTTAGTCCCTCACGTTTTCCATTAAAACAATTGAATTCCTACACTTTCAATATATATTTGAAATATAATTTATTAAATTATTTTTAATAAATAATATACTCTAAAATATATTTTATTAAATTATATATCATATTTTAATTTGAAATATATCTTATTAAATTATTTTTAATAAATAAAATATTTAAATTTTATTTAATATATTTTCTTTTTATTGAATTAAGCTATTTTTCATAAATAATATAATTAAATTAATAATATAATTAAAATAATGTTTAATATAGTTTAATTAATATGAAATATATTTTATTAAATTTGAATAATTTTTAAAAAATAATAAAATTAAATATTTTATTAAAAATTAATTTATGTAAATAAAATTGTATCTGTAAACTCAGTTTCAATTTTTATTTTAGAAAAAATGATAACAAAAAATAAAATCAAAAAATAAAAAGTTAAACAAAATAAAAAGCAATAATGTTATCAAAATGTCTTAGAATCGTTATTTTCTAAATTTTCTATTTCTGCAGTTTTCTTTCTATATATAATTTTGTATATAATTCAATTTGAGAGTGTATGATTATATATGTGACTTTTTTAATTATATTCTATTAATTATAACAATTATGAGTGAAACCATCAAATCACCCTTTAATAAAATTTTTAATTTTATTAATTTTTAAGAAAATTAACTGAATTTAATAAAATATATTTTATATTAATTAAAATAAACTAAATATTATTTTAATTATATTATTAATTTAATCATATTATTTTTGAAAAATAATTTAATTCAATAAAAATAGAATATATTAAATATAATTTAAATATTTTATTGATTAAAAATAATTTAATAAGATATACTTCAAATTAAAATATGTTATATAATTTGATAAAATATATTTTAGAGTATATTATTTACTAAAAATAATTTAATAAAATATATTTCTAATATATGTCGAAAGTGTAGAGATTCAATTGTTATAATTAAAAACGTGAGAGACTAAAGTAACATTAACTAAAAATGAAATTACTATTTTATCCTTAGTTTAACGGTTGTTTCAAACGGTCAACTAACGGAAGGACTGAATTGATACTCAACCGAAAGTGTAGGGATTTGACTGTTGCAATTGAAACGTGTGGGACTAAAGTAATACTGAGGATAAACTATAGGAGTATTTTTTGTACTTTACCCAAATTTTAATTAAATTATGTGTTACTTTTACATTATTCAACACCAATTTTTAATGTTTTTTAAATTTTTTCGGACTCCGAAAACCCCTTAAATGAAAATCTTATGTCCCTCGCAAAAATAATAAAAAGGAAATAAGAAAGAATAATGGTACTTCATGTTATTGGAAATTTCAAGCCTCGTGTTTCTTGGAAAAGGAAAAGATGAGAAAGAGGCAGAATGGGACTACTAGAAATGCCGCAAGCTTCAGCAAATCCTCAGTCTCCTTTGTGATCACCCCAATCCTTGACCAGTCTCCACTGTACCTACACATGTATTAATTCAATGTAGTGCAAGTTTAGAGAGAGAGAGAGAGAGAGAGCATGAAATCAATGCAGTAAATTAATGGAGATTAATCAATTAATAAATTACCCGGCATCGATGAATCCCAGTCCAAAGACTGCGACTGCAGACTGAGCAATAATTGGGTTCGGAACCCTCAATGGGGAAATGGGTTTCTTCTGTTCTTGTGTGCTTGAGTTCTCACCCAAGTGTCGCTTTTGAGCCAGCAGTACTATTGCAGTGGTTGGCCCTATTTTGCTGCCATTTTTCTTCAAAACCCGCAGAGAATTAGAGAAGATGTTGTTGGAGATAACACTCCTTTCTGTGATCAGCATTTCCTTGTACCCCTGCAATTCTCGTGGGTGGCTGTCGCGGCGCTATCAATTAAAAACTCAGTGTAAGGGCAAAATTGTCATTGCGACAAGGACACAAATGTCATTTTTTTGCATTTCGAGAGTGTTTATGTAACACAAACTATAACCCTTCCGCCGAGAGTGGCCGGCCCAATTGGTAAGCCCGTTTATGTATAATTGGGCTCGGGTTTGATTTTAAGTTTTTTGGGATATTATTTAGGAATTTTTTGAGCTTGATACATTATTGTCTTGAGTGCTTGCCCGAAGTTATTAAGATACACGTTTTTCATTTATTATTTATATTATGTAAATATTAAAAATATATAAAAACAAAATTAAGTATATATGAGATACAAACGTTAAATAATAATTATTTTATTATTTATCAATAAAAATTAATTTATAAATTGAGTGACTTTAATTGAATAGATTTAAGATTTAAAAATAAACATAAACTTAGACTTGAGGGTTGAAATATTAGTTATCATAGGGGTTGGGTGGGCCGTGGCCCCATGAATTTTGAAAAATGCTATCCGTATATGCAAATTTTTAATTACAAAAAATTTATATTATAACTTGACTTCTTAAAATTTTAAAAAATGATTGACCTTGTTTAGAAAAATACCACCACTAACACAAATAAGTTTTTGAGTCAAAATAAAATTAAGTTATGGATCAATCTCCTTAAAATTTAACTATTTTTTAATTGTTATATATAATTCAAAATTTAAAAGTTTAGTTGATTATACCATCTATAAACATATATTAATTAATTTTTATTCACTAAATATAATTTATAATATTAATTATAATTTTTAAATCTAAATTCAAAGTAAGAAAAAAAATTAGCCCTCCTTAACTATAAATCTTAACTTCGTCTCTACTTATCTACAATAATCTTCACCCTTAATTACAACAAAGTCAAGTAATGGAGTCACATCTCCAATCCTTTCTCTAATAAAACAAAATATTTTGACTTAAAAAAAAAAACACAAAACAACTCAAAATTATGAATGATGGTTACTTTATTTTATAAGTACAAAACAAAAATAAACATAAAATGATCAAATGTAACTGTAAAGGTAGTTTTTATATTTTAATTTTTATTATTTACATTAAGTAAAAATTAAAAATATATATATATAGAAATAAAATTAAGTATATATAAGATACAAACGTCAAATAATAATTATTTTATTATTTATCAATAAAAATTAATTTATAAATTAAGTGAGTCTAATTAAATGAATTTAAGATTTAAGAATAAACATAGTATTAGATTTGATATTAAAATATTAGACTCGTTGTCAAGGGGGCATAGTTTTAAAAAATACTAACTGTACATGTAAATTTTTAATTATAAAAAATTATACTATAATTTGGTCCCCATAAAATTTAAAAAAAAAATAATCGACTTTTGTCAAAAAAACACTACCACTAATGCATATATATTTTTGAGTTAAAAAAATTAAAATATGAACTAACCTCCTTAAAATTTAATTATTTTTTCAATTGTTATATATAATTTAAAATTTAAAAGTCCAACTGCTATACTATTTGTACATAAATATTAATTGATTTTTTATTTACTAAATATAATTTACTAGTAATAATTTTTTTGTAGGCTTAAATTCAATATAAAAAAAAATGGACTCTCTCCAACCAAAAATCTTGATTTCATCTCTACTTATCTACAATAATATTTACCCTTACGATAAAGTCAAGTGTTCGAGTCATATCCCCAATCCATTCTCTAACAAAACAAGTTATTTTGACTAAAAACAAAACAAAAATAAACACAAAGCAACACAAGATTAAGAATGATGGTTACTTTATTCTAAGAAAAATTATATAAAAACTAAAGTCCTTCTTTCATTGGAAAAAAGGCACTTTCGGGCCGCCCATTATTCACCTTTGCCTACTTACTCAAAAAATATAATAATAATATTAAACACAAAACGACTTAAGATTAAGAATAATGGTTACTTTATTCAACGAAAACTTATATATAAATTAAAACCCTTCTTTCAGCCCTTAAAATTAATTAACTCCGTTTGACAATAGTTAGAGTAGTCAATGTTTTCTATTTTATATGATTTTTTTTTGACTAATTTTTTTTTTCTTTTGGTTTCTAGATATGTTACTTACGTTCATTAAAAAAAAAAAAAAATTTCGAACAATAACATTTCTGAAAAGTTAATTCCAAGTATGAATTGGAATGAAGAGAGTTTTTTTTTTTTTTTAAATTATTATTATTAGGATTAAGATAAAATTGAGTCAAATTAATTCACTCCAAACTTTGTCATTGTCATTGACACATGGTAAGATCAATAAAAAAAGATACATCATATTAAATATATAAAATATCGTTATGCTGTCTAACACCTAATTGATATTATGGTAATGAATTGGAATGAAGAGAGTTTTTTTTTTTATGTTAAATTATTATTATTAGGATTAAGATAAAATTGAGTCAAATTCAGTCCAAACTTTTTCGTTGCCATTGACACATGGTAAGATCAATGAAAAAAGATACATCATATTAAATATATAAAATATCGTTACGCTGTCTAACACGTAATTGATATTATGGTTGTGATACGTGTTACTTAATTATAAATATTTTAAAGAAATTATTTATCATATAAGTTTACTATTGAAAATCTTTGATATATATTATTTAATTTATAATTATCCATGGTGTTCTAATCTAAGTGAGATAGAACTCTCTCATATTTTAATTAATCAAATAATTTTTATTTAGAGCCCATTTGGAAGCCAAATAAAACTCAAAAAATTTCAAAAATTTTCAAATCTTTCTAATCAAAATTTACCACCTATCATTTTTACATCACATTAACCTCAAAAGTTGAGTTTTTTTGAACTTTCAAACACCCTCTTATTTTATATATTAATTATTTCAAGATAACGGTATTTTAATTTAACATATAGTACTTATTTTATTTAATAATAATAAAAGATAATGTTAGTAAGAGATTTAGACCAATCAAAGGGTTCAGATTTAGTTATTTTCTCCCTACTCTTCTTGGGCTCTGCCATTTTATAATTTTTTTTTTTTAGTTATTGAAATTTAATGTATTTAAACTATCTTCCGTTTATTAACATGATTTGAAATTTAAATTCGATCAGACTTCTATTGATATTTTACAAATTATTTATAGTGTTCTAATCTAAGTGTGATAGGTTTCTCCTAGTATCAGAAATCTATAAATAAATTTTTACTCTTTTCCTCTTTCAGATTTTTTTGAGAACATTTTATTATAATAGTTTTCTCTTCAAAGTTTTTGTACTTTATTTGATACGGATCTAAATCTTTAATTTTAAAGTTTTCATTTGTAATTGACATATATATATATATATATATATATATATATGATTAGTGTCATGATTTTGTATTTTACGTAGTTCTCCTTTTTGTCATCTATTTTATATTTATTTACATTATTTAACTTATAATTATTCATGATGAATATTTAGCCCCAAAATTTTTAAGATTATAATAACTTCCGAGTACGCAATACTGAGTTTTTGGTTAAAAAACATCAAAAGGCTACGTGGACGTCACAAGTCAGAGTACATTATTAAGGATATGTTTTGTAACATTTTTATTTTTTGTTTTTTTTTTATATTTTTAAAATTTTATAAACTAACAATAAGAACATGTTTATTAAATCTATTTATATTTTTTATTTCCAAAAAAAAATTTAAATAAAAAAACGTAAATAGAAAAAAAAATATTTTCACTCTGTTTTTTCTGTTACAAATATTTTGTCAATTCTAATACTTTATCCATTTTTGTTATATTATGTTAAAATAAATTATTTTATTCAAATATTTTATTAAACTAAAATTATTTTTAATAAATAATATAATTAAATTAATATGTAATATCTATTATTAATTTATTTTTAATAAATAATTAAATTAAATTAGTTAATTTAATTAATAAGAAAATATATTATTAAATTATTTTAATAAATAATAAAATAAATATATTAATCTAATTTAATAAATGATTTAATTAATATAAATATATTTTATTATATTATTTTTAATAAATATTATAATTAAATTATTTATTTTAATTTAATAATTAATTTAAATAATATTAAATATATTTTATTAAATTATTTTTAATAAATATCATAATTAAATTTAATAATTAATTTAATTTGATTAACTTATTTAATATGAATTATATTTTATTAAATTATTTTCAATAAATATCTTAATTAAATTATTTAAATTATTATAAAATATATTTTATTCAATTTTTTTAGTAGATAATATAATTAAATTATAATTATTATATTTTATATTCACTGGATTAAATGATATAATATTTATATTTTTTTTCAATTTTTTAATAGATAATATAATTAAATTAAATTAATATAAAATATAGTTATTAAATTCAATTAGTTTTTAAAAAACTAATAAAATTAAATATTTTATGAAAATAAAAAAATTAGTAATTGTAAGTAAAATTGTATTTCTAATCGTAGTTTCAATTTTCATTTAAAAATAAACAATAATAAAAAATAAAAAATAGAAAATATAAATATATAAATATAAGTTGAAAAACTATACCCCTGCCAAATGATCCCTAAGCGATTCGGTATAATAACATGCAACGAAATAATTTCATTGATGCAGTAAAAAAACATTTTAGTTTGTTTTAAATTCATTATTTGGTTGAATTTATATAAATAATGATTTATATTACTTTTAAATACATTTTTATAACTTAACTGTTTTAATATGTATTAGTAATTTAAGCATACAAAAAGAAATAACTAATTTATATAATAAAAATTATACTTTTTAATAATAGTGTGCGTTAGTGTGTGTGTACCCACGTGCATCACAAATAAATAAATTTTAAATTAAGTTTTATAAATGTACAAAAAGAAATAACTAATTTATATAATAAAAATATATTTTTTGATAATAACCATTTGGGGGGATGGTCCCTTCTATGATTGTAATTCCTTTTCCTTGTCCTATTGAGTTAAATAATACCAATATTTTTCTTCAATAAAGAATTACCAAATAAAATATATATAAAATAATTATTAACTAAATAACCAAAAAATAAAAGTACTAATATACAGGGTGGTAAAATAAAAAATAAATATTTTTACACTAATATTTCATTTTATTTATTTATTTTTTTTTTAATTCTAAACCTAAGTAAATCTCGACTTTCCTCTTAATCTGATCGAAATTTAGTTTTTTTCCCGTCTCTGCTCCAAATCTGGTTATATTTCCCCAACCCTTAGACCATTAGGACATGATTAGATTTGAATATTTCTCATTTAAACTATTTTTAATTGCAATTAAAAAATGGTACATTCGTTACTTTATAAAGTAGTGGAGTCAAATTCCGTGACAAATTTTGAATAACTATTTTTGCATGGTTTTTTTTTTATCCATCGAATCTATTATTTTAAATTACTTGATTCATGATATAAATCGTATCTAAATTAAGTAATTTATATTTGAGTAATTCTTTTTAAATAAATATCATTAAATCCTTTAATTTCAAATACACAATACAAATTCAACCAAAGTTTTGAATATGTGTTAGAAATTAAATTCAACCTAAGAATTACATGTTAGAAATTAAGTGATATAAAAGGATTTATCACACTTAATTTAATTAATTTCTTTTAAAATTTTTATAAATATAAATACGGTAGAGTTAATTAAGTTTCATCAATATGAGAACATTTTATTAGAGTTATAAAAAGTTAGCATAAATTTGTAAAAGTTGTAATCTAGATATTCATGCAGTGAATATAAAATTTATATTTTATAAAAATTTATAAAATTTTGTAGAACTCCAAATAGGACTAACCTTGCTACATGTTTTTAACATATTATAGTTAATAATTAACTATAGGGCTAGTTTAGTGGAGATTAACTTATTTCTTTAATACGAGTTCGTGGGTTCTATATTCCTTCTCACGCTAAACTCTAACTTTTAACCATATAAATTGATATTCTTCCCAAATGCCCAAAAAAAAAAAAAAAAACACACACACACACATACATATAAATAATAATTATTATTATAAATAAGGATAAATTATAATTACCTCCCCTAAATATTTGGATAATTTTACATACAATTTTTTAACATTTAAAAGTTATATTTACTTCTTTTATTTGAAAAAGTTATTAACATTGATTCCCTTTTACTAAATCAGCAATTAAAACTTAATAGAAAGTAACAAAATAAATAAAATTTTAGATTTTTTTTTTCTATTTTATCCTTTCTCTTTCACGTATTCGTCAATTTTCTTTACAAAATTTTTCAAAAAAATAATAAAACAAAAAAAAATTTAAAGAAAATTGAGGGAGAAGGGTAAATTTGGAAAAGCACATAAAATTTTAGTTATTTTGGCATTTTTTGTTAAGTTTTAATAAATTTTACAAATTAAAAGGAAAATAAAAATAATTTAATAAACTAATTTTTATATTTTTATTATTTTTCATATCTAATTATTCTTTAATATATTATTTCAAATCATTGATAAATTTTTACCAAAGTTTGATTATCAATAAATATAATTAATACTTACCCAAAAAAATAAATATAATTAAGTGATAATGATAATTTATTTATCATATGATATTTTAATTAGAATAAATTCACATGTTAATCATTTTCTTGCATATAATTTAATAAAAATATTTTTCTTAAGTAATTATTACGTATAAAATTTAATTAAAAATTAAAATAAATATATAATATGACAAGTTCATGCGTCGTATTGACCTAATCACTAATATATATAAATATATATAAGAAATCCTACGCCATGTGATCAATAATCATACATAGAGACCATAACACAAACAACTAAAATGCATGTGAATATATCATATATAAAGTGTCTTTCTTTTTCTTATGTCTGTTTGGAAGTTTTATTTTTAATAATTTTTTATTACTTTTAGCTAAAAGTTGATAGTTGAAAATTTTAGTATTTTTAGTAAAGTAAGTAATAATTTTTAATAATTTTTGATAACTTTTAAGTATTTGGTAAAATTTTTGATAATTTTTAGTAATTTTTGGTAACTTTTTATATATTTGGTAAAACTTTTGGTAGTTTTTAAGTTAAAAAATTATTATAACTAGAAAAAAAGTGGTAAAAATTAATACTTTGCCATTACTCAAGAAACAAAAGTTAATTATTTTATGCTAAAAACTTATCCACCAAACGCTACTTTGTCTTTCTCTGTCACTCTATTTATTCTATTTGGATGTGGATTATCCAACAATATAAAACAAAATTTGTCATTGGCCTCCATTAAAAAAATTAAAGACTTAAAAATACTTCTCAACAACCATCCAACTAAGCTGGTTCTCTAAAGTTTGAATTAAATATAAATTTAAAAGAATCCAACCTTCCCCTTCATGCCAAGGTTAATAAAAAAAGTTGTAAATAATATATGCATAAAGAGCTTACACATAAGAATGTATTAAAAAATGACTAATTAGGTTTAAATTTAAAAGTTCTCGATATTTATAAATATAATTCAAATATAGAGATAAGGTTTGTATAAAAAATACATGGCACCTCTAACTTAAAAGTTAATGCATAACTTCCCTGTTATGAACTAAAGTATAAAATTGACTAAATTTATTAAATTTAACTGAATTTTGTATCTCGTTAGTCAAAATTAATTGTGGAAAAAAAATTCTCCAAAAAACAAAATACATATAAATACATTTTTTACTCATTTTAATCTTAAAATATAAAATATTTTATTTTTAAAATAGATTTAATTTGTCTTTATTTGTCTATAAAATATTGTTTGGATAGCTACATATGACTTTATATGGTACATGTGACATAATTAAATTTAATATTTTTTGTTAGTTTAACACTTTAGTTCAAGTCAAAAAATAACTATGTGTTGACTTTAAAAAAAAAAGAAACAAATATTTTTAGTTCAAATCATAAGAAGATAAAATGTAATTACTCGTTACATGAAAAGGGACTTATCACATCTTATTTGGAGCCCTATTTTTTTTTTTTTTTTCATAAAACTCCATAATACTAACATTTTTCAACTAACTACACCTTTCATCAATTTCGAGATAGCAATTTATGAAATTTTGAAATTTTATGGGACTCCAAATGCAAGTTCTATGTGGCTCTATTTTTTTTAGAATTTTTTTTTTTTTTGAAAACTTAGGATATTCGAGTCAACTAACTAATTCCTAGGACTCTAAAATTAACGACTAGATAAACTCTCTAGTGGTTATGAGAAAATTCAAACTAATAATCATTAGAAAGTAAATCAAGGATTTACTAATTAAGCTACTTCCAGTGATTCTGAGAAAATTCGAACTAGTGATCATTGTAAAACAATCCTAAAATTTTATCGTTTGAGCTACCACTCATGGTTACCACCACTATGTTGCTATTATTGTACAATTATATCTATTTTAGTATTTAAATAAAAACAAAAGATGGAACATGAAACAAGGGTAAAAAAATAGAAGAAAGACGAAGATAAGAAAGAAAAAAATAAGAAAAATAAGAAAGTCAAATTGCACTTTTATCCCCACAAACACCAGCATTTCTATCTCTATCAAATTCTTTCTTTTCATTCTAAGTTCTTTTTCTAAAAAGTAGTCAAATGTAGAAAGAGCAAATGAACAAACTAGTGATAAATATATTTCTGGTGAACTTTTTGCGATAATTATAATTTGTAGTACGATCATTTGTGAATTATGTTATGCTTTAATACATAAGAACTATGGTAAGCTTAAATCACCACCGATTTATTAGAGTATTGTTATTATTTCACTAACAAAAGGTTTAAATTAGAAAATGTATTTTACATGGATGACACCTATTATAGTGTTTGAGAGCACACTAACATTGCATGCTAAATGGAGGTTAATTTGTTTAATTTACGTACTAAGGTATAGCTTGTATCGTGAAATGGGGTTTGGGTGTTTTAAGTTACCTGACGTTGAAAGTTTAAAAGTCTTTGTTGTGCGAAATTTAGGTCACCTTAGTAATACTAGTGAATAGAGGCAAATAAAAAAATAAGAAAACAACCTACAAGATATTTATGTGCTTTAACAACGTACTTATGTCGCGGGTTTGATGTACCATATTTTCACTATATATAAATCATTAACAATGGAGTAAGAATTACAAAAGTAGAAGAAATAACCTTATATATTTACTCTCTTACATAGTGTTCAAATGGAAAGATCAACTAGATAATAAGTTATTGTTCAGAGAGGTGACATATTTGGTACATTGAATGCTTAAGTTTTTCCTTTAATTTATTGTAAATAGAAAATCACACTTTAGTATAATTAATGCTTAAATTCTATGTCTTCTTAAATTTTCAAACTTATTTCCTTTATTTTGAAATTATCAAAATTGGTTTTATTGAAAATCTCCCAATTAAACTTCTAGTAGTTGCAGTTGTTCGATTGAGTTATATTTTAGCATTGAGAATTAATTTTTATTATTCTTCAAAACAAAATTGTTTTACAATTTGAATTTTTACTCTTTGAAAACACCACTGATCTTTCCTTCTGTCCTCGTGGATTCACCTTGGACTTTTTAAGTAAATACTTTCGGCAACCCTACACTTAAGAAAAATAATTTGAGAGTGCTAGGATTAATTTATCAATGAAAGATACATTCTTTGAGCATGTAGTAAGGGTATAACATATTTTTATAATGATATTAAGGCTACATTTGGTACATGAGAAATGAATCGAATGAAATAATATTCATTTATACTTCAACCTATTTTTGTGTTTAGTATAAAAAAATTAAATTGGAATGCTATTTCTTAGGAATAGTTATTCTCACATAAGTGAAAATAAAAGGCATTTCACAATTTAATTGATGGAATAGCCATTTTATTCCAATTAAAATTCAATCCAAAAAATGAAAAAAAAATTAAAAAACAAGCAATTACTTTGCAATCATCACAAATTTCTCTCAGTGACTCACTTATACTGTGAAATAACTATTCTATTATTGGGTTCGTTTTTGTCTAAATTCATATTTTGAGCTTCCCAAGAATGCTAACAAAAATTCATCGACATATTTTTTAGTAACTAAGTAAATTTTGGTCCGATCCAAACTTAGGTCATGAATTAGCCATCTTACCCCTAGTTCTGTTATTTGGCTAAATTTTGTATTTTTGACTTTTCAAAAAGATTAAAAAATATTTATCGAATCTTAAATAAAATAGTTCGTAAAATGACGATTTTACTCTTGGACTCATTTTTTTTTTTTTTCCAACTTCACATTCTAAACTACTCAAAAGTTTAACCAAATATCCATTAACATATTTTCTAATAGTTAAACAAATTTCAACCTAATCTGAATTTAGATTGAATTGACTAATTTGCCATTGATCTCGTTTTTAGTCTAAATTTATATTTTAAAATTTTCAAAAGATTAAAAAATATTTATTGACATGCTTTTTAATAATTAAGAAAATTTTGAACCAATTCGAAATTGAGTTGTAAGATGACCATCTTACTATTGGAACTTTTTTTTTTTTACTCATATTCGAGTTCAAAAAATAAAATTTATTTTTATAATCTTTAACAAATTAATGTTAGTAAATTTTATTAAATTTTATTTTATTTCATCATATTTAAAATATGTAATCAAATTATTAAAATTTAAATATCCATTCTATTCCTATAATTTTCATGTTGGCAACCAAATAAAGTAACGAATTAAGTATTTTATTCCATTCTTACCTACATTCTATTATCACTTCTTATTCTATCCATTTTATTTCATTCTCGTGTATCAAACATGGCCTAACAATAGGGATGGGCATGGGACAGGTAAGCCTATCCTTGTACCCTATCTCCAAACCCAAACCAATTCCCATACCCTACCCGATTCCTATTAGAGATTTATTTTTATCCCTTATCCTAGCCCCAAATAGATAATGGGGATCTTAGAGAGAAATCGGGTACTCGAAATAGGAAAAAAACACAAAAATTTCAAATTCTAAATTATAGATCTAAGTATCAAGGCTAAATTTCAAAAATTTCAATTTCTAATTTTCACAAGCCTAACTGCCTAATAAATGTATACAAATGCTTGAAAGATTACAAGAAGGAAGAAATAATAATCTTTACAACAAAAAAATAGGTTGTCATCATCGAAACATGCATGTAAAACACACACCAATTTTAGATCTGCAGCCCTATTAGATTTCCGATCCAAATCTCAGATATACTAACATACATGTAAAACACCCAAATCTCAGACATCTTATTGGATTTTCAATTGATTGAGAGAGAGAGGGGGGAAGAGAGGGGAGGGGAGGGCACTTATGAGTTATGAAGTAGAGAGGTTGTTGATAAATTTCACTTGGCCTAATCGATTCAATAGTGAAATGCTTTTTGCGAGTGCCAAGAGAAGGAAAGAGATAGAATGTCACAGAGATGGGGGACCTTACTAGGACCTGAGGCGATGGTCAGTAGATGACAAAACCAAAGTCTAGATAGCTGAGACTGAGGTTTGAAGTAAGAGATGAGGTTGTGTTAAGGGTAAACTAAATATGACATAACCCTAAAAAATGAAGTGTGTGTATGTATATACAAGGGTACGGATAGGGGCGAGGACAGATTGGGGAACGAGTCGAGTAGGGCACGGACAAGGATAAACTCATACCTATACCATACCCGATTCCTGAAATTTTTTAAGAAATATCTCCATACCCTACTCAATCTCAAAATCCATAAATCTTCTACTCGTTTGGGATGGAAATCGGGTAGAAAACGAACAGGTGAGTGAGATTGCCATCTCTACCTAAAAGTATCTGTTTACAAGTAAAGACCTAAAAATATTATATAAGAGATGCTAAAATGTATATGAGATTAACAATTTTTTTTTTAAACCTACCCAAAAAAAAAAAATAGCAAGAGTGAATTTTTTATAGAGGAAGGATAAATATTCATATTTAAATTTTTTAATAATAAAATATAGAATATCTATGACAATTTTAATAAACTATACATTTTTAATTTTGTTCATGTAAATTTGGTTGGATTTATCAACCCTCAAATGGTAAACAAAATTAAACCATTCAATTTTTTAATTTTTTAAACTGCAATTAAATTATTAATTAAAAAATCAAATCAAATCAATTAGTAAAACATTGGGAGTGTTTGGAGTTTTACAAAATTTAACAAACCTCTATAAAATTCAAAAAATTTTTACTCATCATATGTATTAAGTGATTACAACTTTGTAAATTTATATTAATTTTATAACTATAAACATTGATGCATGGTTTCCCATAAAAAAAAAGTAAAAACAATTACTATTATGGATAACATTTAGAGTAAAAAAAGATAAGATAAATTGAGATAAAATGTAATTTGAGTTAATTTTAACACTTTTTTTCTAAAAAGTAGCAAACCGTGAGAATAATTTTTCAAATTCATTATCACATATTCAAAAAAATTCACAAAAAATAACAATAATGATACTCATTTAAAAGTTTTTGATACAAAAAATATGATTGTATAAGAAAGTTACACATTCGATTAATCTACTTCTAGATTTTTTATTTTTTTAACAAAATATTAAAATTTTTTAAAATTAGTGATAATAAAAAAATTAGAGGTATAAAAATTATTAGTGATTTATAATGATCTTCAGAATTTTTTTTTTTAAATGTCAAACTGACCCCTTATTTACCATTCGAATGGAAAATTAAAACGCACGTGTGAAGCACAGAAAACCATGTGTCAGAAGCTATCAACATGTGCCCAGCACCAACCACCGACACCATTTTTAGCAATCAATCAATCCATTCAGGTACACTGTATGTTCCCAGAATCCCAGCTGATTAATCGACGATTCAAATGACGAAAATAGGCCCCATTCGTACAAACTTGCGGCCAATTCAAAAAATTACCTAATAAATCCCTCGGGTTACCAAATTTTGGGTTTGTTTGGAGTAAGAAAAAATGAGATAAATTGTGGTTTGGGGAGAGTTCGTAATACGTACAGTGAGAGAAAAAAGTTGATGTGATATAAAGTTAACAGAGATTTATAGAGATTTTCAGAAATTTTCAACAAAATTTTACACGCCAAACGCAGTTTTTATTAAAAATATTTTAATTTTTTTCTTATTATACAAATTATGAAACTATAAATTTTATTTATTTTATTAAATTTTTGTTACTTCAAATATATTCTTGATAAATTTAAAAATTATTGGAGATAAATGTTACTAAAAAAAAGTGTTCCACAATCAACAATTTGTTTTTGCATAAAATATAATTTTAACTCAATTGAATATTTATCAATTAAATTTTTATAAAATATAAAATGATTATATTATTTTTATATTTCAAACTAAATCTTTCGAATATATATATAAATATTCATATATTTTTTTACATTTCTTGCTTTAAGATGTTGTTGATATTGGCCTTTGGGAAAAAAAAAAATTGACACTTTACCACCAGGAGTGTTGACAGAACGGATATAACCTTTTCCATCTGCGTTTAGTGATACTCTTTCCTATTCATGTCCTTATTGGCCCGCTAAATATAATAAAATTGTAGATTATATATTATATTTATAATAGATATTATAAATTATTATAAATATTACATATATTAAATAAAAATATATATTTTATATATACTAAATAAATTCTAAGAATTTATATAAATTAATAAATAAATAAATATTTAAATGAATATGAGACGGGGTGCAAACCGTCATACCCGTCTCTATTTTCGTTTAAAAAATATGTTAAAATTCCTATACCCGTTCTCATATTTGTTATTAGTGTTCCTATACTTTCTCTGAATGGGACAAGCGAAACAAATACTTGGTAGATACAGATAATTTTGACATTTCTATTTATTACATAGGAAAATGTTTGCTCTTGGGACTAAATGCAAAAAATATCATTTCCTTTTTAAAAACTCAATTTTTTTTCTTTTTTTTTTTAGTGTGTGTGGCAAGTGGTAAGTCAATTTTTTTTGGTAAGCGATTTGAGCTTTTTAATGAGAGGCCGGTAAAAGGGCATTAATGTCATTATACCAGAAGCAGTCAAATCTCTCCGCCAGACCGTCCCATATACATACACGATATATATATAGACACAGTTGAGTATTAATTTTAGACTGTTCAGACAAAATCTATATGTATATATAGGCAGTTCTATATATACACAGGTACCTGTTTGTGGTTTTTTCCTAGGGTTTTCAGATTCTCTGCATTTTCTCTGTCGGAAACTTTCGATCGAAACCGCACACCGAATCAAGCCCTAGGGTTGGATACCTAGGGTTTGGAATCCCGAATTCCTAAGACATTAATTCAGAATTATCGTTGTGGTGGGTTGCGAATTCGAATTCCGATTTCATCTCGTTGGTTCAGTTAATGGAATTGGGTTCCAATCTCCGGCCGGACCCGGAGGCGGTGACGGTTCGTGACAAGTTCCCGGTGAAGTTGGAGATCGAGGATTCGTTGGAAGAAGAACACGGGCCTCTCAACAAACGATTCAAGTCCGCTGCGCCTTTCAATGAGGTTTGAATTTTTCTTTTTCGTTTTTCAGTTCTGTTTGCTTTTTGAGAATGTGTCGGGAAAAGAAACTGAGACAAATGGATTGGAATTTTAAAGTTTGTTGTTTGGTGGCTTGCTGGGAAAGCTGTGCACTTGGTGACTAGTATGAGCAACATGTTTTTGATTGTAAGGGAGACGAGTTTCCTGAGGGTTCAGCTCAATTGAAAGCATAATGCTTTGAGTTCTGATTTTATATTCTCATTTAGTTTCTGTTTTTGTGAGCATTGAATCGATTGCTTTGGATTTGGAATTTGTTGCCATTCTAGCATATATTTCGCATTGAAATGGCATTGAATTCCAAATTGAAGGCATGGATTCTGGTGTCAAGGTCGCTCGGTTTTCTTGCCAACCAAAAAGGTTCAGTCGTTTGGGCAGTAGTTCTGTGCTGTTAAATTATTGAGCTATGAAGAGTGCATTCTACAGATTTTCTGTTGGGGATCTCTCTCACAGAGAGAGATTCTTGACATATTTGGTCCTGGTTTTGTTTTGTTGCTGACTGAAGGCTAAAGCTTGCTTGGCAGAAATGGATTTTGTCTATGAGATCTTAAATGGGTTTAGATCTTGATTGTGAGTCTGTTACTACCACTTGAGCTTGCTTCATAATTTGATACAATTTAGGTTGTAAATTGTATCGAAGAATTGAATAAATAATGATGATTGTTGGAATTCAAATTGATTACAGAGCTTGTTTTATGGGCGGTTCTATGTACGATCTCACTATGTTTGTGTTTTTGGCCGTGGAGGGGGGCGATCATACAATGAGAAATGTGAGAGAGATGACTATTGGACAAGGCAGAGAAAGATGGAGAGTTTCATGCTTAAGTGGTAGAGAATGGTAATTGAAGCAACTGCATGGAAAACTTTCTTTTTTTGAACTTTTTTAGTTGATACAAGGACTAACGATCTGTTTCATGAAATTGAAAATTAATCAAAGTACTGAAAAAATATTGAACGTGACTTTTCCAAAAAATAAATTGATCATGGAATTCCGAATTGCACAGTAATGTTTATGTATTCATTGTTTAAAGAAACATTTAAGGACAAATTTCTCAATTGATATTTATTTTGAACTTTCACCTAGCATCTAAGCAGCACTGATACAGATAAGACACAGTGTACAAACAGAAATATAGTGCTTTTTAAAAAATGAGGATGCGAACGCGGGATATGAAAAAAATATATTTTTTTATATATTTTTATTAGCATATATATATATATATATATAACATCTACAACAAAACTAATTTAATGCATAATTTAGTATAAAAAACATAACAAAATATGACATAGAAGATTTTATAGCTTTTGGGGTTTCGGATACTTAAATATAGGTTTGTCTTAATCATATTTATAAATAAAAATGAAAAAATAATAGGACACACGACATGGCGTGTTTGAGGAGTATGCTTGTCCAATATATGTCGGATACTAATATGACATTTCGAAGTGCGTGACGTTCATGGCTTAGCATGTATAGCTTTGTGATTTGCTTTTATCGTTAAAAATGCTGTTGGTGCTTATTTTTTAAATATATTTTTTTCTCTTTTATGTGGTGATTGTTTCTTTAATTTTCTTCTCTATCAATTTGCAGTGTGACACAGGTCATGATAAGTTTCCTATACCACCTTCACAATATAATCCACTTGATGAGCCAAGCCCTCTAGGCTTGCGGCTGAAGAAAAGCCCATCATTGTTGGATTTAATACAAATGAGGCTTTCCCATGGTAATGCTGCTTCTGCCCCTGCTGCTTCTGCTACTACCACAGCAAGTGGAAATCTTAGTCTGAGAGGCAACAAGGATGTCAAGGGAACCACTACTGCAGCTACTACAGACAAGCTAAAGGCCTCAAATTTTCCAGCTTTGCTTCTAAGGATTGGGCAGTGGGAGGTATCTGCTCTATATTTTTGTCTAGTATTATACAAATGTTTTCAATTTTGCACAAGTAGCTTAAACTATATCTCGTGCCAGTATGTCTCAAGATTTGAAGGTGATTTAGTAGCAAAATGCTACTTTGCAAAGCATAAACTTGTATGGGAAATTCTCGAGGGTGGCCTCAAGAGTAAAATAGAGATCCAATGGTCAGATATTATGGCTTTGAAGGCGAACTGTCCTAATGATGGACCTGGAAGTTTGACTGTCACGGTAATGTTTACATTATGTGCTGTTGGTATGTGCCCTTTATGTTTTGGGGCAAGTTTACTGGACATGTGCACTTACTGTAGTATTATTATTTTCCCAAAATTGTTGAAGTGGAAACTAGTCATCTTTTGTGTGTTGTAGCTGGCTAGGCCGCCACATTTCTTCAAGGAGACGAATCCGCAACCAAGAAAGCACACCTTATGGCAGGCAAGTGTAGATTTTACTGATGGGCAAGCAAGTGTACACAGGTAAAATTTAGAGCTTTTGTTGCTTATTTAACTCATCCTTTGGGGCGGATTGTTGGGAAGAATACTCTTCACAGATTTCGAACAAGTGGTTGAGACTAGTTGAATGCTAGTAAGGTATTCTGTGTGTTGCTTGCTAGGGTAGGGTACCATACCACCTTCTCTTTTTTCCGCTCTCTTTTTTCTGGTTTCCCAGAAGAGATGGAGGGGGTGGGGGTGGGGGGAGCTCTGCAATCTTTATCTTGTTTTTAGCAAAAAGAAAGTACCCTTACATTTTTCATTCTTGCTGATAATTAATTGGAAAGAATATTATTGTTTGTAACACTGTGATGAGTGTACTTCCTGTTTGCAATAATCCATTGCATCTTGTAGCATGAGTTCTATTTTTTTGTTCTTTTTTAAAATAAAAAAGTAGTTGTTTATTGCTTGGACGTGCACCCTTTCCTTCATAAAACATACTTCTCATTGTAAGGTATTGATTGAAAAGGCATCCTTCTTGTTTATTCATAATTTATTCACATGGTCACTGTGATGCGCTTTATTTCAAATTTCTGTTTTCAGACAATCTTTCGATACTTCATAACATGTGAACTTGAAATAATGATGGAATGCCACACTTTTATTGTAGGCAACATTTTCTGCAGTGCGCACATGGCCTTCTAAACAAACACTATGAGAAATTAATCCAGTGTGATATGCGTCTCAATCTTATTAGCCGAGAACCAGCGATGGTTTTAGATTCACCATATTTTGAAGAACGAGGCTCTGTTTTCAAGGATCTAAATGAATCCAAACTCCAAGATGTGGCATCACCATATGCAGTACAGTCTTCCTCCTCAAAGATTGAAGAACAGACTTCTGCTGGTACAACATCAGATAATTTGTCTCCAGAAGCTCCTTCCCCTAGCTCAGGTACAATAATGAACTTGGGATTTGTTCAAATTTGTTGATTCATGAGTGCTTTTATATTCATTTTGGGAGTGTTTATGAGATCCTTTTGGTTGATATTTATTTAATCCCAAATTTGAGAAGAAAACTTTCAAGCGCCCTAGTAGTGTGTGCTTCTTGGGGTGCACGTCTTATAGCCAAGACTTAGGTTAGGACCCCACTAATCGTCATATTTGCTGTGAATGACTTTGTGATTACTACATTAAAAAATAAAAATAAAACTTAAAAAGTACCTGTTAGTGAAGAAGCATTCAAAATTTATGTTCAGTAATGGTAATTCTGAATGTTATGTATTCAACTTTGCATTCATCTAAAAATCCTAGATTGATTTATTTATGTTTTGGTAAGTGAAATATCAAAAAGGTGCTAATGGGGCACAACTTTTATGCATTTGATTAATATACAGCTCAACACCATAATTAGGCTCTCATGAAAGGAAGGATCGCAAAAGTTCCTCTTAAGCCAAAACTGAAAACTAAAATTTCTTGAACCATATGGTATTTTGGATTAAAATTTCTAAATTTCCACAAATACCACAGCTTGAAGCTAGCTTAAAAGTAATGAATGCACCCAACTTTTGCCTTGCTTAAAGATAACTTGGCTAAGTTGGCATGCTGGAATGTGTTCTTAATTTCATTTTATATATATTTTTAGTTTAATATTGTAATTGGCAAATTAGTGAACAAAATAATGAATTCAATTTTATATTCTTAGACATTGGTTAGGGTGTTATAGAACATACAATTGAATAAGAATCTTATTTGGTTTACAATTTTAGATGTGTACACTAGAAGACATCTAGGGAAGGTTTCCTAATGTGCAAGGGAGTTGAAAACCACAAAAGGAAGAATTCCTATCTTAAAGGAACTTGGATATCATGAGAGGGGAATGAATATTTTGACCTTTTCTTGGGTTCTCTTAGGCGAGTATTGTGATTTGTTTTGTTCTTATTTCTCATTCTTATTGTCACTCTCATGTCATTGGGAGAGCGGAGCCGTGAGTTCCGTTATTTTTGTTCTAAACGTTATAGTTGTTCTTCATAAGGAGTGGAATTATTTTAGAAGGTGATATTCATAACCGTGCACATTCTTGGGGTAGATATGAATAAAATTCTCGATGTAGCCTAATTTGCATTCTTACAGCAAGTGCACTAATATTGTCCCATGTTATGTAGCATTTGAACAAGCATTCAGTTTTAATTGATCACTGATTTTATCTATCATACGATCTTTAGTGATGGATTTGCATGCAACTGAAGGGAATGGAAGTCATAAAGGAGATGGTTTTCAGGCACAACAGGATTGTGAACAGTTGATAGTGTCAGGGCTCCGCCCATCTATGTCCATGAGCGATCTTGTGAACCACATTGGACATTGTATTTCAGAACGAATGGCTTCTGGAAATTCACTATCCTCCAAGGAAGCACTGAAGCATCAGGACATGCTGGAGAACATTGCACAGATTTTGCTTAACGATACACAATTTACAACAGCTTCTGATGAGAAAACACTTATGTCAAGAGTCAATTCTCTTTGCTGCCTCCTGGAAGACCCTGTCACAGCGCAAAACGCGGAGGCTAATGGCGAAAACCATTCAGAGAGACTTGATGATGGAAAGCAAATTCAAGAGTATTATACTTCTGAGTCAATGCATGAGAAGGGTGGAAGCAAATTTGGGTTCCCAGGAGAGTCCAAGGATGTTTCCACCTCCAAACAGGCACCAGCTATGTCAAGGAAGGACTCATTTGGGGATTTGCTTCTTAATCTTCCCCGGATAGCATCTTTGCCGAAGTTTTTGTTTGACATATCCGAATATGATGAAGCCAGACATTGAATTTTTTTTTTTTTTTTTTAAATTTAATATTTCAGAAGCTGGTAGAATCGAGCTACTGAGGTTAGCATTTCTTGCAGGTCATTACATGGGATCTATACTAGGTTTCTGATAAACCAATATTTGGACTCGGGGGGAGATATAGGGTTCGGAAAATTTGTTTTGATGAAGAATCTTGATAAACTCCCTATGCAAGAGTCTAGGTTTTATGCAGTGGAGGACCTCTGCTCTGTGTCTGTAAGTTGTATCAGTCATCAATATGTATCGCTGTTATTTAGAAGTTCTTCAACCCCACAAGTTTTTCTTCTTATCTGCTTATCCTTGATGAATCAATTCATTTGGTAGGCTGTTCCCTTTTGCAGCAAATGGAATGAATTGTGAAGTGTCCTCGGTGTCAAATTGCCGGCAGATGCATGATTGTACTGTTATCTGATCAATAATACATCACATTTATTTGGTGAATTCCTTATTTATCGTTGTGATTTGTGCGTTATGACAATTTCTTCTGCATGGTATCATTTATTTATTTTTAGTTTAAATTTTGTAATCTACGGATCCTGAGCCCAGATGGAACTCTCCATGTTCGTAAACAAAGCAGATTCGGAATTAGTGCTATATCATACTATTGATGGGGGCTTTGGATGCTATTGTGGGTTCCCGAAGGTAAGCCTCATGATATATATATATATATGTATAGTATAGCATTATTTTTTTTTTTTTTTGGCACTTACCAAAAAAAAAAAAAAACATTATTTTTTTGGGCATTTAGCCACACCATGAGACGTTATTTTCCATTATTTTTGTAGTGTGTGATTTCTAATTATCACCTCAGTGAAAAAAGTTATGAAGTGTTAGAAATTTGAATGCTCAACCTTTTGAGCATAATGGGCCACTCTGGTTTCATCCGGGACGCAGCAAACCCCACTGATCAATCCAGATGATGTGAATCTAGGGCCAGATCAGAGCTCCTTTTTGGTAGGAAGGATAACATCCTCCAAGCTAGTGAGAACAAGAATGGCCTTCCTGACATCGTTAAGGATTTTTTTTTTTTTTTTGTGTGTGTGGGTGTTTGACATTAGAATGCTAGTCAAGTCTCGTAACTTGTAATTAGGACCATTAAATTTAAAATTTAATGATCCAGATACAGAACGGAATCTTCCACTGTAATATACTCATCGGCCTGCAATTTTGTTAGCCCCTTTTTTTTTTCCCTTTGGGCTTTTTGTTTGTGGGAGCACCACTGGTGCTTGCAAGCACCTCGTCTGCGACTTATTCTTCACTCCTCCCTAAAAACAGTACCTCACATTTTTCAACGATCCTAAATTAATGTCACGAAACTAATGTAATAATTTTATACATTTACATTTTTTTGGTGTGAATATATTTAAACTGTTAAATTAAAATCTAATTGTCTCAAATCAATATCACAGGACTGACGTAGTATTACTATGTCAACCTCTCTCTTTTTCATTGTTAATGTTGTGTGTTGAACATAACAAGTTTTGCGATTTCGGTCCCAAGGGCAAAACCTTTCAATCCAAAAAAGATACTGGGAAAATTACAGCGCGAGCCTTATGGATAATCAGGGAGGACCTTCTACTCTTGAGAAAATGGGAGGATTTTAAAAAGTTATGACTCATGCTCGTTAATTTATTAATAAATTATTATTGTTGTTGTTGTTGTTTACTAAATTTAATTAAATTTCAGTTACATATAATATTAAATATAATTATAGAACTTAAATTTATTTAGAAATTAGTTGACATACATACATAAAAAAAAAAATAAACAATTAGAATAATTAAAATCTTTTGATAGATTAATTGATAAATAATCATTTAAATCAATCAAAATAATTTTTGAGAATTGATATTGTAATTAGTTGGTAATTTGACTGAATATCTAAAATATTTTTCGTGAATTGATAATGTATCCTAATGATGCTCAATGATTAAATTTTATTTGAATAACAAAAACACAGTAACAGTAAATTTACTGTTTTTCAGTAAATAACGAAAACATAAAAGCATAATAACTGATTAAAGTAATTTATAAAGTATATAATTAAGTATATTCTTTGAATATAATTATTAATAACTGTTTTTAAGTAAATTTTTGCAGTGATTCAACAATATTTATGAATTGATAATTTAATGAGTTAAAAAGTTTTAAGTACGGTTAAAACAAATTTTGTGAATTGATAATATAGCTAGTAAATTTTAAACATATAAACACTTAATGACGCTCAATGATTAAAGTTTACTAACATTTATTCATAGTAATAGAAAAATATTAATTTATCTATAATTAATATAAATTTTAAGAATTGATAATGTAAATAGTTAATGATTTAGTTAAATGGTTAAAAGTAATTTTTGTGAATCAATAATATATATACTTCGAAAATTTTTAAATACATAAACTCTTAATGACATTCAAAGTTCAAATACTTAAAAATAATTTTAAGTACATAAATCTTTTAACTATGCTCAACCATTAGAACACCATAAATTTTATGGCACATATATAGATACTGGTAAATAGATATAATATTGATAGATAGATATACATGTACTGCATAATTCAGAATTAACCTAACCAAACGGAGCACTTCCAATACCAAGCAGAGGCAGAACACTCCCACACTTAATAAATATATATATATATATATAGATTTCAGATGCCGGTCACATTAATCCAGGACACATAAAGGCAAACAGAACAAATGCAAAGAATCAAGTCATTAAAAAAAGAGAGTTCAAAGGACACCCACCACCACCTCTTTGATGGGAATTAAACTGAAATCCAAAGTCTAACCAGTCTTGACCAGAGACCCGACAAAAGATGAGTTTTTGTCGCATGCTTCCCCTAGCATGGGATAAATATTCACAGTTTATACATATAATCAAGGGAGTTGCTACTTTATTTACAAAGAGGAGCGAGAGGAGATTAAAGCTGAATCGATCGTCAATCATCAGCTCAGCTGTACATAAGACAGATCAACTCCCCACCAGCATATGAGGATTCATCTTCCCATTGATGTTTTATGTTTATATATATATATATATATATGTACAGTTTGGTTTCTTCCATCATGTCTTTCTTCATTTTCGCAAGATCAGGAAGGAGGCTGCGAATGAATGGTCGTATCAGGTAACATGGCTACTGTCACTACAAAGTATTCACAGCCAACGGGGAGACCGAACGGGTTTGAAGTTGATCCTGAATTCAAGGTCAATTGACTGGTTCCAGTGTCTAAGGTCAGGAAATCTACTTGTTCTTCCCTATTAGGAGGCAGCTCCGCAACCAAGGTAGCAGGTTGTGGCTTCACGGTCTGCCGTTCAATGTGCACTATCTGCCCAATGATGTAGGTTGGCCGGTTGGGGAGATGGTCCAGAAACAAGGCCACAGATTCTGCAGACAGGTAGTAGTTATGGCAATTCCGATTGATCGCCTCGTAATGCCCAGCAGAGTTGAGGACAAACGCAGCAATCTCGTGGACTTCCAAGCGGCCAAACGATATCTTCTCCTTGTTTGCCTGCAACAAGATCAGTAGTGATTGCTATTGCAAAATAGAAATGTGAAAGGGGAAAATTTCAGGATAATGTTTAAATGGTCTCTTATGTAAAGAGAGGAATTCCAGCAAAACTCCAGGGTCAATTTCTTGGGCTAAGGGCACTATTGAATGCACAAATAATAAGAATCGTTAAACTGACCTAAATACTAACCTGCTTTTCAAGTTGATGCTTTATGTATAAGGTATTGACCAACTCTTTCTTTTCTTCCAACTCCTTTTTCCATTGCTCGTTTGTTGCTTCAGCCTTTGAATATCTCTCAAGCAGCTCTGCGCGGTGCCTTGACAGGACACCAACTTTATCAGCAAGTACCCGAATACAGTCTCGAAACTCGGCAGTACCATCATCTTCACTTTCGCTAACAGAACTGAAAATTACAATTACAACAGAGGCAATTTAATCCACAGAATTTCACTACTTTTTTTTTTCTTTTTTTTTTTTTGGGGGGGGGGGGGGGCGGGGTGGAGGGACTGAAAAT
Source organism: Vitellaria paradoxa (assembly GCA_019916065.1). Classification (NCBI taxonomy): domain Eukaryota; kingdom Viridiplantae; phylum Streptophyta; class Magnoliopsida; order Ericales; family Sapotaceae; genus Vitellaria; species Vitellaria paradoxa. The sequence continues at coordinate 53,631,512 of CM034235.1, read as the reverse complement.
AACCGAGTCCATCAAAATCTCAGCATAAGACAACTAATAAAATGTTTGATGACCAAATTTAAGGTCCACCTCATCACCCATTAAAAGAGACCTTGGACTGCAGTGAACTATTAGTTCCGGCTGAGGCAATGGTTCTGCAGCTGTTAGCTAATTGAATTTTTTGATTTCACAATTAAGAATAACAACAGGGAATCAGAGTATGTAAAACGTGAAAACATTGTACATTTGCTTCTTTCAAAGCATCATACATATTGATTAACCTTGAAGAGAAGCAAAGGAGATTACTTTTGTCAACAACTTATATAGAAATGAACTGGAGAGTGAGCCAGGCCCTATTATATTGTGCTTGTTGTTCTGTGCAAAAATGCTCCACATCAACACAATAAGGCACTGAGGTAAGTGTTCCATGTAGGTTCTCTCTCTTTTTTCAAGTCACTCACACTGCTACTTTAATAGCCGAATGATGCAAAGGACAATTCAGAATGTTCTCTCATTCCATCCTAACAATATGTGCAAATATTTTTTTTAGGGGGGGGGGGGTGTGGGGAATGACCGCATGCCATTACGTTGTGCTCATACTCTGGGCAAAACATTGTCACACAAATTCTATGAAAGTTTCTCGTCTGTTCTGATCTCCTTTACCAAGCAATGCAACTATGACAGCAGCCTTAAATTTTATTATAATCCTCAACTAAACCGAAGGTAATGCAATGTCTCTTTCATGGATAACATTACATCATGAAATTAATGATCTAAAACAATACTTTCTTTCCATCAATCACCCCAAATCTAGAGAGGCAATGTTGGATTGGCAGATGAGTTTACTCATGCACTGTTCCAGGGTCAACATTGCAATTTTGAAATTCTTATGAGATCAGAGAACCAGAAGAAGAAAAAAAATTTTGAAATGCGTATATGTGCATCATATAATATATATACATATAAATCCTCTAACTATGGCATATTTTCAAGAATCCAATTTCAACCTTCCAGATCTTTAGGTGGATTCATTACAATAGATAATATAAGGTCAGTGAATTTCACTTGTTGCACCTATGGTATTAAAGGAAGATGTTCTTTTCCACATCTAGTTGAAAAAAAGGACCAACTTTTCTTTCCCTTCTAATCTATTTCTTCTTATTTATTCATTTATTTACTTGGGATGATTTGTAAGGACTAAGGACTTCATTACAAGCATCAAGGAGGAGGCACAACCCAAGTATACAGGGTGCATTACAAATTAGTATATATATAATCTATGAATTGTTGTTGTTGATAATATGTATATATATATATATATAAAGTTTATCCCTTTCCAACTTACCAAAGGAAACAGGGAGGAAAAACAATTTCACTCATCACATCACCCAATTGAATAGGAGATGACAAACTAACCGATTGACAAACTCAAAATGTGACTTTCATTTTGTGAATAGGCTCTTGAACTCCTTCCATTGACCAACTCCTCCCCCACCCTGCCCCCCCCCAAAAAAAAAAATTACCAAAACAAAATACACCACATCGAGCAGAAAGAATCTTCCCTTCAGACCTTCCCTCCAAATGCTAAATCGACTTCTTTTCCAGCATGGAGCTATTTCTGCCACTGGACTAAGAAACACACAAGAAGACACCAAGCACAGTAATAAGGTTTACCATCTCCGCTGCCACTCAACACATGAACAAAGATGCTTCACCTTGCACGTGCAACACCTTATGGGGATGAAATTACTAGAGAAGCAAGAAATCACTATAAGCCCCTTAACATCAAACTCTCACTTTGTGAGAATCTACTCATGTCTAGGTGACCATCCAGATAACACCGCCTTGAAAAGAACTATCAAACTCCAATCCTCTATAAAAGAAAAGCTGCAGCTGAACCACCTAGTTTATAATAAGACCTGACCTTCAATCCTCTAGGTTGGGAGCAGATCACTATATTTGTACTATCTTCCACTTTATCTATCCACATATTATAGAGTTCAAGAATTCAATTACCACCTCAACTTCTCTGATCATGAAATAGCCTCCAAAACCTCACATCCCAATCTATCCCTTCTTTGAATCATACTCCAACCTAAAGAAAGTAACTGCATTTGAGTTATACATCCTAACCTTTTGTAATGCACCTATGCACGTAATTATAAAATAGGCAGTATATAACTCAAATATTTGAGTCTCCCGACACCCTTTATGCAGCTTACCTCCTGCACTTGTCCTTGTACACAATTCTGCACACTATTTCACTTATCCAACTTCGATTGAACACTAATCCTTTGAATCTCAAAGACTACTCTCAAATGGCTAAGCATACAATGTCTAGTCCACTGAAGAGTACTTAAATTCCTCTCCCTTAACCACCCCCCTCCCCCCCCAAAAAAAAAGTACACTATTTCCAGTCTTTAGAGTTATACGCAAAGTTAATTCATCTCCCTTATTGGTGCAAAAATAACTAGCAATGAAGGCAAGTACACTGTTTCCAGTCAATTACGTATAATAGTTAATTTATCTCCCTTGTTAATGCAATGATAACCAAAAACTAGTAAGGAAAATTCCTCTAAACATTCTTCAGCCTTCTATCACTCTTTAAAAATCTATATAGATTAAACACATCAAGTAACTGGGCCTGTCTTAAACAGTAGTTTAGTTACCCTTTTATATGGTTAAGAAGACCGTTGATTATAAGACAATACTTTATTAGCTTATTTGATTTGAAAATAAACAAAACCAAGATGGCAAAGAGCACTACAATATTCCTGTACGAGGAAACAAAAAGAGGATAAGATAATCATTGTTAACTTAAAACACATTCTTTATGACCTTCCATGAACTGTTTTCTGTTATTTAGTTATTAGCAAGGGGGCATTGCTTATTTTAATGTTAGAAGCTCATGTTGCCAAGGAAAAACACAGCATATTCATGTGAGTGTCCATTTTGTGCACACATACAAATTACGAGTCCACCCCTTCAAGCAAGTCATATTGGTGGGGGCGATGAAGACAACATATATATATATATATATATATTTCCCCAAAAAAATCAACAGTGAAACTGCCTGTGTCTAAACTAAAATATTGTAACTCTTAAACTCAACAATTGCCGTAGAGTAGCAATCGCATCCTCCTAAAACTTGGAAGCACAAAAAGGCAAATAACTTATATTTCATAAATATGCAAATAAATTAAGGGTTAGCTGCAACTATCAAAAAAAAATAAAAAAATTAAGGGTTAGCTGCGCCAACAACTCATAAACTATGGTTCATTATCACTTAACCCACCCACCCCCAACTATATGTTGCTACATTTACACCCTTAATTTATTTATTCCAATTTTACCCTTCTACTAATTGAAACATGATCAATTGCACTAGCACCCCTTAAACTATGATTCATTATCACTTAACATTTTTTGACATAAATTTTCTAATTTAATCTCCTTTAACATTAAAAACTTTCAAATATCATAAATATATTAAATGCAACTAACAAAGGAAGAGAGAGAGGAAGAGAGAGGTGTTTTACAATTTTAGCTTTCTCTATCAAATAAAAATACATACAATAAAAAAATTGAATTTTTTTGTCACAAACTAAATTATTTCAAAACAATATTAATTTGGTCGGACCAAAGAGGTGATTATGAGTAAGTATATCATGTTTAAAATAAATACTAGAAACATATATACTCCATGAAAATTGAATGCCCAATAATTATTTTACAACCAATGTTGCACAAAATGAGCACTTTAGTTATTAAGGGCCCATTTGGCAACCATTTCGTTTTCAATTTTCTATTTTTGTTTTTATTTTTTTTTTAAACTGAAAATGAAAACTCATTTGGCAAATTTATTTTCAGTTTTCAAAAAAAATGAAAACTGTTTTCAAATTTTTCAAAAATTATGAAAACATAGAAAAGATATTTTCTCAAGTTTTCATTTTAAGTTTTCAATTTCTTATACAACCACTACCAGTTACAACCATCCATTACCATCATTCGCTGGTCGCCGCCAATATCCAACCGCTACCACTACCTCACTCATCTCCGATCGCCGTCAAATATATTATTATTTAATATATTAATATATTTTATATATTAATATATTAAATTAATAATATATTATTTTTATTTATGTAAAAATATATTAAATATAATTTAATTAATAATTAATTTTTAATAAACTAAATTATATTAACTATAATTGAATTTAATTTGTTAAATTAATATAAAATTATTTTATTAAATTATTTTTAATAAATAATATTTAATATATTTTATTTTTATTGAATTAAATTATTTTTAATTAGACTATAATTAAAATAAATACATTTAATTAATTTTAATTTATTTAATTATTTAATTAAATTTAATTGATTAAATTAATATAAAAATAATTTAATATGAATTATTTTTAATAGATAATATAATTAAATTATATTGAATATATTTTATTTTTATTGAATCAAATTATTATGAAAAAATAATATAATTAATTAATTAAATCAAATTAATTTAAGTAAATTAAATTAATTAATTTAATTTACTTGAAATATATTTTATTAAATTATTTTTAAAAAATAATTATAAAAATTATGTTTAATATATTTTATCTTTATTGAATTGAATTATTTTTAATAATTAATATAATTAAAATAATTAAATTTATTGAATTTAATTAATTAATTACTAACTAACAACTATCGTTACCAAACATATTTTCAAGTTTTTGTTTTTTTTTTTTTAACTATGTAAATGAAAACAAAAATTAAAAACTAAACACAAAAACTGAACATAAAAATTGAATAAAAAAACTAAAAACTAACAGTTTTACCAAACGGGCCCTAAACACTAAAAATGTATATGTTAATTGTGATTCCATGAAAATTGAATGCTCAATAACTACTTTATAACCAATAATGCACAAGATGAGCATTTTAGTCGTCATAAATAATATTTTGATATATATATATATATATATATTGGGTGTATTATGCCTACTAATCATGTGCACGTGCAAGTCACATGAATAAAGTTCATGTAAATGATATATAGTAAATGCAGTAAGCCAAATGGTCTAATTGGCATATTTTAAAACATAACGAGTGTAAATGTAGCATTTTCAACTTAAAGGGTCAAATGATATCATACCATAGTTCAAGAGGTGTTAATGTAACTTACTCGTAGGCTATGCTTGATTGTGAGAATTGGATAATGGGATATCAATAATATTATGGGATCATGTACGGGTTGGATATAACGTAGGATTAATTTTTTATACAAGATTATTTTGTTGGTGTTTGGTTGGTGAGTGGTTGGTGGATATAAAATGGGATAAGAGATGTGATTTGACAAGAGATGTAACAGAAAATAATTTTAGATATTTAGATGTTGGCGGAAATCAAATCCAAGGGTGGAGGATATGCCATCCCACCCCCATGGTATTCCTAATCTCACATTTTGAGGGATTAGCAATTCAAAGGGATTTCTAATCCCTTCTCCTTTTTTGGTTATCAAACATGAGGTTTGTGTCGGATTACTAATCCCACTCTTTTTTTGGTTATCAAATATGAGATTTGTGGAACCCGTGGATGAAAAATCCAATCCCGAGTCCCACATCCCCCAAACAAACATAGCCTTATGGTATTTGAAGGGTATTAACGTCAAAGCAGATTAAGTGATAATAAACCATAGTTTATGGGGTGCAAGTGTAATTAATAATATATAAACTTATAGACTGTTACACACTTCTAAATTTATGAGGTGTCCTCAGCAAGCACAACAGAGTGGGAATTGACATGGGATGCTTGTCCAAGGAGTTTAATTGAAAGTCCAAAGTTATTGTGCACCCAAAATTACTGTTCAGTAACTTATATTTACTGTAAAATATTACATAGAACTCATTAATTATGTCAATTTTTTGACATGGTCCCGCATGAGGGACGCTCATGCTTAATCCCTGTTGTTACATAATCAAACAATATTACCACAGACTTGAAGAAGAATATTACGCAACATGAATATTTAATTTGTTTCTCAACATTGGAAGAATCCTATGCTGCACATATGCCTGATGTTTAAACACATCCCTAAGCTATGTAGCATGAGGATATTCGAAAGGCTAAGTAATTCAAAAAGGTTTCATTTGATACATAAATTAATGAGATGGAACTACAAAATAAAGATCTTTTTGATGTGACGTCATTCTACAAAGAACTAGTGGCTGGTGTGGAGGGGGGATTTCCTTGGAAACTTGCAGTCATCAGGGGTGCCTCAAAAGGTTGCATTTTTCAATTTGGTGTTTTGTCCATGGTAATATTCTCACTATTGACAATCACATTGGCTGAGGTCATATTATTATAAATTGTTGTTGGTTATGTAAGAAAGATGGAGAGCCTATTAATCATCAATATGTTCATTCTGAGTGGACTACAAATTCGTGGATTTTAGCTTTATCATGTTTCGGTATCCAACTAGTGTTCCCAAAAAAAGCTAAGTTGTTTCTACAATCCCAGTGGGGCTCAAGGATTTGCAAGAGAAGAAGGAAGGCATGGCAGATGGTCCCTTTTTGTCTAAGATGGCTTATTTGGATAAAGGAACTAACGATCTTTCACAAGCATTCGATACCCTTTGTTTAGGATGAAAAAAACGTTTCCAGCCATTCCACATAGGTGGATTCTGGGGGCAATGATCCAGATTTACATAATTTGTTGTCATTCATTGAGAATATGGAATTGTAGTTTCTAGTGATTCTTGGTATATGGGCCGCTTATCCTTGATGCTGTCTTAATAAAATTTATCTTTAATTTATCAAAATTTAATGCATGGAACAACGAAACATATGGTAAACGCCATCATGTGTTAAATGCTAATGCAGTGCAAGAAACTTGGCTAACTCAATTAGAAGGTTAAAAAGAGGGGGGGGGGGGGTTTAGATAATGCCAGAAACAAATTTTGGTTTACTTACTTGGCCAAAGATTGGGCTAGGGCACGCAAAGACTCAGCAAATCCAGCAACCCCACCTGAAGAAACGCAGCTCTTTAGCCTTTCAAAAAGGCTACGCATCTTTACAGCAGTGGCACGCAATGCAGTATACTGGGAGGCCCTCCGATCAGCTGCACAAAGATGGGTCTGAGCTTCCTCTCTTGCTTCATGCAGACAATTCTCTAAGTGAGCACAATTCATCTGTAAAATGAGAATAAGGTAGTTTAGCTGCTGCACACGATAAATACTAATGCCAAGATAAGGAATCTACAGCATAAACAGGACTAACAAACTATGTGGTTATCCTCAACCAGGGCAGCCTTAGTGTTTATGTCTATGTGACTTGAACCTGAAGTCAGGCCTAGAAGGAATCTGCTAACCCTATCAGATGCCGAAAAATAAAAATCTCGGTGGATACTCATTGGGTCTGAAAAACTAGTTGTATTGAGGAGAATTGTACACACTCAAACTGAATTCTAGTGTGTAAATTTGTAGACAAAAGAATGACTTTACACATTACCTTAGTGTCCCTTAGGATCACCAAGTGACTAGGTACATGTGACTAGGTACATTTCCTACATTTACTACTACATTTAATTACACTACTACATTAACACTCCCCCTCAAGCTGGAGCATATATATTATATATTCCAAACTTGTTACAAATGTATCTCACTCTAGCTCCTCCTAAGGCCTTAGTAAACAAATCAACTAACTGATCTTCTAACTTTACATGACTGGCTTTGATGATATTCTGTAATATCTTATCTCTGACAAAGTAACAATCCACTTCGCTATGTTTGGTTCGCTCATGAAATACTAGGTTAGAAGCTATGCGAACAGTAGGTTGATTATCACGGCCATGTTTCATGAATCCCCAGTTCTGTTAACATATGACATATCCAAACCAATTCACAAAAAGCATTTGCTATAACCATATATTCTAATTCAGCACTTGACCTTACTACCACTGTCTGCTTTTTACTTTTCCATGACACTAAGTTTCCTCTCACAAAGATACAGTACCCAGTAGTTGATTGCCTATCTGATGGCGAACCTCCCCAATCTGCATCAGTGTAACCTTGAACAAGTGCATGGCCATTATTTTGATACAACAAACTACATCCTGGTACACCTTTCAGATGTCTCAGACTACGAATAATTGCATCCCAATGACTTGACCATAGAGCTTCAAGGAACTGACTCACAACACTCGTAGCAAATGAAATATCAGGTCCGATAATAGTGAGATAGTTAAGCTTCCCCACTAATTCGCGATACCGCCTAGGATAATCTAATAATTCTCCTTTATCTACCAGAAGTTTCGTATTAGAATCCATTGGAGTATCAATTGGTTTGGCTCCTAACATGCCAGTTTCAGATACTAGATCAAAAACATATTTCCTCTAAGAAAGAACAATACCCTCATGCGATCTTGCAATCTCAATCCCCAAAAAGTACTTTAGTGCACCCAGATCCTTCTTGTTGAACTTAGTTTGAAGAAATATCTTCAGATCATCAATTCCTTGTGTGTCATCACCAGTGATTACAATATCATCCACATAAACCAGCAACCATATCTTTCCCTGAGAAGTATGACAGTAGAAAACAGAATGATTAACACCACACTGTGTCAATCCAAATTCTATCACCACAGCACTAAACCTTCCAAACCATGCACGAGGAGATTGCTTCAAGTCATACAGTGACTCTTTTAATTTACACACTAGTCCAGACTCCCCCTAAGCAACAAAGCTAGGAGGTTGCACCATATACACCTCTTCAGTAAAATCCCCGTAGAGGAAGGCATTTTTAATGTCAAGTTGATGGAGTGGCCAGGAAAAAAAGGTCTTTGAAAAATCAAGGCCATAGACTTGAGTATATCCTTTGGCAACAAGTCTTGCCTTCAACCGATCAACAGAACCATCACGGGAAACTTTGATATTATACACCCATCGACATCCAACTATTGACCAAATTGCATGTGTGTGAAGAAGTGGACATACAAGCAGTAGAATTACCTCGATGGGCTAAAGAAGCAATTAGAAAGGATGCATGTTGAGCCATTTGATATTGGAGAAATTTAGTGTATTCTTCCTCTGAAAGAGTCACAGTTAAAGATTCACCTGTGCAAGATTTATCTGAAAAGTAAGAACATCAGATGAAGCTACATGAGCCATATGGGCTGGCTTCCCATAAAGATCCCAGCAATTCTCTCTAACGTGTCCAACACGACCACAATTTGAGCATTTGGGTCTAGCACCATGAACTCCACAACCACGACCACGTCCCCCACGACCACGTTCACCAGATTGAGATGGAGGCTTGGGTCCTTGATTGTCAATAAGAGTCTAACTAATAAGAGCAGAATGGGCAGAATCTAGAGTGGTGGTTGATTCCTTAGAAACAGCTCTCATAACCCTGGAATATGTTTCTGCAAATGAGGGAAGAGCAACTCCACTAAGAATTTGAGCCCTGACAGGTTTGAACTTAGGATCTAAACCAGCAAGGAAACGAAGTACCACCATTTGTTCCTTTTGTTTCTGCATCTCCTTGATATCAATGGACAAGAGTTGCAGAGAATTAAGTTCCTCATGGACACGCTTTAGAAAAGCAAAATATTCAGTGACTGATCTACCAGATTGTTGCAATTAAAAAAAATTCCAGTGATATGTTATACATCTGGGTGAGATCACTAGAAAAAAGAAGACGAATATACTCCCATATATCTTTACATGTGTCAAGATGAGTACACATATCAGCTATATTAGGCTCCATGGAATTCCACAGTAGACTCACAAGATGAGCATCTTCTTGGACCCAAACATCGTGCTCAGAATCAGTTTCAGGAGGTCCAGACTCAATCAAATGCTTCTACTTTCCATACCCCATTAATGCAATCTTTATTGCTTTTTACCATTGAATATCGTTAGTCCCATTCAACTTTCTAGTGGTTAATTGTTGAGGCATAGGGACGGAATCACCTATCATTTTCTGCTCAAAGGATGTGTCAGTAACCATTTAGAACCAGCAAGCAAGTACCAGCAATGGCGGATGAACAGTGGCAGACAAGGAAAAGGAAATGAGGAAGATTGTTCAAACTCAAAAATTGAGAGTACAATTAGGCTCGCCGGAAAGAGAAAATTAGAAGACAAAGAAGATCGGAAGTCCAACTAAGTGTCACACGCCGCGAAACTCCGTCGACCACTTGGGACTACATAAAATACCGGAAAGACAACAGGTTGACAGCCTATTGTCTGACAGAAATGGAAACCCTAGGTTCTGCTTGTGATCGTTGCAAGACCAAGAACAGAAACAACACTGTTCTTCTTTATTTCACACTCAAGAGCTTAACCACACTTTGATACCATGAAAAACGAGTTGTATTAAGGAGAATTGTACACACTCAGACTGAATTCTGGTGCGTAAATTTATATACAAAAGAATGACTTTACACATTACCTTAGTGTCCCTTAGGATCACCAAGTGACAAGGTACATGTGACTAGGTACATTTCCTACATTTACTACTACATTTAATTACACTACTACATTAACAGGGTCAATTTTTGAAAGTTGAGTTATAGTAGAAGAAGCCACCCTTCCACACCCCCATAATAGCACAACAACAACAGCAGGAGAGGGAAGGAGCTGGGGGGAACTTGGCCAACAACAGTTGATAAGCAGATTGAGCAACTTGATTTATTACATTGGTCAAACAAGGGACCAGGTAGGTGTAACCATGCACAATTCTGCATATCTAAAACAGATCCATGCCAAAGCATTGAGCCTTGAACACATGGCAGCATGTAGCCACCTAAGAGAGCTAACACCTTAAGTAATCTAATCATCAATAAAAATGGCATCAGTCTTACCACTAATATTTTAGTATTTGTAGTAATTTGCAGTAAATAAGAAGCAAATACAATTAGCTCAAACATGATCACAAGAGCATCATAAAATTTATATTCTGAACAAAACGGGATGCCGAACACAAAGCCAATCCTGTCATTGTGATTGTGTCATACGTTCTAAACAAATCATATTTCATTTTTAGGCAATTAAACTTACCACACCTCAACATTTAAAAATTACACTTACCCCCCTTATTTTGAAAAATTTATTAATCCCAACCCCCTTCTGTTAGTCTTACTTATGACTCCATTAAATTTTTTGTTGTATAGACAAACATACCCCCCATCTCTCATCTTCTTTTTTGTATTGGTATTTCCTTACATTCCTTCTCAGAGACTATCAGGAGGCCGGCTTCTTTCTTCGAAAAAAGGAAAATGTGGAGGGGCATGTGGTGGTTGGAAATCGTGTCTCAATAACAAGGTGGAGGTATGAGGCATTGAAGGGGGTGATGATGGTGGTGTTGACGTCGCCACGACGCGGTCATAAAAAGGGTCTCCTCTCCTCTCTTCAGTTTCTCTCTCTTTAAGAACACAAATACATGGAGTTAATATGTGCCTTCTCTCGCACAGGCGTAGGCACAAAGACACACACACAAAGAGAGAGAGAGAGAAAGAGAGAGAGAGAGAGAGCATTTTGGAGTGGTTAATCTGTGCAGGGATTTTGGATTTGAAAATAAACCTGTGATTGGGAAATTTAGTGACAGGTTTCATTAAATGAGTCTCCTCTCCTCTCTTCTGTTTCTTTCTCTATAAGAACACAAATATATGGAATTAGTATGTGGCTTCTCCCACAGGCATAGGTTGGAGGGAGGGAGGGATAGATTAACAAAGCATTTCAGAGTGGTTGATCCGTGAAAGGATTTTTGGATCTGAAAAAAAAGCTTTGGTCGAGAAATTTAGTAACGAGGTGCATCGCAATCGCTCCAAGTGGGGCTATTGGGTCTTGTACAACATGTTGCAGACAGCCTGCAATATGGCTATTTTTGAAAGATTGGATACAAATAGAACAAGGACACTATAGCAAATCAAAATATATTTTTATACTTGAAAGTAATAATACTTTCATTTTTAACATAAAAAATTAATTTGTATTTTATTATATCAAAATAGAAAGAAATAGTTTTCCACATTCTACCTATTGCAAAAAAAGGTCCTATTATCTGTTTTACAAACTTTATTCAGAATCATAAACAAATTAGAAATTCTGGATTTTCAAATTCCTAGATTAAAAGCCTACAAGGGTGATAACTAAAGCATAAATCCAGATTTTATAATTTTATAATTCTATCACAAGTTATTTTCATCTCATACCTGAGATTCATCCAGGAGCTTCCGACTGATTTCCAACTCCCTTTCAAGCTTAGCAACCTCCTCCACTACAGCTTTTAGTTTGGTTTCTGTTTCACTCAATTGATTTGACTTATCAGCAAGTGCATTCTGCAATTCCAGCACAAGATCACCACCAGCCTTAGAATTTAAACACCGTTCAGGTGTTTCAGCAGGTAAACTATCAAGGGGATGTGACATGCTCTCAGCAGTGCAGCTGGTGGCCAGTGCCATGCCCACATCTGCAGCCATAGAATCTTTCCCATCTTTATCATTGGCTGGCACCTCATCACGAGGTAGTTCCAGCATTGATGAATCTAACTGAGGATTTGGCACTGAAGAGGAATCTGTCATATTATCATCCAGTCCTTCACAAGCTTTGCCTGACTGTTTAGGGAAAGCCCCTAATTTGACATGCAAAGAATTAGAGGCACAAGAAACCTCATCCATAGGTTCACTGAATACACAAGGCATGTAGGCTTCCGCATCACCTGAGATTTCTGATTTGCTATCACCAGCCTTCACAGTCGAAAGGGTAAAGTTTGTGTCTGTCTTATCAACTGGAAGCCTATGTCCTTGTAAATACTGATCGGACAACCTCTGCTCCAATTCTCGAATCCGTTTCTCATATGATTCGCACTGCATTTGTTTAACCTTTAGCAGGGATTGGAGATGTTTCCCATACTCATCCTTCATATGCAAGGCTTCAGCTGTCTTTTCTGCTGCATTTTTCAATAAACACTCGACTTGACTGTCATCAAGCAATTCATAATCAACTTCAGGCCTGAAGGAACAAAGGAGGGCTATTGCAGAAGCAAGTTCAGCTTTCAGTTTTGCATTTTCAACTTCCAACTTGCTAGTCCCAGCAATCTCAACCAACTGAGAACCCTCAAACAACTCGTCTGTCTCATATTTCTCAGAGGAGTCAACAGCATTCTCTTCAACTTCAGCTGAATGAGAACTATTGCTAGATGTGGAAAATGAACCCTTTAAACTACCATGCTTCTCACTCTTTGATGACAGTCCTACTAAATATTCAGGGGCATAACGATCTACATCTGATATGTCAATGTCAAGTAAATTAGTGTCAAAGGGAGTTATATTGACATCACACTGACTAGGAGTATCATACAATCCCATGGATGCTAAAATATCCCGAGGTATAAATGAACTATTTATTTTTAGGAACTCTTCCCGTTTCCTAACCTCAGCATCCCTCTTTGTTGCAAGCTTTTCAGCCAATTGTCCGGCCATACCCATATAGAGCTTCATTGAAGCCTTTCTTCGCACTACTTCTGCAAGGCATGCCCTGTATGCTGGGCCAATCCCACGTACTACCTTCAATAATTCAAATTGATCATTCTGACGTTTCATTGCTTCTGTGAAAACAGAAAACTTGAAGCGTACATCTTTGATGGTGTACTGAATATATGCTATCTTTTGCATGTAATTGTGCACAAAGATGTTCATGTTGTTCTTTTTATCCTTGCAGAAATCAAGCAGCTTGGAAATTGCATCATCACAAGCCTGCATCTTAGGAAGGTAGTTTTTGTCATGACCATCATACATAGGACCCAAGGCTGAAACTGCATCATGAGGACGGAGGGAAGAGGACAATTGGCTGTTCCGACAGTCATTGACAAGTTTCTTCACTGTATTTACATCTTTGCTGCATGAATATGAATACATATTTTGGTGAATTACATAGATAACATTCCCCAACTACAAAAACCATTAAGCCCCGTTTGGTACAAGAGAATTGAATGGATATTCTCACACTTTCATTCAATTACTTTGTTTGGTACACTTTGAAAATGCTACTTTATGCTTGTTTGAAGTGCTTCTTTATTTGAGGAGATGGAATGGAATGATAGGGTGGGAACGACGATTCCATTCCTTTCCCATGTACCAAACTTGGCATTAGAAGACACTAAAGAAAATTCCTAGCAAAAGCAATATATGAACAAATAACATAGCAAAATTTGAGTATTGAGTGGTACTGTTGATAGGCACAAAAGTGGACGTTGTGTATTTTAAACTAAATAAAGCAAATGACAATCGGAAACTCCTTTGGAATTATCTTAACAACAGTAGTACAAAGCAACATTTTTTTAGCTTCAAGCAGCTTCGGTAACGTTTCAATATAAAATATGTATGTAATCCTTGAATGAAAAATAACCATAATTAGAAATGAACATTCAAATAGAGAAACTAAGCATCAATTCTAGCCCGAACCATTCAAAATCATACATCAGTGATCAAGACCTGTTTACAGTGTGTAAAAGGAAAAGAAAATTGGAGACACACACCATGCAACAAACAAAGGCTACCTCACAGATACTCTTCTAAATTTCTGCAGTACCAATGTTGACCTTTTGACACTTGGATTAGAGTATGGCATGTGTTCAACATGTCTGCTTGGATTTGCACCCATCACAAATTCAAAATCCAAGTTTTCCTGGGCTGCTTATGTTAACAGAAGTCGTGGTCTGCATCAGTGTGACATCTACTTTTTGTTGTTCAAGGCTGCTTAAGTCACTAATAGTTTAGTGAGTCTTTAGTTTATTTTGAAACTTGGAAAACCTTTTTCCTACTAGGAAATCAGAATTCTATATAAACAAGCATTTACAATAGACAAGTTAATTAATCGAAGTTTCTCTGTGTTCTTCTCTTTCAATAGCAACTCCAATGTTTCTTCTAGATGAGATTGCTTGAAAACCTTACATAGATTCTAAGATTTTTATCATTTTTTCATCCTTCTCCTTTATTTTAATTTTCATCACTTTTCAGCTATATTCACAACCAAAAGGTCCACAACTAGTCAGCCAAACCCTCTAGAAGATTGATTCTAGTCAACAAGATGGATCCCTAGTGTAATGAAGGCAAATAAGATGGATTGCGACAGTGATAATTGTTGGCCAGGTTACCAATCAAAAAAGAGGTCTTATGTACAAAGAGATTTATAATCAAACAAAAGAAAACAAAAGAAAATTGTTCTCCCCATACAAAAGAAAAAGAAAACCTTCATCAATACTTCACTCATATTGTTGTAAAGTGGAAATCATTGTGTATTTTGCACCATAAAGAAAATTTGTGAACCATGTTAATAAGAATTAAGTTGAATGAATACCAATACGAAGTGTTAAAAAGCTATTGAGGAAGGTATTCATTTCTGTAGGTAAATTATTAAATTCTTTTTTATACATCAAAATAGCAAAATTGCAAAAAGCCCCTATGCCCCTATATTTAGTATCAATGCCTTGTGAATATGAGCATAAAATGGATAAGAACACCAATTGCCAGCAAAATTCCACAAATCAATCAATCATAAAGAATAACATGACTTTATAGCCATATCCAATTCAACAATACCAGATGTCTTAACAGGCCAAAACCAAACCAAGCCTTTTTCCCACTAGGTGGGGTCGGATATATGGATTTGTCGACGCCAATTAAATCTGTTTAGAGCCATGTCCTCCGATAGATCTAGGTAGACAAGATCATGTTTAATAGTTTCTTTCCAACTTTTCCTGGGTCTTCCTCTACCTCTCCTACTTCTAGCAATCTCCATACTTTCACACCTTCTAACAGGTGCCTCCGCTGGACGCTTTCTAACATGACCAAACCATCTTAATCAGTTTTCTCTCATTTTATCTTCAATCGGTGCTATTATTACTTTGCCCCTAATCTACTCGTTCCTAATCCTATCTTTCCTTGTAATCCCGCACATCCACCTTAGCATTCTCATTTCCGCAACTGCCATCTTCTGACCATGATTATGCTTTACTACCCAACACTCTGATCCATATAGCAGCGCTGGTCTAACTGCCACCTTATAATACTTTCCTTTCACCTTGAGGGGACTTTTTGGTCACACAAGACCCCCGAAGCACTCTTCCATTTGGTCCACCCGGCTTGAATCCTGTGACTTATATCAGTATCAATCTCTCCAATTTGTTGCACCATAGATCCAAGATACCTAAATTTATCTTTCTCTATAGTCTTTTGTGTGCCTAAACTTACTTCTATACTACCCGTTATCCTACTTTGACTAAATTTACATTCCATATATTCCGTCTTGTATCGGCTTAGCCTAAACCCTTTTTGTTTCTAACGTTTCCCGCCACAATTCTAACTTAGCATTCACTCCTTCTCTCGTCTCATCTACTAAAACAATATCATCTGCAAATAGCATATATCACGACACTTTATCCTGAATATGTCTTGTAATCTCATCCATAACCAGATGTCTTAACAGGCAAATAAACTTAATTCAAAACAATAAAACAACAGGAGTAAAGGTGCTAGTATACATATTGGGGAGGATGCTGGGGGAGAGAGAGAGAAAGAGAGAGAGGACCTCAAAGCTTGCATAATACTTTTCTGTTCATTGACATATCGTTGGTGCTCCTTGATTGTAAGATCCAAATCCCTAATAAGAATTGAAGATTTGCCAGAAAATAACTGTTCAGCACTGTGCTTTAGTTCTCCAAACTCGTGTCTAAATTCTGAAACCTTGTTCTCAAATTGCCTGTGTGAACTGCTACAATCCTCCACCACCTTTCGCAGGTTCTCTTCCTTCACAAAATCAAGTAAGCATTTGCGTGTATCTGTTTGTAAAGCAGGGAGAAGCTTGCAAGACCTCAATTTCTCTATATCTCTCCCAAAATTCACCAGAAGATTTGAATGGCTGCGATACTGCTGTGAGTAACACTTCATGAAATCCATGTAATTCTGGTGAATCATCCCATAGAAATGGCCCAAATTACCGCAAGCAATCTCCAACGCCTTCTCTTGCACCTTTTGCTCTCTCAAGAACCTCTCACAAGTCTCAAATTTAGCTTGGGTGCGGCTGTAAATCGCATGCCCATACTGGTAGTGATACCTGAATTGCCTCTCGTAAGAAGGCAATGCCTTGAGTGCAGGGTCCAAAGCATCATCCAGGGGGTGGGGGTTATGGGAAGATGCTGGTGATGGAGGATCCGGTATTTCAACTATTTCAACTTGCTCTGATGCAGGAGGGATCGAATTACTTCGCATTCTCGCTTTATTGAACAAGAACACTTCCTGGTCATCGAATGGTAGTTTATAGGCCGAAAGCTGTTGCTGCGACTCGAGCTTCATATCGCCACATAGAAGCAGCTGGTCACTTAAGCGAATCCCAGAAACAGATTCTAGGAATCTCTGGACAGCCTCAACAAGGGTGTATTCATCACACTCCAGTTCAAAAGAGTGCCCATTCTCAGCAATATGAAACAGAAGTTTGCCCCTCTGAACTACACTTCCTGAAAACTTCGAACTCATCTTATCCCCCAGAAACAATGGATGTCCAAACTCACAAAACACAATTACCACAATCCGACAACTATCACCACCTTGCCCGGACAAGAGATTTTCGAGTTGAAGGCCTTAAACTCGTCAAACAGACAGCTCCTAGCTGATGCCAAAGCAAGTAGGAACCCGATTCAATAATAAACACAGCACAACTAATTCACCTCTTCCCAGATATGCTCTCACCAAAATAGGAAATTTCCCAATTCAAGACATTAGCACTTAATAAACCCCCAATTACCTCCGACGAAAACAGCCCAAATCCCACAATCCCGTGGATAAAATTCCAATTTTAAAGCTGAGTCCTCAAAACGTCAAATATCTCAGAGCCACCTAGCAACTCAAGCAAAAACAGCCAAATTTTCCACAGGCACACCCAAAATATTTATGATTAAATCCCTAACTACGTCCGACCCACCACAGAAATCAACAGAAACGGCCCGAATCTCAGCAAACCCACCAATGATATCATCAACAAAACCCTAAATTCGCCGCCAAAAAATATTAATTCCCCACGAATAAATTGAATCAATTAATTCCTGCAATCAAAACCAAAAAATAAAAATAAAAATAAACCAAAGAAGAATATCTGAAAACGAGGTTCAAAAGATAATCCCAAACCGCTGGAGAAGCTAATAAAAAGTAACCCACAAAACAATCAATTACGTGAAACGAGAGATTTACTTATAATTGGATGAAAACGAACTCTGTCACGAAACCCTCAGTGATTAAATTATTGAATCGCGCATACATACATATATTAAATATATGCATGTAAGGTCTGGTATATCTATTTCCTACTCCCAGTCGTTGGTGAAAAGAATCTTTTATAGCGGAAGGAACCTTCTGCGGGAAGCAACGACCACTGGGCAAGCAGCAGAGGCTCTACTTCTCTTCTTCCTCTATTTGATTTTTGTTCTTTTCTTTTTCTCTCTCCTAAAAGATAAAATGAGAAACGAGCAGGAAAAAGCTCATTAAAATAACTTTATAAAAACGTTGAAATTGGAATCAATGCAAAAAACTATAAAACATCATTTGATTTGTTTTTTTTATTTTTTATTTTTTTTTCTGTTTTGAACTATTTTTTATTTTATATTTTTAAAAATAAAAAATAATTCAAAATTCATTTTATTACTTGTGTTTTTAAAATAAATTTACACATGAAGTAAAAAATGATAAAAAATCATTTTAAAAATTTTTAACAAAAAAAATTTTAAAATAATAAAAATAAAATATTTTTTATTTCTTTATTTTAAAATTTTTAATACATAAATTAAAATAAAAAATACAAAATACAAAAATAAACTAAATGCCAACTAAAGTTGTGAAAATTATAAATAATTAAATTATTTTTAATTAAAGTATTTTTAATAAATAATATAATTAAAGTATAATTAATATATTTTTAATTTTTTAACTTTCTTCGATTTTTTTTTAATTTTTATAGGCTTTTACTAAATATCCAACTTTTTTTTCAAAAGTAATAGATGGTAATATCATAACAAAAAGCTACAAAAAGGTAAAAAAGTTCCCATGGCTTCCATTGTTTCATCTATTTTATCCTAAGAATTTAAGATTCATTCATGTATAAGTATGGTGTTTGACTCAATTGGAAAATCGAATTTCCTACACCAACTTATCGGACTTGCCTTTTTTCGATCAGTTGCTACTCAATGGGTTATAAATGTCAAGAGCCTTCAAGAACCAATCCAGCAGCTCCAGAATGAGGTATTGGGAGCTACTGCCACAAAAGATGATGGTGGAGGGACCAAATTGGAGAAGCGATCTAAGACGTGCTTTTGAAAGAGCTCGAGTTCTTCAAGCTCTTACTCATTGTTACTGTCCAAGGAGACCACCTGGTTCTGATGGATGTTGATTCAGTTTAGGAACAAGTTCGAGAAGACAGGTTCACTATCTTACAATCTCAGGTGGCGTCCTTGGTTTTTGCCATTAATTCCAGCAAATTTTGGAGTCTTTCAAACAAATTTGGCACTGCCTAGGTTCTTCCCAGCGCTACCCAAGACTTTTCTAGTACTGCCCATGCATTTTTAGGCTTAGATTCGACTTCGAAAAACCTTCCCATGGCTTAGTGGCGGAGATTGAGGAAATTAAGCCTAACCGAGTTCGATTTCAAGAACGAGGAGGATGAAAAGGTAGAGGAGATTGAGCCGCCGGCAATAGGGTTGAATCTGATCCCTCGTCTACACGTGTATATATATGTAAATTATCTAAGTTTCAATAGTCAATAAGATGCTAGAGCTCTACACAAGGAGATGCATTAGGGCATTTTCATCATTTTGTAATAGAAATCTAATTAGCTAACGGAGTAAATTAACGGATGGGTTCTAAGTGTTACAAACATTTGGAAATAAGGGTCTAAGTGTGAAGTTGAAATGGTTGAGGTAAGTCCCTATAATTAGGCTAATGTTCAAGGGGTTTACGTGTAATTTACCCTAATTTTAAACTAGTACTTTTAGACATTTGACTAATGTGTCAAATGTATAGGTTTGAATGATTTTTGAAAAGTTTTCTAATTCTTAAGAATGTTAGAAATATTTTGAAAAAGTTTCATAATACTTAAAGAAGTTGGAAATATTTAAAGAATGTTTCCTAATGTTAAAATAGGTTGGAAAGTTTCCTAAAATATTTTTGAAAAAAATTTCTAAAAGATCTGGGAATGTCTTATAAAAGATTTTGAAAATAGAAAACCATACAAATTGTATAATGTAATAATATTTAGGATTAGATTGATTAAGTGCTCTATAAATAAAAACTATAGGATTTCTAAAATCTCTTAATAAACTTTCCAATTTTCTTGATTCAAGAGTTCTCTTTCTTATTTTAACCAAACAACTACACATATTAGTGCTTCTTGATCTTCAAAGATTTAAATATTGGTCTTTCGCTACTGAGGGTACATCATGGACTTGAGTAAAGTTTCAACTCAAAGGATCATGTACTTGATCGGAAACTTTCTTCTTAGACCTGGTCTGACTTAAGTTATTCCTTTTTTTCTCTCAAAGATAAGGCCATGATATGGTTCAATTCTCTGAGGCCTCCTTCTATGGTTACGTAGGACGAGTTGCACATAATATTTTTAAAGTTTTTCCATGAATACCAACACAAACGCCATTTAACATTAGATTTTAAATTTCTCTCCTAAATCCAACAAAACTTTCTATCAGTACTGAAAGAGATTTAATGTTCTTTTAAATTCATGTCCACACCTCAAATTTGAATTGTAGTTAGTAATTAGGACTTTCTATAGTTGGTTGACACACAATTCAAATAGTTCATAAAGACAATGTATAGCAGAGCTTTTTATGACAAGTCACCTCAAAAGTCTTATAATTTTTTTTTTTTTTTGAAGTTTTGACGGAGAATATGTAAAACTAGGATACCAGTAGTATGCAAGACACAAAACTAAGTAGTAACCCATCTAAGAGCGGTGGCATAAAACAATTACGTGAACATCCAAAAATGTTAATGAAAAGTTAGTTGCCCTTACTAGAGATATTGAAACCCTGAAACTCAAGGATAATCCTGAACCAATAAATTAAGTGTTATGTATAACTTGTAACAATCGAACTTATATGACTAATGGTTGTCTCGCTACACTTGTGATTCGAGCGACGATTTATGAACAAGTGAATGTCATAATTAATTTAGAAAGCCTCTTCTAAGTCTTACTTAGAGGGAAAATCTTTACTCAAAAACATAGAACCCATTATGCGAGAACCATCTCAAATTTGGGCAAAGGAATGATTTTTTTCCCCTCTTTAGAGATGAATTTGGTAAAGGGATTGAATGAGAAATTTAATGGGTTCAAAGATTTATTCAGTGTTTTGGGAAGTTAATTTTTTGTTTTTCAAAAATGTCCTACAATGTAAATATTGTCTTACTCGTTTTTATGTCATTCATTGGTAACGGCGTTAAAAACATAACTTACTCTCATAATTGTAATCAATTAACTCCCAAGTATAAAAGTGTACTTCTATTCAGAAACTTGAAATCCTCATGGATCAGTTAGATAAGTATAATATTTTTTAAAAGACACTTGAATATTTTTTAAGGAAAAACTAAATAAAAATATATTTTTGGTATTTTTACAATAACAAAAATAATTGATATAAAATTAATAAAATTTTGAAATTGACTCATGGAATCTGTGATTAAAAATAACGAACAATTAAGAAAAAAAGACACATTTTATACATGTAAAGTGTAAGGCTAAGTATTGTAATTTATCCATTTTTTCCCAATTTACACTACAAATCCAAGATGCAACATATTATTTTTGTATTATCGGTGAAATAAAATAAAATAAAATAAAATGAAATAAAATCATTTTATACATATTATTTTTTAATATATAATCAAATAAAAAAATAAGTTTTGTCTGCAAAACTTAGTCAAATTGGAATTAATTTCTTTTGTTTAGAATTAAAAATAAAATTAAAATTTGCACGCGCATAAAACATTCACATATATTTGGGAAAATACCAAGTGGTCTTCCACGACAGGTGACAAGTTCCAATGACTCGAAACGAAGAATAAATTTACACTTTTATTACAAATTCATTAAAACAATAAAAAGGATTATTTTTTGCTATCTTTGGGGTTTCTAATTTTTACGGTGATCTATGTTCACTGCAACACTTATGTGTTTAAATAAATAGTTTTGATTTAATCAAAATTTATAAATTTAATTAAATAAAATTTATGATTCTAGTCAAATATAGTTTGATTAATCAAGTCCATCAATCTAAGTAGGATTGCAATGAAAAATTCACCACAATCGGAAACCCTATTTTTGGACTTCCTGTAGTGAATTAATGTCTAAATGACTTGTCTTGAGTAGTTGACTAAGCACTTTTTGTTTGTTTTTTTTGTTTTTTTTTTTTTTTAAGTACATTAAACATATAATATCATAAGAATAGAGGAAAAGGGTTCAGGGAAATCGAATCCGGGTCATGAACGGGCGGATAAGACTACTTATCACTTGAGTTATAGGACACGCTGGACTAAGGATTTAAATGCCGTTTGGAGCCCAAAAAAACATCACAAAAATAAAAAGTAATGATAATGTCAAAGCAAACCTTATTAATGCCAGAGTATATTAATGTATTTACTGTATGTTGATAATTTTAACCTTATTTAGTAATATGAGAAATCTAATGTAATATTTATTATTTATTAAATAAATGAACTTTTAAATTATTATTTATTTTTCTCTATACTTTCTCATACAAAATTAGATATTACTTTTTTATTTTTGCTTTTTAAAAATATTAATATAATAATAGTGATCAAAGTGCAAAGGAATGAAAAATTAGTTCTAAAATTTGAATTTTATAGATTTATATTTTGATCATAAAATTTGCTTTAATAATAAATTTTACATTTAGTAATTAATGAGATTTGGATAATTAATTTTAAATTTTGAATTTCTTATATTTATCTTTTAGTCTTGAAAATTGGATGGAATGGATGTAATTATCTTTAATTTAATAAAAGTTTTTACTCATGGAAACATTAGTTTGGATAATTAGCCAGTTAAGTTTAAATTAAAACTATTTTCATGACTAAGAGGTAAATATAAAAATTTCAAATTTTAAAGTTAATTATCTGAATTAATGTTCTCTCTAATTAATAAAATTTTACTAAATCAATCTTCGTGACTAAAAGATAAGTATATAAAATTTAAATTTTAGAATAATTATCCAAACTATTTGTCACGTCCCGAAATCCACAACCGGGGACGTGGGAACAAAACCTAAAAATAAATATCAAACCATGAAAAATGTACCATATCAGAGCGGAAGCTAATTAAAGTAAATATTATTCAATCTCTGGAATATCCAAAATACCTTTAAAATGCCCTAAAAATGGGCTACAAAACCATGCCACAAATATGGACCCAAATTAAAATTTCATTACATTAAAATTTAAACGTTAGAACGCAAAATAAAACAAATCATCGAGCTATAACAACCCCAAGACGGCTAGCTAACCCACTGGTCCATCACGAGCATCAGCCCCTGCATTACCAACTGTAGTAGGTGGTGAGCACTAAATTCCACGTGTGCTCAGAAAGTGTTTATAACATATAATTTCTTAACCATGCAAAATTATTAACACTAATTAATAAGAATAAAATTTAAAATCTTATAATTTTCAAAATATCCATATTCAATTGTAACATTCAAATTATAAAGTTACTTAGTCATGATCTCGCAATCTCATGCTAAAAATAAATCATATCACTTCATTCATATCACTACACATCAATATCATACTATGGGTCAGGTACTCTGCAAGTTTAGTCTGTGGCTTTAGAACTAAACCCAGAATAAATCCCTAGGGCTAAGCCGTGGGGTACAACTAGTCTCGCAGTCCTAGATGTACTCATCACATCCCCAGATCTTAGTCATAGGGTACAATTGGTCCTGCAGTCTCAAATATACTCATCACATCCTCAGATCTCAATCATGGGGTACATTTGGTCCCACAGTTCCAAATGTACTCATTTGCCTTAGTAGGCAAATCGGTCTTACAGTCCCGGTACTAAATATACGCTAGAATAAGCCGTATATATATTTCGTAGGTTTCTAGCCTACTGGTTATGCTAACCACCCTGCACAGGTTTTGGGGCTTTCAACCCTTGGGCTTTAGAACCCACTCTTTCTAGTACTCTTAATGACCCCAATAACCTAAAAATCAAATCTCAAGTAATTCCTTTTATAAATAGCACAACATACACAAAAGTTCTTCCTAATTTGATTTTTGTGTGTTCTTCCCTTTACTTTATAAGTTTTATGAAGTGTAAATGTGTTTCGGGCCTAAGTTTCATGTTGTCCTTTCATAAAAATATTCTCATACAAGATTTATCAAATAAATATCATGCAACCATATTCAGGAATATATATATATGCAGCTAGCTTGGTAAATAAAATTTTATATCAAGCATGTCATGACAATGAAGGATTCAAGATATAAAGTTTGATAATTCATAAAAAATAGAAAATGAAATATTTTACACTAATTCAAAAGCCTAAAACACTTTTAATTAAGTCCAATTTCATAAAAACAAGATTTAAAATTTATTCATAAAGCCATATAATACAGATTTTAAAAAAATACTAAATGGGTATTTCTGTTAGAACCATACAGAACAGCTCATTTTCACGATTTTTATAAAATACATTTTAAATCCAAAAATTTTAAAATTTTTACAGAAAGCTCATTCATATATCTAGTTTAACATATAAAAATTTTAAAAATTATATCAACTTTTACCTATACCTTTTATACCAAATATCTGACTGTTGTTAGTATAGCAACGTAAACCAAACAGCCAGGTTTTAATATTTTTATAAAATAAAATATTGCTCAAAAATTTATAAAATATTTACTGTAGAATCTCTAACATGTCTAGTTTCATATATAAAATTTTTAGAAATTAATTTAATCTCTAGGTATCATTTTTATACCAAAAATCAAACTCCTATCAGCACATCAATTTAAAACAAACAGTCAAATTTCACGATTTTTGTAAAATCCATTTTAACTCAAAAAAGTATGAAATTTTTACTGAATACTATTTTGGATATGTACTCTCATATATAAAAATATCAAAAATTAATTCAACTTCTAAGTATGAATTTCATATAAAAATAATGTGCTGATCCAGGTACAGAAATCCCAACAAATCAGTCAAGTTTGACTATTTTTAATAAATTCATTTAAATTCCAAAAATTATGAAATTTTTACAGGAAACCCTTATACATGTCTAATTTAACATATAAAATTTTTGTGAATTAAATCGATCTCTAAGTATGATTTTTGTGGAAAAATAGTGTACCCGTTTCAGTGTGAAAGTTCCAGAATTTCACATAATCAAGAATCAATTCATAGATCAAGTTTTTCATATCTTGCACACCCACATATATATACATGACATGATAAGAAAAATTATATCAAATAAACACAATCCCACCCACCTCACTACACACGTAGACGATCGGTGTGTAAAATAATCAACACCAACTCAAGTTGGCCTTAAATACGATCCGGTAATCGTCTTTGAAACGGTAATTATGCGTTTTCTGAAAAATCTATTTACGATCTTTACTAACGTACAACTGATAGCATGATTTCTCTCTCCCTCTCTCTCTTAAATTTGAAAGGCCAAAATGAAAAATGCAGAATTTTTATTGGTGGAAAACCATAGATGGTGAAAATTCTTTTAACAACCCTAGAGTCCCCATCTCTCTTATTCAAATGCACTCATAAAACCCTCCTTAATTTCCTTATAACACCCACAACCTGCCAACTCTAAACCTTCCATCCCTAACGAGAGTTATTAATATAATTACATACACATAACATTAAAAAAAAAAATTAACACAAATACATAAAATATAAATAGGGTCCAAGAATATCAGAATTTAAAATATTATAAAATCAAAAAAATCAAAAATTTCGGATCTTTACACTACTCGTATTAATAAATCAATTAGTAAAATTTATTATTAAATCCATTTTCATAAATAAAAGATAAATATATAAAATTGATTTTTAAAGGTAATTATCCAAATTAATATTCCACTAGTTAGAAAATTTTTTATTAATCAATTTTTATGACTAAAAGATAAATAAATAAAAGTCAAATTTTAGAATTAATTATCCAAACTATTGATGTGTGTGATAATTGATAAGTCTAATTTATTATTAAACTAATTTTCATAATTAAAAATATAAAATTTAATTTTAATAATTAATTATCGAAAATAACATTTCTATTAATTAGTAAAATTTTTTATTAAATTAATTTTCACAACTAAAAGATGAATATATAAAATTTAATTTTTGAACTAATTATCCAAATTAATGTTTCATTATTTAGTAAAATTTATTATTAAATTAATTTTTATGACTAAAAGATTAGTTATAAAATTTCATTTAGAGGGTTTTTGGACGGCAAAAAAATTTAAGAAAAAAACAAAAAGTTTATGTAAAAATGATATTTGGCGAAATTTAATTGAAAAAAGTTGATAACTTTTTGTAACTTTTGGTAATTTTTTATTTTTTCATCAGTCCAAACAGCACCTTAGAACTAATTATCCAAACTATTCATTTCCGTCAATTGGTTAATTAATTAGTAAAATTTATTTTATTAAATCTTAACTAAAAGATAAATATAAAAAATTTAAATTTTAAAATTAATTACCCAAACTCTGTTTATTACTAAATTAATAAGTAAATTTATTATTAAATCAAATATTACACCTAAAAATAAATCTATAAAATCTAAATTTCAGAATTAATTATTCAAATTACTCATTTCTTTGCATTTTTGTTATTATTATATTAATATTTCTTAAAAACAAAAATAAAAAGTAGGATTTAGTTTTGTGAGAAAGTGTAGAGAGAGAAATAAATACTAATTTAAAAATTCATTTTTTTTAATATATAATAAATATCAAATTAGATTCCCTATATAACTAAATAATTTTAAAATTATCAACGTATAGAAAATGCATTAAATATACTTTGCCATTAACAAAGCTTGCACTGACATTATCATCATCCAAAATGAAAGGTTGTTAAATTGGAGAAAATTTGGTGTTTGGTGTGTTGTTTAAAAAGTTAAAAAAATTAAAGAAGATTAGAAAAAGTTGATAAAAGTGGAAAAAAATTTAAAAAAATTGGTAAAAATTAGTGAAAATTAGAGATTTTTAGTTTGGAGAAAATTAAAAAAATTGAAAAATTTTGAAAAATTCTAGAATTTTTTATGATCTTCGATGCACCAAACGTGCATTTAATTTTTGTAGTATCTATGCAAAAATTATTATTATCACATTTGTATTTCATCATTAATTTCATTTCGAAAATGTACTTTGAATTACTTTATTTTGCTTTTTCATCAATTATTATAAAAAAATTGACAAAAAATATCATGTATATACATATTAGATACGTTATATTTTTAATTATAAATTTGATGAAATAGGATTAAATAGAATGATTTAGAATATATAAACCAAAGTGAGATGAAGAAAAAGTACACAAATACTAAACCTAATTTTCTCCTAATATTTGTCAATTTTTTTCTTCCTTTATTTTTTTGGCATAGAAGGAAAATAATTTTTTTTATTTGCAATTAAGAAAATTCCCTTGAGTTAGCTGATTTGGTAAGCAAAAGCAAGAACCATTTTACAAATTTATAAAAGAAAAAAAATTCTCAAAATGGAATAAGGAATCAAACAATCTCGAAATTGAAAGTGTCAAGTTTGTAACAAAAGAAGAAAACTAATTAGTGATGTGTGCATATATGAATAATCTAATTGTCAAAAGCAAATCCATTGAATTTAGCTAACAATTGAGCTAAATTCAAAATGAGTGGTTGGTTAATAGAGAATAATAAGATTAATGGTTGATGCGTAAAAGAATAATCTAAGTTCCAAATTCATTGAATTATTCAATAATTGCACCAAAGTGTTAAACAATATATATATATATATATGAAAGAATAATTCTAAAATGAATAGTTTAATTGCTTGGTAAATGCACCTCGTGGATTAAAACTTCAACTTGCTCGCTACTTTTTTTTACTAATTTTTTAAACTTATGCAGGTGAATCTCGAAGGAGAAAACGACGAGGCCGAAAATTTTGACTCCTCTTTTGTCTCTTCCCATCATTTTCTTCCTTTTGTTGGAGCGATCGGTAAATGAATTGACCACGTGGAAAGTCCCAAAAAAAAGGTTATTCCATGTATAATTCATCGTTTCATTTTTCATGCGTAAACTATATCTATCGCTATGATGTAAGAACATTGATGTCACCTTCGTTTAAAGCTGTCAATTTTTTTTTTTTTTAAATTATCCCTTAATCGACCACTGTATCGACCACTTTCGATGAGAGCGGCTTCACATGGTCTCATTTGGAGTAAGAAAAAACAAGATAAATTGAGATAAAATGTAATTTGAGGTTAATTTTAACGTCTTTTTTTTTATGAAAAATCGTAAATCATGGGAACGATTTTCTAAATCCGTTCCCATGGATTCAAAAAAAATCACAAAAAATAGCGATAATGGTACTCGTTTGAAAGTTTTCGACACGAAAAATATGATTGTATAAAAAATTTACACATTCGGTTAACTTACTTTCAGATTTTTTTTATTTTTTTATTGAAATATTGGAATTTTTTAAAATTAGTGATGGCGGAAAAATTAGAAATAGAGGGGTTATTAGAAATTTATAGAGTTTTATGGAGAATTTTAGTATGCCAAACCGGCCCATTTTCAGGTAAATTACAATTTCTTTTGGGTTGAAGTATTGAATAAATTATACTAAATTTCACACATAATAGGTACCATTCTTTTGATAAAAAAAAAAAACTTATTTTGTTATTTTTTATTTTCTGTCGTGGCCGTTAAATCATGCACAATTCAATGATCGAATGGCTGAAAATAAGTGAAGTAACAGCATCCAGAAGGCAAAACGGTGGCTAGTTTCATGCGTTTTCTTCATTTGGTTTTAAATTGAGAGAGTTATTTTATGGGGAAAAAAAATCATTATCTTGTTTATCTATAGAAAATTAGAAAGGAAATTGGTGGGAATGTAAATGGGATTTTTTAATTTTATTTTTTTGCCTTTGCTTTTGTAACTAAGGAGCGAAAACAAGGAATGAAAGTCTGATTGTTTGGTGAATTTTCTTTTATTTTCTTCTTATCCGTCAAGGAAAACGACGAGAATACACATAAAAGCTGTTGCGTATTAAAAAGCTAAGAATTTAATATATGTTATTATAATATGATATGAGTTATACACTCATAAACTTAAAGTTTTTGAAATTTTGCATGCTATATGATCCAACAAACTATACAGATAATGTCACGCTCTAAATTTCATAATTTGAATTGTGAACACTAATCACATATAATTAATAAAAATCATTCACAAAACTCAGTCAGAGTTATACAATCATCATAGAGTAAACATCCATCATAATAATAAATAAGAAAAATTTCGGTCATAACCGGACAACAGTGCTTTTCATTACAAAATTAGAATAATATCTAAACTTTACCAATCTTTCCAACCACATCTAATAACTAAAATAAATAGCTGAGTATAGACTAATACATTTCACAAGGTAAAATATCTAATATAGAAACTTCTTGAGTTATTGGCATGCAAGAAATTTATTAATTATCAAAAAAAAATATCTAATACAGTCTAGTCCAATCTATCTTCTCAGAGATCAAAAGAATAATAACTCAAAATATGGCAAAACATAATGGGGCCTACCTAAATCGCGGACTCTACACCAACAGCACAATCTTTAAGGACATAAACACTAAATTTACGTGAGCTCATGATGCACATATAAACTATTATGGTATGCCATAGATGCCCTAGAATGATATTATCATACCAACGATAACTGATAATCATCATAACACCATCACATTATAACAATAATATCTGACAAATAACATATCATCATATATCAATATCAATATTATAATTATTATCTCATTATTTTTTATTTAACAATTAACCATCATTGACATATATAGTGTAGATACCTGTAAGATTGACTCGTGATCAGTCAACACAACCCAAAGCATCGTTATTTTTTAGGGGCCAACATCTAATAAAAACGACAAATCAAACCATCATCATTTATGAGTTTCGGCTCAAGAGTCACGATTAATCAAGTCACATCATCCTTTATGAATCAATATTTAAGGGTCATGATTAACCATTTCAGCATGATTAATATTCTCTAACCCCAAAATCAACAATTCGCATTCATATCTCATTGTCCTTTTCCATATATCATTACCAACAACAATAACATTTTCATTACTCATATTAATATTGTCACATTTACTATAAACTACATTTTGGGTCGCTGACCACGTTCATTTAATGCCATTATCAGTTTGTATCTATTTTATCCTTATTGAGTTTATATTTTAAAACAGTATCTTTTGAAAACAGTTTATAAATGCAGTATCAGAAACCTTAAAAAATCATTTTCTTTAAAAAACAGAAAAATATTTGGAAAACTCTCGGTCGTGTACCCAGGTGAAAGGATCCGTGCTAATGGGGCAAGAAAACTAGTCCGTGCACTCTGAGAGCCAAAGTCTAAAATGTATGCATGAGGCTTTTAATGAATTATTTTATGAATTACATGAATCAAAGTTTTCTCCAAGTTAGATCTTCGATCTGGATACCACCAAGTACGTGTTCATCCATCAAATACACGGATTGTCAAAATCATTATAGCCATTATGAGTTTTTAGTTACACCGTTTGGGCTAACTAATACTCCATCTACATTTCAAGTATTGATGAATTTAATTTTTGTGAAATGTTTAAAAAAAATTTTGTTAGTTTTTTTGATGACATTTTGGCATATAGTCGAACATGGAAGCACACTTTGAACATTTACGGATAACTCTTCAAAATTTTTAGAGAAAATTAGTTATTTGCCAAGCTCTCCTAGTGCACCTTTGGTCAATTCAAGTCCAATTATTTAAGCCATATTATTTAAGATAGAGTAGAGGTAGATCCAGATAAAATTTCAGCTATTTTAGAATGGCTTAAACTGAATTCCCTAAAAATCTCTAAGAGAATTCTTGGTTTTACAAGATATTATTGGAAGTTTGTTCATGGTTGTGGTAAGATTGCAAGTCTCTTAACGGGTATGCTTAAGGAGGACTCCTTCATGTGGTCATGTCAATCTAAACATGCATTTGAAAAGCTTAAAAAAGTCATCACCAAAGCTTCTATTCTCTTTCTTTATAACTTCTCAAAACCATTACCATTCATCATAGAGTGTGATGTATCGAGTTATTTGTAAAAGATCTTTGAGTAATTTAGGAGATCAAAGTTAACAATAATTTGTGGTAATTTTGAAGAAATAGTTTTATGTTTTAGGAGGTATTTGTTAAAAGTTTTTTTATTTAAGTTGTAAACATACAAAAATAAAGACATGTAATTGAATTTTAAACTACAAGATTTTGTATATTGATGAAGGGCATGTTAATTTTCAAATTTTAATCATTTTTCTATTTTTTTCTTCTTGAATTTTTTTCCTGACCTGTTCAATATATGTCCTGAAAAAAAAAAAAAAAAAAAGAGCATAAGCAGTCCAAGAAACAATAATGACAAGAGCATCTTCAATCTGCTGACTTTAAAAAAAAAGGATTTAACCTCTAGAGATTAACCCCTAAAAAGCGAATCTTCTTTGGTTTGTGCCACGCACATCGGCCCCTCAACATGTGTAGCGATAAATCGCGGATTTGCGTAGCGGTGAGGAGTCGGATCCACACCCAAAAATTGGATACAGTTCGTCCAGCCAAAGAGGCCTGTCCGACCAATCTTTACTACGCTTTGCGTCCGGGACGCTGACCCAAGATTTTGTTAGAGAAGAGACTTGAATTTAAGACCTTGGAATGATAAACCCTTGAGTCCCAACCCAAACTCATCCCATCTAACCCTTTGGGTTCAATCTGCTGACTTTGAGCCGGACCAAAACATATTGCTTGGTTTTCTAAAGGAGTTTTTGGATTGCAAGCAAATCATGCTTCTTTCCCGTGAGGAAAATGTGGTTTTATCATTTAATGTTCTGTCAACACGTTTTGAATAACGTGAAGTTAATGCATTTCTGAGCTGTAGGCAGCCAAAAAAAATAAAAATAAATAAATAAAAACAATGAAATGAACCCGTACCCAATCTTAGTATGAATTACACAAGTTTCCCCTAATCACTGATATAATTACAAGGAGTTCCCTCAGGCTTTTGAAAAATACAGAGATCTTTTTTATTTTCAAATGTTGCTAATAATTATTTCATTCTAGTAATTTTTATCTAGCACTATTTAAAAAAGTATATAAAAAATATTTTTAACCTCTTAATAATTTAATAGTAATTTTAAAGTCAATTAAAAATTACAAAAAAATCCCCAAACATTTAAAATTACAAATACCTTCTTAAAACATTAAAAATTACATAAAGCTCATTTATAAAGCTCATTTATTTTGAAATATTATCATTTTTCTCACGTGCCAACCCTTTCATATTTGGTAAGAATTAAAACATAACATTACAATTTAGGTTTCATCCTTTGTCACCAATTATTTGACACTTTAGTTTATAACAATTATAGTTAATTCTGATAAATTATTTTTTAATGATTTATTGTAACTTTTTCAATAAAAAAAGAAAATTTAAATGATAGGCAACAAAGATTCAAGAACAAAGGCTAACCACGATGTGTAAAAATAACGCAAATCAACTTTAAGAGGTTGTTTGCAACAATTAAAAAATTAAAATGTAATTTTGTATCAAGATGTGGATTGTGTCATGTTCGTTTTTAATTGGATGTTTAATAAAAATTTAAAAAGATTGGAGAAATTTGATAATATTTAAAGAAAGTTAGAGAAAGAAAAAATGGATAAAAATTGGAAGAAATTTATAAAATTTAGAAATGTATTTGATGGGAAAAATTTAAAAAGTTAAAAAAATTAATAAAAATTAAAATTTTTTTTTATAAAGATTGATAAGCCAATACCATTTAAGTAACAAAGAACCTTATGCTCCTTAGGGAACTCAAAGGCATATATATATATATATATATATATCAAATTCACAACCTTATTTCCATTCTCTAAAAATTTGACGAAAAGAGACAGTAAAGAAATCGCAGATCACAAGAAGTATGCCTCTAGATTCTGTCAAATTTGCAAGGAGGAAAGTTTGGGAAAAAATTCAAAATTTGACTTTTTTTTTTTTATTTTTCCTAATATTGT
The DNA here is from genome assembly GCA_019916065.1 of Vitellaria paradoxa. NCBI lineage: Eukaryota > Viridiplantae > Streptophyta > Magnoliopsida > Ericales > Sapotaceae > Vitellaria > Vitellaria paradoxa. The sequence goes on along the minus strand of CM034235.1, from coordinate 53,598,138 downwards.
GCTCGTCTTATATGAACTTTTTTAATAAAAATTTTATTTTATCTTTTTTATAATTTTAATAGTTTTAAGACATGTTATATTTAAGTATTTTAGAAAAAAATTATAGAAAAAATTGCTTAAGGCTAAGAGTGAGCATCAATTGGTATATTTCAAAAATGGTAATTTTTATAACCAAATTAATTAATTTTAATAATAAAAAATAGTAATCAAACTGACCAAAAATATGCACTAACTAACATTAATCAAATCGAATTATATCAGTTCAGTCATGATCGATCAGTTTGGTTATATACACTTATAAATTTAAATATATTTGTATAATATAATTATAGAAATAAAATAACAAATTTTCTATAACTACTATTTGAGACTTGAAATGTGTATTTAATAATATAATAATTTATTTATTTTCTATAACCTTGGAGATTTCAAACAGGAAAACTATTGATAGATGTAGATATTTAAATTAACCATATGATATATATATATATATATATATATATTAATTAAATATTAAATAATTTTAATTCAATTAAATTAATTTATTTGGTTTTAAAATTATAAAATTATATCAAAATTGGTAATCATTTTTTTATAAGAAAATAACTAAATTGACCTTTACTAAACAAATAACTAAATCAAACTTTTTCAATTTGATCGGTACAGTTTGAAATTTAATTTTTAACTAAATTATGCACACTCCAATTTCAAAGTTTCCGATTTTGTGAAGCTATATATTTAGGAAGGTTCCTCATTAAAAGAAATTAACTAGTTAATTAGATTATTAGGTGGTTGTTTCTGTGGTTATAAATTCATCTTGGCAGATATTTTGAAATTGCCAAATTACATTATTCTCCTCCACAGAGTAAAGTAGGGTTGGGGTTGGCATGCACCTGGTAATTTTAATAAATAATATTATAATTTGATTTAAAATATATTATTTATTTTACCTTATGATAAAATAATGATAGGTATGTTACTTGTTAATAAATTAAAATCTTTATTTAACAAGTTAATTTTTTTTGCATTAATTTATTTAAAAATAATAATAATAATAATATTATTATATTTATTATTTTTTGAATAATAATTTATTAAATTATAAGAAATTAAAAATAAGAAATTATATGTAGTTAAATAGAAGTGTCAATTAAATAAAAATATCAAGTGATATCTATTTGGACATTCTAGTTTGAATAATATTATAAATAAAAGGTAATTATGTATAATGCTAATTTCATTTAGATTATACAATTATAAAATAAGATAATTATAATTAGAAATTATGTTAATAAATTAAAATCTTTATTTAATAGGTTAATAAATTTTTTTCATTATTTTGTTTAATAATAATATTCATTATTAAAACCTTTATTTAACAGAGTAAATATTTTTTCTGCAATATCTTGTTTAATTGCAATAATAATATTTGTTATGTTTTAAATGATAATTTATCAAATATAGAAAAAATAAGAATATGTTTTAAATAAAAATAAAAAATAAGAAGTTATATGATAAATAAAAATGTAAATTAAATAAAAATATCAAATGATATCATGAACATTTTAGTTTGAATAAAATTAAAAATTATAAAAAAATATTAATTATGTAAAATATTAATTTCTTTATAAGATAATTAAGAAAATTATAATTAAGTGTCACAAGTCACAATAATATACGTGTCACAATAATAGCAAAAGTCTTATGTGGTATAAGATAGTTATAATTAAGTGTCATATATCATAAATGTAACGCAAGTTAGATCCTACGTGGAGGAGCCGCGTCATCAGACTCTACTTTATGGGTACATTTGGCGCATGGAGAAACGCTGAAAAATTTTAAAATTTTTTAAAAATCTCTAAAACTTATTTACTTTCTATCTTCCTACACGAATTACAAACTTACAAATTATCTAAAATTATTTCATTTTATCTCATTTTTTATTACTTCAAACACACCTATAATTTCTAGTGACAATTTCGCGTTCCGTTGCATCAATAAGCCAAAACTCCCAATCAATGGGGTTCACTCCATTGAGCACTTTTATAACTAAAAGGCGCCGTTTTTAATATTTTTCTTTTTTTTTACGTGTGGTAAAATATTAATTTTTGTCAATTTTTTTACTCAGTTATATAGATTTGCTCAATTTAAAAGTTACTAAAATTTTTACTAAATATACAAAAAATTATCAAAAATTTTATTAAAAATTACTAAAAATTATTATTTATTTTACTAAACACTCTAAAAATTTCAAATACTAACTTTTGTTAAAAAAAACCAAAAATTATTAAAAGTAAGACTTTTAAATCGGAAGTGGGGGTTGACATCGCGCGCGATGTTAGCCCGCTGCCCTTGCACATCGTGACCGTTCGACCTTCCACGTGTGATCTTGGCCGTTCGTTCTTTTTCTTTTTTTTTTCAACCTTCCACACCACGTTGACGTTAGTCTCTCTTTTTTTTTACTAGTTTTCAGAAAAAATAAATTAAAAATGATAACAAAAAATAACAACAAAAAACGACAATGTTATCAAACGGGCCTTAAAAAATTAACTTTTTTTTTTTACTTTTTTTAAACATAGAAAAAATATTTTTTATTAATAACACAATTTTTGTTTTAATTTCAGAAAAAATAAATGGCAAATAACAATAGAAAAACGATAGCGTTGTCAAACAGACCTTAAAAATTAACTTTTTTTACTTTTTTAAACATAGAAAAAATTAATTTAAGTAATTAATTAAAAAATAAAATTTTTCAATGTTTAAAAAAGAAAAAAAATTAAAAAAAGTTAAATTTTTAAGGCCTGTTTGACAACGCTGTCGTTTTTCTGTTGTTATTTGTCATTTATTTTTTCTGAAATTAAAACAAAAATTTTATAATTAATTAAAAAATATTTTTTCTATATTTAAAAAAAAGTAAAAAAAAGTTAATTTTTTAAGACTCATTTGACAGTATTGTTTTTTTTGTTGTTATTTTTTTATCATTTTTAATTTATTTTTTTTGAAAATTAAAAAAAAAAAAAGAGAGACTACCGTCAACGTAGTATGGGAGGCTGAGAAAAAAATAAAAGAACGAATGGTCAAAATCACACACAAAAGACCGAACGACTATAATGTGCTAGGGCAGCGGGCTAACATCACGCGCGATGTCAGCCCCCCGCTTCCTCTTAAACCGCCCATAAGTAAGCCAGCGGAGAGCTGTTATAATAATCACAAGTGGTTTGGCTCAAGCATGGTTGATCGTTGATGGGATGTTGACATTCCAATCAGACAGCAAACGGAGGCGGCTGGCAAAGGAAACTTCAAGCTAGCCCACATCACAACAAAGTTCAAAGCCCTTTTGTCGGCGTCTTTCTCGCAATTCTCCCAATCAAGAAATTTCGGTGGGCTTTTCATATATGTCTGAGGTCCCAGCCTCTCATTTTGGGGTGTTTGTCAACTCAAAAATTAGTAAAAAAATATTAAAAATTAATTTTTGTGTGTTTGATAAAATTATAAATTTTTTTATTTTTTTAATTTATTACAGTAAAAAGTACCACTCCATCATTACATCTTTTTTGATTTGCTATAGTAAAAAATATACCAAACACTCAAAAGTTACAATTTTTTTACTTTGCTACAGTAAAAAATTTACTAAACACCCAAAAGTTACTAAAAAAATACTAAAAATTCCACTTGGTTCAACCAAATACACAAAAAAGTGCCAAAAAAAAAAAAAAAAAAAACAACTAAAAAACTACCAAAACTTAAATTTTTTTTTAACTTCCAAACACCCTCTTTGTTTTTATTTTTTGTTCTTTCCATATCCAAGCAGGCAAATAGGGCAAGTTGGGAAAGAGAGGTGGAGGGTGAACCAGTGTAGCAATTATCTGGAAGTGAATATAGGGTGTTTTTAGAGTAACAAAAAGTGAAATAAATTAAGATAAATTGAGATGATTTATGAGTTCGTAATTCGTATAATGAGGTAAAAAGTAAATAGTTTTTAAAAATTTTTAGAGATTTTCAGAGTTTTTCAACATTTTTTAACAAACTAAACGCATCCATAATCAAGGGTAGATAGAGTTGAGAATTTTTGATTTAAGGCTTGAGTTAAATATTAAACTGATTTATGAGTTGGGTATTAAAATGATTAATTTTTTTTACCTTAAACTATGAGTCAATATTAAACTGGAATTTAAATAATTATGTTAGCATGTTTTATACTATTGTTACCAAAAAAAAAAAAAAAATTAGATAAAAAATTTACCCGAACTATAGTTTACTTTAACCCAAGTGTAACTCCACCAGCAATTATAATAGCTCTTCACCTAGCTAAAACCTTAAAAAATAATGAGACATAGTTGTACCCTTTAACTCAGTTGAAAATATTAATTAAGAGTCAAAATGTACAGCATTTAGGTTACCATAACTATTATTGCAAACAAGTTTAAATTTGCAACTGCTTATGCCTCAGAAACTTTCATCGACATCCCCGCTCCCCTCTTATTAGAAATTAGAAACTTAACATAAAAAAAAAGGAAAGAAAATGTATTTACCCCATTTGGAGTAAGAAAAAAAAAGATAAATTGAGATAAAATGTAATTTTAGGTTAATTTTAACGTTTTTTTTTAAAGTAGCAAACTGTGAAAACGGTTTTCCAAATTTGTTCCCACGGATTTAAAAAATTTCACAAAAAATAGCAATAATGGTACCCGTTTGAAAACTTTCGACACGAAAAATATGATTGTATAAAAAATTTATACATTCGATTAATCTACTTTCAGATTTTTAGTTTTTTTAGCTAAATATTGAAATTTTTTGAAATTAGTGATAGCGAAAAAATTAAAAATATAGGAGTTATTGGAGATTTATAGTGATTTTTAGAGTTTTTTAGGCATCCCAAACCGACCCTTATTTTGGTTAGAGTGGGTTCAGGGGCAAGAGCAGGACCCATTTGATACAACCATAGAGTCCATTGAGGCCTCGGTCCATTCCTCAGTTGGTAGGCCAAACCCAACATCAGAATAAAGAAAAAATGCTCAAGCAAAGGAAGTTGATTAAAATAATCGTCATGAGTTGTGCCCTTTTTTTGGGGGGGGGGGGGGGGTTGTAGGTTCATGAGTTGTATACTTCCCCCTACCTAAAAAAAATTGAAATATAAATAAAAATAAAAATGAATAAATAAATTTATTTGGAGGAGGAAAAGAAGAAGAGAGGATCTTGGGCTGGAAAACTTCTGCTGCCTCAAAAAGCCTCTTAAGGCTTTGGCCCAGCCTATGCATCTGTGGCAGGTTGCATCTGTGGCAGGTTTTGCAATTCCAGAGTTGTTTGGGAGGCAAACTTTTACAAAAAGTAATAAATTTTTACAAATTTTTATAAAGTTTGTATTATTTTTGTTTTCGTGGATTTATTTTAAAATTTTAAATTTTACAAATTTTTATTAACTTTTGTCAACTTTCTAACAACTTTTTTTTTATCAAAATCGTTCAAACGGGATCGAATGACCCGTTCGATTAGGTTGTGACAGCCTAAAAATCTGACACAACATAATAAATCTGTTCTAATAGGTCATTTAGTCCTGTTTGAATGGGTTCTAATAAAAATTTTTAATTTATACTCCAAAACGTTAAAAAGTGATTGACACATTATATTTTTATTAACTTGTTGTCTTCCAAACACACCCTTCTACTCAAATTGTAACAGCTATTTTGATCTGCTCTAAAAATATTGATTAAAAATTTTTCTAGGTAGTAAATTAGATAAGTATAGTTCAACGTGTAAAAACTTTGATTTATCCTCGAGTGATCACTAACTGAATTCTCTCACCACTGATGACTTGCCCAATTGCATGCTTACAATTAACTAGCAACGTATCAAACCAATTCAAAAATCTTAAAAAAAAAAAAAAAAAGAGCTTAATATTCTTGTAGACCATACAGCTACCTCCAGAATGAGGACATTTCTAGTCTGTAACTAAGCTGTGCTTGTCTGTACGGACTGGATGGATGAATGGGATAACATATCCCTGTCCCAAAAACATTGATTCTTGCATACATGTTATTCGCCTAAATGTCAATTGTCTTTAACATAAACCCGGATAAGGAACACCAGAAGAAGTCTCGCATTTGATGGGCTGAATATGGGGTAAGAGTTAGCATTAAAATAACCAAAAATGCACCCAGCTATTTACATTTAAAATCCCGTCATTGTGACATGAGATGCATATACCATCGTATGGTGGTAAAAACATCAGAATTTGGCTACTTTTTGTAACTTGACTAGGAGTTCAATCCGAAAACATTAAAACTAAACTGTTGAATTAATATTGGATCAAAGATACAAATTCTTTGCGCAAAAATTTTAAATCCTTGTATAGCTCATGCAATTATACAAAATCTTTCACATCCAACAGCGACCACAAAATTGATATCAATACCAAACAATTTGCTCCATTTATATTTATCCAACTCAAAATATGTAAATTTTTGAATGAGTTAATTCAGAATTTGGATAGGCATCAAATCCTAAGATTGTGTTTGTTGCCAGATTTTATTGCGTGTTTGGTAAACATTTATAAAAATTGAGAAAAGTTTGAGAAATTTGATAAAAATTTTAAAAAGTTTATAAAAATTAAAGAAAACTGACTTTGTAGAGAAAGTTAAAAAAATTAAATAAAAGTTGATTTTTTTTTTTTTTTTTTTTATAGAAGTTCGAGAACTAAGCGACCATTTGAATATCAAATTAAGAGATTTTGTTCGTCTGTCTCACTCATATGGTGCGTTTGGTTGGCAATTTTAAGTGAGGTTATATAATTTGATTTGGATATAAAAGCCAGTAAAATGGGAGATTTGGTAAAAAATTACTACTTTATAATTTTTGGGCAAATGGATGATTGTTTATTGGACATTTTTTTTAACTTATTGTTTTGTACCTGTTTGGCCTACAAAAATTTATTAAAATTCACCAAATTTTAATTACTTTTTATACTTTCTTCCAATTAAATTTTAACACTTATCACCTTTATATCATATCTTTCAATTTTTATTGTATTTTTTGGCCAAAATTTGGCCAACCAAACCGGCCCATAACAAAAGGAATGGATGATGAATTTGGGACTCGGCAACAATATAGTTAAGGAGAGTTAAATTACAATTAAAAGATAGAAGTGTATTCATATATTTTTAGTTAAAAAATATAAATATTTAAACCGTTGAATTTTAATCTATATCTCATTACCCGTGAGTTGTCAATCTCTCATTTTATAGATGATTTAAGTTAAGGTTAAAATTGGAAAGAAAAAGTTAGTGTTTTTTTTTTTTTAATAGTTAGCTATTATCTAATTACTAAAAACTAATTTTTTTTGTATTTAAAATATAAGAGGATTAATTGATAATTTAATTAAAAAAAGCTAAAAACTAGTTTTTTTTTTTTTTGGGGGGGGGGGGGGGGAACGGTTAGTTGCTACATGACTTTTCGTTGGTAATAAACTAATATACAACCAAATTTGTTGATGGCCATTCATCCAAGAAGGAGTATAATTGCTGCTATCACCTGACAAATCAAAAAGTCCTCCTGCAATTGTCAGCACACCAGACAAAGCGTGGGAAAAGTGGATAATATATAACAGAAATAAATCATTCACCAAACAATCCTAACTCTTTACCCATCTGTTCGTTGAATCCTTACACACCCATATTTGGGGATATATCTATAATTAACATCATATATTTCCTTCACTCCCCCATTCAATCCCCATAACCTTCTTCTTTAGCCCCGACAAAACCCTCTCAAGATGTCAAATCTGAGATGGGGTTTTGTGTGTATTTTCATCACCCAGTTGCTCTGCATGGGCAGCTGCAGCACTAGTTTCTCTTCAGACCCACATACCCAGCAGCTTTCAGATAGAGTTTCAGACCTTCCAGGACAAACCTTCAACGTGAGCTTCGCGCACTACTCTGGGTATGTCACTGTCAATGAGGAATCTGGGAGGGCTCTGTTTTATTGGTTTACTGAGGCTGTTGATGACCCTTCTTCTAAGCCTCTGGTTCTTTGGCTCAACGGAGGTGAATCTTTCTTCCAATTAAAAATATTAACCTTTTTTCGTGCTTTGATTGAAATTTGCTATTCGGGTGTTTCTACTTTTGGTTCTAGGTAACTTTATTGTATTGGACGATCAATTTCATTTATGGTCAATGACTCAATAATTTCTGCATGTTTCTGATTTGAAGTTATTTTAGGTACACTTTAAATTTGTCTTAGTGATACATACCGGTTGGCAATCTTAGTCATTGTACTCAAATATTTTAAATTTTAACAACTATGTTGAATAATTAATTTATTTCAAGATCAAGTCAAATTATGTCAATTTTGAGTTTAATGTATTTGTATCATGTCGGTCTGTGCTTTCTTTATGTAAATTCAAGTCCATATCGTGTTCGATTTGTGGTTTCCTGTCCTGTCTAAGTTTTTCATCCCTAATCTATAGCACAGTTTTCAATTACTCGTTGCTTTTTGTGGCCCAATTTGAAGGATATAGTATCTGCTTGGTCCTTCCATCCCTCTGTTTCCTCCTTTTATGCATGTGTGTGAATTTTATCTTCATATGTATTTGTATTAATAAGTGTGTGTGTATACACGTGGTTATATTCTTTCTTCCTTTATTTATAATATTATATATATCATAATAAGGGAGCACTGGGAAACATAGTGAAGCCAAATTTTTGTGAATTTTTTTTTCTTCCCTTTCTTTTATACCTTTCAACCACCCATTACTCTAAGTTTTGTAAAAAAAATAACTTTCAATGTTAACTTGCCTAATTTAATAATTTCAACACTTAACTATTTACTACCATCTAATTTTACTTCCTTTTTTTAAATTTATTTTATCTGTCTACCTTATAATTTACAAAAGAAAAAGATAATTATCACATGCATCTTGTTTGCAATCACATCTAGGATATATATTGCATTGTTGAGGCTGTTGTTGACATTTCTTCCAAGCCTTTGGCTCCATGGTGGTGAATTTTTCAATTAGAAATATACCTTTTTTTTGGTTATTGTCATCATTGTCTTGCTTTCTGTTGGGAATTCTCACATCAATTTAACAGTATAATGGAAACAGAATAAAATAAATAAAATAATCAAAACATAAGAAAAAAGAAAGAGCACCAATATTTATGTGATTTGGTGAATTTCTGCCTACGTCCAGGGAGCCAGATCCGGTCTTCGTTTTTACTATTGAGAGAAATTGACAATATAGAGGAAGTATACCACTCAAGTTTAATTCTCTAACCCAACCCCTTGGACCCTTGTACACCCCTCTTAACTGTCCCTCTCAAACCCCAATAAAGAAAATCTCTCAAACAATAATGGAAATAAATCCCTCATTGCTCTTACATTACCACTATACTCCTTGTTCTCCCAATGCCTTGCCACACTCACTCAATGGGTGTCACCCGGCACACTCTTCACCTAAGAGTTTGCCTTTATTATAGGTAGTTTCTTGATATGAAGGTCAATGTAAATGCTGCTTAATTTATTCAGCAAAAGAGATTTGGCGTTGCTTTAAGTGGAAGACTTTTATCTTTGCAATAATGTTTAAGGACCTCATAATAATGGTTCTTACAATGCATGCTAGGCCAAGCATGGGCTTGAAAATGTTCTGCTGATACAACAATCTCTCCCTCAAGCTTATGTGCGAGCATGACACTACTAATCTACACTATTTCCTATCTTTCCACAAATTTCGGAAGATAAAAACTGCTGATGGCGATTCTGTTACATTGAACCACCATACTTATATCAGTATGCCCCACACCTCTACATCAATATGTCAACATCCTCCACCTGGGTTGCGCTGCAAAGCTAATCCATACCACATGCCATTGTCATTGTGTGCATCTCTAGATCGACATGCCAACATCCCTTCAAATTGAAGGGTCCGCAATTTCTTCTTGAAGTGCATAATAAAGATTACCACTTTACCAATCATTGCCACTCCCTCTCTCTTCTACCCGTGCACAATCGAAGATGTTATCACCATGAACATATAGCAGAATGAATGAGTTCATTATTGTTGTAGATGTGCATCCTTTGTCAACTGTCTTAATCATCTACCTGGAGCTTCCTTGTTGATAACTAATGTTGTCAACCATAATCCCACACACGTTCTGCTCACTTGCATACCAACATGTTAATTTCGCATGCGCTTGCTCCTTGTATTTTCGCAAGTGCTGTGTATCCTGTTCACTCATATGCTAAACCATGTATATTACCTATTCTACTTGCGCAAGTCTGACAATCCTACACTCTGTGAACTTGCTGCAACATCAGTTTATGCTGCTTCTGTCATGGATAATGCGATCACTTTTTATCTAAATAAATTGTGCATAATTGATTCTATACCCTCCAGTGAATCTGCAACACCTCAATACCCTCCAGTGAATCTGCAACACCTCAAAACCTTAGGAATACCAAATTACCCAAACGGTTAAGTTCACTAAAGTGTCATGCACCGAGACATATTGGATTACTTTCTAAGAAACCAAAATTTCTTTCCAACCAGGTCTTTTCTTCTTGCAATAAAGAATGCATTGTTTAAGAACTGTGCCATTGATTGGATTTTTTTAAGCTTTTTTTATTTTCCTTTTGTGTAATCAACCAACCATTAAATTGAATTTTGGTAGTTAAGAACCCTGTGCTTCTTCTTAATTTCAATCCTCCCAAGTCAAACTTTTTATTCTAATACCAATTGTTGGGAATTCTAGCAGTAATTTATCAATATAATGGCAAGAAAATATGTAAATAAAATAATCAAAGCATAAGAAAAAGGGAGAACACTAATACTCACTTATTTCAGCAAAAGCCTGCCAACATCCACAGAGCTTGATCTGATCTTCTTCTTTACTATTGAGAGAAACTGAGAAAATAGTACAAGCATACCGCTCATATTTAATTCTCATACGTGAGCCCTTGGACCCTTGTGCATCCATCTTAATTGTCCCTTTCTAACCACAGTAAAGGAAATCTCTCAAACAAGGAATAAAACTAAATCCCTTAATACTCTTTTCTCACCATCCTACACCATTCTCTCTCGGTGCCTCACCACACCCACAGTGGGTGTGTCATCCTAGCTACCCCTTTGCCTCCTAGTTTCACTTAATTTAATATTTATAGGCAGCTTCACAAGATGAAGGTCAAGATGAATGAGGGCCGGTTGAGTCAATGAAAGAGAGCTGTCGTTGCTTTAGGTGGACTTTTTCTCCTTGTATTAATGTCATGACCATGATTTCTTGTAAATCTAGGTGCAGGTAGAGGAAATTCAAATTACATTATCAAACAAATCTAGTCTTGTTCACAAGACAACCACAAATTATATAAAATAAAATTGGAGACACAATCCCAAAATAATAAGTTAAGCCTCTTCGGCTTATACAATCCCATCAAAGTTAGTATATCAAAACATGCAATGAAGTCTATATGGAAGTGAGCACTCACACAGATGTACCAACCAAATAACAACAATGCCATGTCCTATCATGCTACTAACATGAAACATGATAAACAATTCTCAACATAATCTCAACGTGTTATAATCATAAGTAATACATACATACGCCAGTACAGACGGGTCTTTCGTACTTCGAAAATTTTAAGGATTAAATATAGGTTTATGCAAAATGATCAATTTGCCCCTAATAATGAAATTAAACATAAATTGATTGAACTAAAATGAATAAAATATTCAATTAAATGCACGGATCATAACACTTAATTTTGAAGGCCCCGAAAACAATGGTTTTTACATTGCATGCCAACCTAAGCGTGAGCTTGAAAATGTTCTACCAATGCAACACTTTTGATTGAAATTTGGTATTTGGGTGTTCTACTTTTGGTTCTAGATTTGTTGTATGTAGAGGAGTTACTTTAATAGGCATAATTTTTTTTATTTGTTTTTTCATTTGTAGTTGTCTCCCTCTTCTGTCAAATAAAATCTTTAAATTTGTCTTGGAGATATATGGTATGGTTCTCAAATAGTACTTATTTTTGTGCAGAGATTTAAAGAAACTGGTATATACCTGGTCCCTTCACCTGTCACTTTCTCCTCTCTACGTGTGTGTGTGTGTATGAATTTTGTTTTCATATAAGTATTTGGATAAATGTGTTTATGCATGCACATGTATTTATGCAAATGGAGTTATATTTTTTTGTTTTCGTATTTATGCAAATGTAGTTATATTTCTTTATGTCCCTGTGCGGATTTATGTCACTGTGTCTGCAAATGCATATACATTTTGTAGCATGTGCACATCCACTAACTTATATCGATATGATGTATTCCTAATGTCTTAGTCATGTCTCATGCGGCATGCCTTTAATGATCAAACTACTGTGTTATGTATAGGAGTGTATTTAATTGGCAATGATTTCTTTATTTGTTTTCATTTGTAGTTGTGTTCTTTTTCTATGAAATAAACTCTTTAAATCTGTCTTGGTGATATATGGTACAGTTATCAAATACTCCTTTTGTGCAGATGTTTGAAGAAAATGGTAACTACTTGGTCCCTCCACCCGTCACTTTCCCCCTCTATATGTGTGTGTGAATTTCGTCTTCATATAAGTATTTGGATAAATATGTGTGCATATGTGTATTCATGCAAACGTATATATATATATATATATATATTTGGTTTTCATATTTGTTATGTTTATTTCTTTCTATCCCTTTCCAGAAGTTTATCTGTCTGTGTCCATAAAAGCATATATGTTTTATAGAAAAATCTTATATAGATATGACATAATGTTTTAGTTATGTCTCATGCCTTTACAGATCAAACTTGAGAGTTATTTTGATGAAAATTTCCTAAACAGTAGTTACCTTGTTTATTTTGTTCTTGTCGACATTTAAGATTGGTATTTTTTGTTTTGTCATTGTGGTTGATATAATTTGTTAATATTGGAATAAATTTACTGAGCCAGTATGTTGTTCTTAAGGGCCTGGATGCTCATCAATTGCTTATGGAATGGCTGAGGAAATTGGACCATTTCACATTGAGAAAGATGGGAAGACTCTTTATTTGAACCCTTACTCTTGGAATCAAGGTATATAAGTCTCTTAATCATTTCTTATATATGTATATATTAAAACAGCTGCAAACACAGTGACTGTTGTTGATTAACAGGCCCAAGGAGTATTACGGTAAGTTCAATAATTTCTCATTCTTCACCAAAAAGGAATTGTATCATAATTTTGAAACCAAAATAAATTCAATAATTTGAAATCTTGCATTTTCCACCTAAAAGACTTAGAAATTATGATCTTGTTATTCAATTGCATTTCTAGTTACTTCTAAAAAAAGGCAATCCAATGTACAAGGTTCCTATATTGCGGGTGTTGAAAATAACATACTTGCGCTGACAAAGAGAAATACCTTGTGCTGAGCGGGCAATTTCAATTCCAAGAAAGTAGCGAAGGCGACCAAGATTCTTAGTGTGAAACTGTGAGCCAAGATGCTTTTTCAATTCCACAATACCCGAAGTATCATCACCAGAGATAATAATATCATCCACATAGACAATCAAGATAATAGTGCCTGAAGATTTACGACGTATAAACACAGAATGATCAGTAGCAGAGCGAGTATACCCAACATCAATAAGGACAGAGCTGAAACGGTCAAACCAAGTTCGAGGAGACTGTTTCAGACCATACAGGGCACGCCATAATCTGCACACAAGATGTTCACTGCCAGGAATGCAATAACCAGGGGGCTGATCCATATAAACTTCTTCTTGAAGCTCACCATGAAGAAAGGCATTCTTAATGTCAAGTTGTTATAAAGGCCAATAACAACTGACAGCAATAGTAAGAAGAATTCGAACTGAATTCAGACGAGCAACAGGTGAAAAGGTCTCAGAATAGTCAACTCCATATGTTTGAGTATACCCTTTGGCAACTAATCGAGCTTTAAGACGCTTCACCGAACCATCCGGAAGATACTTAACAGTGTAGACCCAACGACAACCAACAGTTTGCTTTCCAGTGGGAAAAGGAGTGAGTCCCCACATCTGATTCTGATGGAGATTATGCATTTTTTCATCCATCGCGTGTTTCCATCCCGGAACTGATAAGACCTGTTTATAGGAAGCAGGAATAGAAATGGATGACAAAGCACAAACAAAGGAGGACAGAGAAGGGGAAAGACGATGGTAAGAAACAAAATTAGCAATAGGGTGCACAGTACAAGTACGCTTACCTTTCCGCAAAGCAATAGGCAAGTCAGAAGAAAAATCAGGTACCTTTGACGAAGAAGAAGAATCAGTCGGGAAAGTAAGGATCACTCTTCGATTGCGATCACGTTGATAGACCTGTGGCAAAGGAGCAATGGAAGGAATAGTAGGAGCAGTGGGCGGAATCTCCAATTGAGTATCAGTGTTTGTAGTGTTCAAGTCAGGAGATGAAGACTTAGACAAAGGGATATATACTGAGGACATAGGAGTAGGAAGAGTAGGAGAAGTCACCCCCTGTCTAGAAATGATGTCAGTTGACAGAGTATCACCATCAGAAGAATAGAAGGCAGTAGATTCAAAGAAGGTGACATCAGCACTTACAAAATAGCGACGCGACTCAAGATGATAGCATCGATAACCTTTTTGTGTGCGAGAGTATCCCAAAAACAGACACTTACGAGGGCAGGGTGATAATTTATCAGGACCTGGATCAAGGATATGAACAAAGGCAACACAACAAAAAATGCGAGGGGGAAGAGAAAAAGGTGAACGACCTGGATAAAGGATAGAGAAGGGAGATTGGTTTGATAAGACTGGTGTAGGCACTCGATTAATGAGGTAGCAGGCAGTAAGAACAGCATCTACCCAAAAAGGCTTGGGAACATGCATCTGGCACATCAAAGTGGGTGCAATATCTAACACATGACGATGTTTACGCTCAGCAACACCATTTTGCTGAGAGGTTTGAGGACAGGTTGTTTGATGGATAATTCCCTTTTCAAAACAAAAAATGTCCACAACAGTTTGAACATATTCCAGAGCATTATCAGATCGAAAAATTTTGATTTTCTTATCAAACTGAGTAGAAATTTCATTATAGAAACGAGAAATGATAGAAGGTAATTCAGTTCTTTGTTTCATTAAAAAAAATCCAAGTCATACGAGAAAAATCATCAATAAATAGAACAAAGTAAAGGAATCCATTGACACTTTTAACTCTGGAGGGACCCAAACGTCAGTATGAATGACAGCAAAAGACTCAGACTCACGACTATTGAGACGTCTAGAAAAAGTACTACGGTGATATTTGCCAAACTGACAAGCTTCACACTCTAAACTAGAGACAGAACTTAAATTGGGCACAATAAATTTTAATCTAGCTAAAGACGGATGCCCTAAACAACAATGCCACTAAAGTGGAGAAACAGCAGTGTGGAAAGCAGCAGATGGCAAGTGGTCTGGAGGGCGATCACAATCGAGATAGTAAAGTCCATCCTTCTCATGCCCCGAACCAATCGTCTTCTTCGTCTTGAGATCCAGAAAGACACAAGAGTTTGAAAAAAAAGTTATGGAGCAATTTAAAACCTTGGTTAATTGACTTACAGACAGTAAGTTAAAGGAAAATTGAGGCACATAAAGACTAGAATGTAAGTTTAGAGATGATAGGGGATGAAGGGTCCCTCTACCAGACACAAGACGAGAAGAGCCATCGGCTAAGACAATATTATGATCAATATCACTGAGGTTAGAGAATAGGGAGGAATTACCAGACATATGCGAACTGGCTCCTGAATCAATAATCCAGGATGGAGAAGAAGAGACCACAAAAGCTGGGTTACTTGAGTTTGCAAGAGTAGCGGCAGAAGTAGAAGGAGTAGAAACACGCAACGACTGAATAAGCTCTTGAAGTTGAGATGCGCTCAAAGTGTATGTCTCCTAAGAATCAGATGTGGAAGTACCGCTGGAAGTCACTGAAGGTTGTGTAGGATTTTGATCACCAACATGATGTGCCTGATCTGGTTTACCATACTTCTTCCAACAGAAGGGTTCTGTATGATTTGTGCCTCCACAGAAGTTACACTTACGATCGTCTCTATTATTAGCAGGTTTGCCACTACCTCTAGATCCACCACGGATATTCTTTCCACCACGAGATCCACAAGAAGAACCACCACGATTGTGATGACTAACAAGGGCAGATGAATCAGTAGTTGATGCTGGTTGATCACTGGTAGAATAATGACTGCCTAAGGACGATCTCTGTATGCGAGCATAGGCACCAGCAACGGTAGGCAAAGTCTCGCTTGTGAGGATCTGATCTTTAAATCCTCTTAGAGCAGGATTAAGCCCAGATAGAAAATTAGCAATCATGAATTCTTCCCAGTATTTCTTCTATTGTGCCAAATCAGTGCTAAAAGGCCGATACTGCAACAACTGTTCCCATAAACTCTTCAAGTGGCTATAATACTCTGATAAGGATCTTTCTCCTTGATTCGTAGAAAACATTTGCTCGTGTATTTCATAAACTCGAGAAATATTGCTCCTTTGTGAGTAAGATTCAGCAAGACAGTCCCATATCTTCTTAGAAGAATCACAAAATTCAACAGTAGTGGCAACAGTGTCCTCCAGACTGTGCCACAGGAGGCCCATCACAATCACATCCTCACTCATCCAAATAGAATATTTAGGATCATTGGAGGGTGGCCGTTCATCAGTAATATATTGCAGTTTTCCTTTTCCTCGAAGAAAGGTTTTAACTGCATGTGTCCAACTCAGATAGTTATCACCATTCAGTTTCTTTGGTGTAATGGAACGAGGAACGTCATCT
Source organism: Vitellaria paradoxa (assembly GCA_019916065.1). NCBI lineage: Eukaryota > Viridiplantae > Streptophyta > Magnoliopsida > Ericales > Sapotaceae > Vitellaria > Vitellaria paradoxa. The sequence goes on along the minus strand of CM034235.1, from coordinate 53,581,325 downwards.
GCTTTAAGAAAGATTGATTAGGGCAAGAATTGTTCAGGTGAAGATTTCGAATCTGACATCCTTATTAACAATAATAATTCAAACTAGTATAGGAGCCTTCGAAAAGGACGAGAGAAACACAATAGCCGATTAATCAAAGACGGCAAGCAGAAAATAAGATCAACCAACAATAAAGGCTGAACAATAGCAGATCTAAAAAAAAAACAGACAGAGCCAAAGGTTTTTTTATTTCTTCAACGTCAGCGACTGTGAAGGCTCCAACGGATGTCGATCTCAGCAAATCATTAGAGGATAAACAAGAAGGGCAGTGCTTTACATCAGACGACTGCTGTCAAAAAGGCCAGTGAGGCTCCGGGAAGCCACGCGCCGAAGAAGGCGAGGCGCGTGAGAATCTGAGCAGTAGCGACGGTGGCGCGTGAGGGTGCGTGTGGCCTTCTCCGGCGACGATGTTAGGCCGGTGATGCTCGCTGGCGGCAGGCGACTCCCCTGGTGTGGTTTATTTCCAACTTCGATGGACGGAAGTTGATCGGCTGCGAAGAACAGTGACGTGCGAGGAACAAAGGCGGCTGCTAGGGTTTTTTTTTATTTTTTATTTTTTCGTTTTGGGATCAGAATTGCTCTGATACCATGTTAAAAATTAGAATAAGAGAACAAGAGGAGGTTGAATGAATTTTCCCCCTCCTCAATGTTTGTATTTATAGATAAAAAAGCTTACAATCAAATATAGAAATACAAAGGAAATTGGAAATAGAAATCATACGTAATAGTTGTCACTACAAGAAAGGAAACTAGAATAAAATCAAATTCTTTTATATTCTAACAGCGGGGTTTGGAGAAGGTTAAATGTATGTAGTCTTCCCTCTACAATCAAAGATGCTAATTCTAGAGTTCAAACCCTTGCTCCCCAGGTCACAATAGAACAAATTTACTGCTGCTCTAGTTGAATCTTATGGACATTATTATCTTCCAGAAAATCCAAGGGTTATATCCAGTTTTTTGTCCAATTGTAATATCTAGCACTGCAATCTCATTGTTTTAGCTAAGAATAACTTATTCTTTTTTTTTTAAGCATAGAATAGTTCATAATTATACCAGGTTCTTTTTATGTACAGATGCTTTGAAATCTCTCTGTTTCATTAAGCACTTGTTACTCAATATGCATTTTTGTTTTTCTATTTTGTTGTTTTCCATACTACTCTAATATCTTCACCACTTGCGTGATATTGCTTATTTTTGTTTTTGTTTTCCATGCTTGTGAAATTTATGCCAAAAAGTATGTTTGTTTCTAAAAGTTGTGGAGTACAGCTTACAAATATTATGCTTTAGATCTTCCAATAGAATAGAATTGTATAATATTTGTTCTTACAATACTTACGAAAGCTGGTGTCTAATTGATCTATCATTTTGCAGTTGCCAATATACTATTTCTTGATTCCCCTGTTGGAGTTGGTTTTTCATATTCGAACACTTCATCTGATTTGCTGAACAATGGAGATAAACGGACTGGTAATACTTCTGCATTTTGCATGATGTACTCCTGTTTCCAAATATGCGTTGTTGTTGCCACACTGTTGAGCATTTACTATTTACTGTCTTTTGTTTGCAGCTTCGGACTCGCTGGAATTTTTATTGAAGTGGTTTGAGCGTTTTCCCCAGTATAAAGGAAGGGACTTCTATATCACAGGGGAGAGTTATGCAGGTAGATGAATATTAATTCATCGTATAAAACACACATTACTAACACTTCATATACGATATTATGGTGAAATCGGTGGTTTTTGATGTCCTGGCTTTAGTCATATCGGTCCATTCATATGATCATGTCTTTATCATATGGGGACCTCTTCAGCTATAAATTGTAGGTCAGAACTCAGTAAATTCAGAATCTTTTGTTGCATCACTTGATCTCTGTTAAATAAACCAAATGATGTTGTAATTAAAATCAGATATAGCTTGTCTATAGATAATTGCCAAAAAATATCAAGGAAACAAAATTTGAAAAAGTATAAAAATAAAAAGAGAAATAATACAACTGAAAATTAAGACGGGGAGACATGAAGTTTGAAGCTGTGGGTACTTGAGCCATATCAACATGTGTCAGTGCCGTATCATCGTTGCAGTGGATCCTACCACGTCAGCTTGATAATGAAGGTTCCATTCCACTTGGGGGCACGACCATCTTGTGGGAGACCAACGATGATGACACCAAGAAATCTTAGCCTCACACCTTGCCCCATCATAGATCCTTTAGCCTCCTACTGGGGGACCTTCCATATCATCATCTACGTACCCTTAACACTTAGCATCCATTGAGGACATTTTTCCTAGGATAAGAGCAAGGCCCAAGGACTCTTCCATCTCAGGAATCTCCTCACTCATGGGATCAGCAAGGTCCAGTGACTTAGAGTTAGGAGATTCGTTGAGGCTCCCTTAACCAACCTAGAGAAGGAAGCACTATCTTACAAAATTGACTAGAAATTTCTTGTTCATAAATTACAATCATGATCTTTGTACTATTCGACCAAGCGAGGATGTTACCACTACTTGGCCGAGTGTACTCTTGCTAACGGTTGGAACAAGCCAAGCAGAGTCAGCCAACTATCCTAGGGACCACCATCCTGGGCACGGATTCTTTGACCTCCTTGTCCCAACTCTCCTCTATGACAACCCCCCTCCATCAACTTCTTAGTTATTTCAACCCCTCACACTAGTCAAATCTCTACTTTGTTGCTCTCTTTTTTGCCCTATACTGCCTTACTTCTCACCCTGCTCACCTCTTGTGTGTCTTGCTGTAGATGACGATGAATATTATTTTTAAATGAATGAAACGTCTATCTCGGTCTCTATCACGCTTCAAGCTCTACTCAAAGGTGAATAGCATGGGTTAATGGGGCTAGTTAACAATTGAAGAAATCAACTGTGATTCAAGATCAAGTCAAAGCATGCCTCACCAAGTCCATTGCCAAAGTTAAACCTTAACAATGTAATATAATATAAATATCCATAATACACAGTCTAATGCAAGCGGAAAATAAAATGTCAAAATTAGATAATATAGTTATCCATCATGAAATATACGAACACGACATATAAGATAGTCCAAAAGTCTAATATACCCACAACTTGTATAAGAACCAAATAACCAATAGCCTAAAGAATCTGACTAAGATCACTCAGGGCCACCATTGCTTGCCTCAGATGTATTACGTGCAAAATAAGTAGGTGTGAGCTTTTAAAGTCCAGTACTCCAAACCCCTATGTGACTACATAAAGTGATCATAGAGATGAAGGGAGGTAATGAATGACATGAGATATATGCACAACAATTATGACCAGCCACAGACAACATATAACAATAAATCATAATGCAACAATAAGGGACCATTTGGTAACGCTGTTGTTTTTCTGTTTATATTTATATGTTTATGTTTTCAATTTTTTGTTTTCTGTTGTCGTTTTTTTTTTCCCGAAATAAAAACTGAAACTGTGTTTGAAAATACAATTTTGTTTACAATTACTAATTTTTTATTTTCATAAAATATTTAATTTTGTTAGTTTTTTAAAAATTAATTGAATTTAATAAATATATTTTATATTAATTTAATTATATTATTTATTAAAAGCAATTGAATAAAATATAATTATTATATCATTTAATCCAGTAAATGTAAAATATATTAATTATAATTTAATTATATTATTTACTAAAAATAATTGAATAAAATATATTTCATAATAATTTAAATAATTTAATTGTGATATTTATTAAAAATAATTTAATAATATATATTTCCTATTAATTAATTTAACTAATTTAATTTAATTATTTATTAGAAATAAATTATAATATATATTACGTATTAATTTAATTTATTATATTATTTATTAAAAATAATTTTAATTTAATAAAATATTTTAATAAAATAATTTATTTTAATATGATGTAACAAAAATGGACAAAGTATTAAAATTGACAAAATGTTTGTAATAGAAAAAAAGTTGCAACAGAAAAAAAAATAGAGTGAAAGCACATTTTTTCTGTTTACGTTTTTCTGTTTAAGTTTTTATTTTTTTTGGAAACAAAAAAACGTAAATATATTTAATAAACATATTGCTGTTGCCAGTTTACAAAATTTTGAAAACATAAACAGAAAAACAGAAAACAAAAACGTTACCAAACGGGGCCTAAACATGTGACGTGGACATTTTCTATTTCCTGCATTTACCTCTAAACTTATGAACTAGCGCCTTCATGGGCTCTTATACCATGTTTTTGCTAAACCTCCAGCATCTTCCATTGATCACCACTTTTGGTGCACTGCGGGTTCATAACACTCAAGTTGTAATGATTGGCTTAGCTAATTGGTTGAGTCAGAATGTGGCCTTCATGGGCTCTTGCTGAGTTTCTATAACTATGCATGAAGTATACCAATCATGCCCATTGTTTAAAAAGGAAAAAAAAAAAATAAATAAAAATAATCTTTAGAATTATGGTTCATACTCGTTATACTCAAGTTCCAGCAAAATGGTAGATGCTTGAGTGAAGCAGTGCAGTGCAGCAGTATGGTACAACAGTGCAAGAGCTCATTAGAAAAAGCTGAGAGTCTGTACATGGAGTCTGAAGCTTCTTAGATGTCTCGTTGGATGTCACGCTAGGTATAACTGGGAAAAATAGAGAGCATGCAAAGCTATAGGGATGCTTGCTGGGAAAGTCGTAGCTTTGCTTGAGAAATCCAGGGACATGTTCTGAAGCATAGAAGCTCGTTAGGAATCTCATCTCAGCAAGGGCGCGATTCTAGATTTTTTTAGGAGTATGTTTGAGCTTGTTCCGAATTGGTTTTCTCGTTTTTACATATGGAACGTATTGTACACATATTGTAAGTCTAGATTAGGGTTATCTAAACTTTGGCTTGAGAGGAAGTCTAAGAGTAAGGTGAGAAGGGTTTCTCTAAGGATTTCCTTAAATTCTTTCTTCTACTATTGTAATTTTTACTCAATTGTTGGAGATATATAGTGAAAACCCATTATAATGTACTGGTGGATGTAAACATGTTGTCAAATCACGTAAATCTTGTGCTTCTCTTGTGGTTGTTTTCTTGTTTCATTTGTTTGCTATATTCACTTATATTGCTAAAGTGATCCAGATTTTGCACAACAATAATGAAAACCATGCATCATGTGCATAAATAAGTAATCAATCCCAACTCGGGCAATGCCAATGAATAATCAAATTAACACCCATATTCATACATGGTGACCAAACTATCCCAAATATGCACAATGAGAAATGCCAATAAGATCCTTAAGCACTACCATAAGCATAAGAGCATAATCAAGTCATCCAATGCATGGGTATACATCATCTGGACCCAACCAAATACCATCTGGACCAAACCAAACTTGGCTACTGCAATTTGGACAGAAATGGGTACCATTAGAACGATCAGCTTAAATGGGTTTTCCACTCACACAATGCATGCCACTGTGTGGATGCAAGGCTAAATTGGCCACTAGTCGAAGGGTTATGGTTTCGGTCTGAACCCAGAATGACATGACTATTGTGGTTTGAACCCAAATCAAACACAACCTGAAAGATGCCATATAAATGCATCATATGTACGACCTGAATGTAAGCCCAAAATCCTATCATTCAGATGATATCCACTTACTTTTTGGACATTGGAACTGAATTTTGAATCTATGGGTTTCAAACCCATAATTATAAAGTTCCACCAGCCATTTCTCTATTTTAAAGCTCCAAAAATCATACACAAGTACATGTCATGTTAAACCCCCAACTAACTCATCATATACAAAGATTTCACCAATCCACACTATATATAACAATCCTCATATTTTCCATGAAATCATCTAACCCAACTAATGTGCAATAAAAAATCTAATGAACTTCACATGCAAGAACTAAACTCCAAATGTGCTAAAATTCACAAAGATATATAATGTCATGCATGTACTAATTCGGGTGAAAATTTAACAAATTCAACTTAAACCAACAAGAGTTCTTCCTTCTACATTCAATTTAGGTGAACACAACAAACTCTAAGAAGAAGATGATGAAAAATGGAAAGAACGCAACTGAATCCTGAGGTTCCCCTGCCTCCAACTCATGACCAGCTCTCTCTCTCACTCTACATGTCTCTCTAACTGTCACAATCTGTAGGTACTAAAATGAACCAATGAGTTTAAATGGTGATTTTGGGTTTAAATAAAATGGGTTAAAATTATGGGTTTGCCTAATCATAATGGGTTGTGGGTTAAATTTTGACGAGTAATTGAGTTACAAATTAAAAGATTGGGTTTTCAAACGGGTCTAGGTACTAATCCCAGGCAGTAACTAATAATTCAATCAACTAACTAAATTAACCATCAATTAAGTAGAATGAATCATAATTTAGTGTCGGCTTATCACAGTCATGGTCTCCTATAGAATTCATGTCAAATTGCAAGAAGATCTTTAATATATGTACGAGGGGAAGGAAACTTGGCGACAATGGGAGAGGCTTTCCAGGTTCAAATTCTGAAAATTGACTTGAAAAAATGGACCATGGAAGTCTTTGGGAGGGTTGCCAAGAGGGTTGCAATAAAAAAGGCGAGTGTTTTGGATGAGATTCATTGGCTGAATTTGAAGGAGAATGATTAGGCTTTTTCTGAGGCAAATGGACATAGAAATTTGCTGTCTTTAGAAATTGCGAGAATTATAGTTGAAGGTAGGATAAAAATACAAAATTCTTTCATAAGGTGGCTAACGCACACAAAAGACAGCCAAAAATGCAAATTGACTATTGATGATAGGGAGTTGGATAATGAAGAGGAGATTAAAGGGGGTATTTTTTTTTTACCGAAAATTTATTCTCAAAGGTTGTGGTTTGTCGACCGAGAGTTGATGGCCTTCATTTGGAAAGCATTAGCTCTAAGGCTAGTGTAGAGCTTGAGGCCAGTTTCTCCAATGTCGAGGTCGGGAAAGCACTAAAAGGTACGAAGGTGACAAAGCCCTGGGTCTTGATGGGTTGACAATGCAAATTTTTGTTCATTGTTGGGTGAAAACAGTGAACAGTAGGAATTCTTTTCTCTATCACATACCTTCCAAAACTGGGTTGTCTGTAATTTATACATTTACAAAATAGACTGTTCAGATTTCCTATAGGCTAGATACATCATCCTATATTAACTATGGATACATGAATTTACGGATACATGAATATACATCTTCCTAGATGAATACATTAATTACAGATACATTAATAACACCAATTAGCAATTATTGTTGAAAGACTTTCCTATTTTCCAACACTCCCCCTCAAGCTGGCTTGAAGATATCTTCCATAGTCAGCTTGCCTATAAAGATGTCAAATTGCTTCTTGTGGAGCCCCTTAGTAAATACATCAGCAATCTGTTCGATAGTTGGGATATATGGCATACAAATTAACCCACTGTCAAGCTTTTCTTTGATAAAGTGTTTATTTATTTCTACATGCTTTGTTCTGTCGTGAAGAACTGGATTGTGGGCAATTGAAATTGCTGCCTTGTTATCACAGTATAACCTCATGGGCAGTGAATCTGCAACTTTTAACTCTTCTAGTAATCTTTTAATCCACATAATTTCACAAATACCATGAGCCACTGCTCTAAATTCGGCCTCTGCACTGCTTCTAGCAATCACATTTTGTTTTTTATTTCGCCAAGTAACAAGATTTCCTCCAACAAACGAACAGTATCCAGATGTTAATCTCCTATCTGTTGTACTTCCAGCCCAGTCTGCATCGGTGTATGCTTCAATTTGTAAATGCCCACGTTTCTTAAATAGTAAGCCTTTTCCAGGAGTCCCCTTCAAGTATCTCAGAATTCTGTAGACTGTTTCAAAGTGCTCAGATGCAGGTGAATGCATGAATTGACTAACCAAACTTACTGAGAAAGCTATATCCGGTCGAGTATGAGACAAATAAATCAACCTTCCAACAAGTCGTTGATATTGTTCTTTGTTCACTACACTTTCGGTCTTAGCAGGTTGTAGTTTTATGTTGGGTTCCATTGGTGTCTCAGCGGTTTTACAGCTAAGCATACCTGTTTCCCCGAGCAAGTCCAGTACATACTTGCGTTGATTGACAAATATACCTTCCTTAGACCTAGCAAACTCCATTCCGAGGAAATACGTTAACGCACCCAAGTCTTTGATCTCAAATTCATCAGCAAGTCTTTCTTTTAATCTTTTCAGTTCGGCACTATCATCTCCTGTCAAGATAATATCATCCACATAAACAATCAAAATAGCAATTTTACCTTCGTTTGAGTGTTTATAAAACATGGTATGATCTGCTTGACTTTGACAATATCCATGACGTCTTACTACTTTGCCAAAGCGTTCAAACCAAGCTCTCGGAGACTGTTTGAGGCCGTATAATAATTTTCTTAATCTGCAAACTTAATCTATACCAAGTGTTTTTTCGAACCCTGGTGGCAGACTCATAAAAACTTCCTCTTCTAAGTCTCCATTAAGGAACGTATTTTTTACATCCAATTGGTGTAAAGGCCAATTGGAATTCACAGCAAGGGACAATAATACTCGAATTGAGTTTATTTTGGTTACAGGGGCAAACGTCTCTTGGTAGTCGATTCCATAGGTTTGTGTAAAACCTTTTGCAACAAGCCTCGCCTTGTACCTCTCTATACTTCCATCAGCCCTGCATTTTACTGCAAAAACCCATTTACACCCTATAGTTTTCTTGTCCCTCGGCAAGTTAATTATCTCCTATGTGCCATTCTTCCTCAGAGCGTTCATCTCCTCAAGCACTGCCAATTTCCAATTTGAATCACCTAGTGCTTCCTGGATATTTCTTGGCACAACAAGTTGAGAAATATTTGAAGTAAATGCTCTATGACTATCAGAGAGTTTTTGGTAGGAAATGTATTTGGCAATAGGATATTTAGTGCATGTTCGGGTTCTTTTTCTTATGGCAATTGGAATGTCAAGATCTGAGACCGAAATGGGAGCAGAAGATACAGTAGGAATAGAATCAGATAGAACAGGAATGGGAGAAGAGTTACCTGAAATTTTCAAAGAGTCATTGTTCAGGGATTCTGATTGATCTTGTACTGGGATAATAGGAAGATCTTTATTTCTTTCAGGGATCCTCTTTCTAGTATAGACCAGAAGTTCAGAATTAGGATTAAATTTATCCTTTTGTAGTATTTCTTTCTCTGCTGGTAAAAAACCGTTTATGCCAATATCAAGTTCAACAATTGTATTGGGTAAAGGTGCAGATCTTTCGCAAAAATTATCTTAATCATTGATTTTCTCCCCCTGAAGAAAATTTTTGGTAAAGAATGGAGCATTTTCCAAAAAAGAGACATCCATACTGATATGGAATTTTTTTGTTTGAGGGTTAAAACATTTATACCCTTTTTGATTAGGAGCATATCCTAAAAAAAACACATCTTTCAGCTCTCGGATCTAATTTAGATCGAGATTTACATGGTATGTGAACAAAAGCAGTGCAACCAAAAATTTTTAAAGGCAGTTCTGAACTAATTCTGGATTTTGGAAATTCCCTTTTTAGGCAATCTAATGGAGTGATATACTGTAAAACACGTGTAGGCATCCGGTTGATTAAATAAGATGCAGTCAAAATAGCATCTCCCCATAAATATTTTGGAATATTCATATAAAACATTATAGCACGAGCTACTTCAAGCAAATGTTTATTTTTTCGTTCGGCTATTCCATTTTGCTGAGGAGTATCACAACATGAAGATTGATGGGAAATACCTTTTTCTTGTAAAAAGGTTTTCAAAACTTTATTAAAATACTCCGTCCCATTGTCAGATCGAAGTATACTGATTTTTGTTTGAAATTGATTTTCAATCATATTGTAAAAATCTTTGAATAATTTTTCAACTTCAGATTTCTCACGCATTAGATAAATCCAGCAAAGACGAGTATGGTCGTCTATAAATGTCACAAACTATTTTTTTCCTGTCATAGTAGTAACCTTTGAAGGTCCCCACACTTCACTATGAAATAAATAGAATGGTCTGGATGCACGATAAGGTTTAGGAAAATAAGTTGCACGATGACTTTTGGACAAAAAACAACTTTCACATTGAAAAGATGTAGTGTCTATATTCTTAAACAATGATGGAAACAGATGTTTTAGATAGGAAAAACTAGGATGGCCTAATCTGCAATGCCAAACCATTATTTGTTCATGAACAGAGATAGAACTGATACTACTAAAGCCTTGAGCTTTTTTATTAAAAGATAGATTATCCTTAAAATAGTAGAGACCATTTATCATCCTAGCACTGCCAATTGTCCTCCCCGAGCTCTGGTCCTGAAAAATACAATGAGATTCAAAGAAGGTAACACAACAATTAGATTCTTTGGATAGTTTGCTAATGGACAAGAGATTGCAGGCAAGTTTAGGAACATGAAGAACATATTTAAGATCTATTCTTTCTGAGATTTTTATTAAGCCTTTACCTGCAATAGATGAAAAACTACCATCTGCAATTCTAACCTTATCATTGCCAGAACATGGTGAATAAGTTTTGAATAAATGCAAAGAACTAGTCATATGGTCAGAAGCTCCTGAATCAATGATCCAAGGAGCGGATGAATTTTGACAACAAGAAAGAGCGTTATGTTCATTACCTGTCTGAGCCACAGAAACATTAGGAATACCAGATGGTGAATTGGACTTTAGCAGTATAAGAAGATGTTCCATCTGCTCTTTAGTAAAGGGGCTGACCTCTGCTTCAGTGGCAGTAGGAAAAGCTCGGCCAGATCTGTCACCAGACTTACTGCTCTTCCAATTTGCTGGTTTGCCGTGAAGTTTCCAGCAAGTTTCCCGGATGTGGCGCGGTTTGTTACAATGATCACACCAAACCCGTCGTTTGTCATCATTCCTGCGCTGATAAGTGATGGCTTTGCTGGAATTTGCATCGTCAACCACCAAGGCAGAGCTTTCAACAGCAATGCTGGGTCCTTTCTTGCCTAGCATCACATTCCTTCGACTCTCCTCTCTTCATACCTCCGAAAAGATAGTACCGATTGAGGGAAGGGGCCGTCTTCCAATAATTCTCCCCCTTACTTCATCAAATTCAACATTGAGGCCAGCAAGAAACTTAAAAATCCGATTGTCCTCGACAATTTTTTTGTGATGATGGCTATCTTCCACGGATTTCCATTCATAGGTATTGAATAGATCGAGATCTTGCCACACCCGTTTCAGAGAGTTGAAATATTTGGTGACACTATCTTCTCCTTGACGCATCTCACCAAGTTTGAGAGTCAACTCAAATATTTGAGATTGATTACCCAAATCCGAATACATCTGGTTCACATTCTCCCAAAGCTCTTGTGCCGTTGGATAGCACATGTAGTTAGAGCTAATATCCTCTTCCATGGAATTTACGAGCCATGTCATGACCATGGAATTTTCAGCATCCCAGGTCGCATAGGCTGGATCATCTTCTGTAGGGGCTGTTTTTTCACCAGTCAAATAGCCCATCTTCCCACGCCCTCGAATGTACATTCGAACCGATTGAGACCAACGTAAAAAATTATCACCATTCAAGCGAATAGTGATAATTTGAACAGAGTGAGACTCGGAGTTGGTTCCATTACCTTTTGACGGGTTTGCAACAAAGGAGGATGTTAGGGCAGCAGCGGACTCAATTGAAATAGTAGACATGGTGTTTCAGAGACTGCTACAGTCGAGACAACAAGAGGAAAAAAGAAAGGAGGGAAGAACGGAAAAAAAAAATTCAGCAAGCAATTGTTTGCTCTGATACCATGAAAACAGTGAACAGTAGGAATTCTTTTCTCTATCACATACCTTCCACAACTGGGTTGTCTGTGATTTATACATTTACAAAATAGACTGTTCAGATTTCCTATAGGTTAGATACATCATCCTATATTAACTATGGATACATGAATCTACGGATATATGAATATACATCTTCCTAGATGAATACATTAATTACAGATACATTAATAATATCAATTAGCAATTATTGTTGAAAGACTTTCCTATTTTCCAACATTGGGATATGGTGAAAAAGGATAATATGTATTTTTTCATTGAATTTCACGAGTAGTGTAAGTTCGAGAAAAGTCTTAATGCTACCTTCATTGCTTTGAACCTCTACATGAGATATTAGAATTTTTGTTCCATTAGTCTGTTGGGAGCAGTTTGCAAGTTGCTTGCGAAATTTCTAGCAAGGAGATTAAAGAAGGTGATTTTTTTTTTTTTGGGGGGGGGTTGATATTACATTTCCACTTTGCTTTTGTGGGAGGTCAGTCGATTCTGGACGTGACTTTAATTGCTAATGAGGTGGTTCATGCAAGATTTGAAGTGGCAACTTGGGTTTAGTTTGTAAATTAAATGTGGAAAAGGCTTATAACCATGTGAATTGAAAGTTCTTACTTTACATCTTGGACATAATGGGTTTTGGGGAAAGGTGGATAAGGTGAATTAGGTGGTGTATTTCTTAAGTGAAATTCTCTATCCTAGTGAATGGGACTGCTGCATGGTTTTTTTAGTCTTTCAAGGGGTTAAGACAAGATGATCCTTTAACCCCATTTGTTGTTCGTATTAGTACTAGAGGTTTTGAGTAGAATTTTTTTAGGGCAATGCAAGAGGGTTTTGTAGAAGGCTCAGAGGTGCACAAGGAAGGATCTTCGGCAGTTATAGTTTCCCATCTCCTATTTGCAGATGACACCATATTTTGTGTGGTGAATCCTCTTCAGTTGGATCATCTCATATGCATCCTACTTTGTTTTGAGGCAATGCCAATTAGATTTGATTCCCATGGGTGAGATTCTTGGGATGGATGATCTAGTTCAATTGCCCTCCTTGTACCTGTGCTTGCCCTTGGGATCCTTTGTTAAGGCCCAAGCCATTTGGGATAGAGGGATGGAGAAATTTCAAAAGAAGCTTGTTGGGAGGAAGAGAAAGTTTCTATCTAAAGGAGCAAGACTCACATTTATCTAGAATACCCTTTCCAACTTTCCAACTTATGTCATGTCCTTATTCCCAATGCCCCTGACGGTGGTGAGTAGAGTTGAAAGGATTATTAGGGACTTTTTGTGGGGAGGTATTGGTGAGGATTGAAGTTTCATCTGGTAAAATGCGATCAGATATGCTGTCCAATTAAAATGGGTGGGTTGGGCTTTAAAAGATTGAAGCTATTCAACAAAGCACTGTTAAGTAAATGGTTGTTGAGGAAGGTAATTGCATCCAAGTACGTGTGGCATCAGGTGATTGGATTTCTAAGGTTGTTATTAGAGCATTTTGATGTCGGTGTTTGGAGGAGTAATCGGTCATTTTGGTATGAGCTTATGCAGTGATGTTCGATGAAAGTGGAAAAAGGTAACAAGGTTTGTTTTTGGTGGCACAAATGGAGGAGAGGTGAACCTAGGGTTCTTGAGGAATTTCCCCTTTTATTCTCTATTGTGGAGAATCATAAGGTAACCTTCTACAAGTATATAAGGACTATGAGTGGCTTCCATGTTTGGTGTTAGAATATACGGGAATTTGATTTTATTCTAATTTCCTTCTTTGTAGTGACAGCTATTAGATATGATTTCTATTTCTATATTCCATTGTAATTCCATATTTGATTGTAGGTTTTTTTATCTATAAATACAATAATTGAGAAGGGGGAAATTCATTCAACTCCCTCTTATTCTATTACTTTCTTTCTCAACATGGTATCAGAGCTACTCTGATCCCAAAAGAAAAGAAAAAAAAAAAAAAAAAACCCTAGCCTGGTCTTCTGTTCATCACCTCGTCACTGGACTCATCGCCGGTCAACTTCCGCTCATCGAAGTTGGACTTCAACCACACCCGAAGAGTCGCCTGCTGCCAGCGAGCATCACTCGCTTGACATCGTCGCCGGAAGGGTCCAGACACGCCCTCATGCACCACTCGTTGCTACTGCCCAGGTTTCACGTGCCTCGCTTCCTTCGGCGCGTACCGGCGCATGGCTTCCTGGAGCCTTACTGGCGTTCTTTGACAGTAGTCACCTGATGTAAGCAACTGCCCTTCTTGATTGTTCTCTAATGTTTTGCTGAGATCGACATCCGTTGGAGCCTTCGTAGTCACCTGATACTGGAATCTAATCTACTTCAGTTCTCTGCTTTCGCAGTATTCTGCTATTTTCTGCTATTTTCGGCCTTTATTTCTGATGGTTAATTGATGTTCTGGTCGGTTGATTTTGTATTCTGCTTGCCGCCTCTGATTAATCAGCTATTGTGATTTTTCTTTTTCGAAGGCTCCTATATTAGCTTGGATTATTCTTGTCATTGAGGATGTCAGATTCAAAATCTTCATCTGAACAAAGTTTGCCCCAAGCAATCTTCCTTAAAGTAGATGATGTTCCTCGTTCCATCACACCAAAGAAACTGAATGGGGATAATTATCTGAGTTGGGCACATGCAGTTAAAACCTTTCTTCGAGGTAAAGGTAAACTGCAATATATTACTGATGAACTGCCACCCTCCAATGATTCTAAATATTCTGTTTGGATGAGTGAGGATGCGATTATAATGGGCCTCTTGTGGCACAGTTTGGAGGACACTGTTGCCACTACTGTTGAATTTTGTGATTCTTCTAAGAAGATATGGGACAAACTTGCTGAATCTTACTCACAAAGGAGCAATATTTCTCGAGTTTATGAGCTGTACGAGCAAATGTTTTCTGCAAAGCAGGGTGAAAGATCATTATCAAAGTATTATAGCCACTTGAAGAGTTTATGGGAATAGTTGTTGCAGTATTGGCCTTTTAGCACAGATTTGGCACAACAGAAGAAATACTGGAAAAAATTTATGATTGCTAATTTTCTATCTAGACTTAATCCTACTTTCAGAGGATTTAATGATCAGATCTTATCAAGCGAGACTTTGCGTACCGCTGCGAGTGCCTATGCTCGCATACAGAGATCGTCCTTAGGCAATCGTTATTCTACCAATGATCAAATAGTGTCAACTACTGATTCATCTGCCCCTGTTAATCATCACAATCGTGGTGGCTCTTCTCATGGATCTCGTGGTGGAAGGAATACTCGAGGTGGCGGTAAATTTGCTAATAATAGAGGCGATCGTAAGTGTGACTTCATGGAGGAACAAATCATACAGAACCCTTCTGTTGGAAGAAGTATGGTAAACCAGATCAGGCACGTCATGCTAGTGATCAGGGTTCTACACAACCTTCAGTGGCTCACAATGGTACTTCCACATCTGATTCTCAGGAGACATACACTCTAAGCTCATCTCAACTTCAAGAGCTTATTCAGTTGTTGCGTGTTTCTACTCTCTATACTTCCACTACCACTCTAGCAAACTTAGGTAACCTAGCTCTTGTGGCCTCTTCTTCTCCATCCTGGATTATTGATTCAGGAGTTAGTTCGCATATATCTGGTAATTCCTCCTTATTCTCTAACCTCAGTCATATTGATCATAATATTGTCTTAGCAGATGGCTCTTCTCAACCTGCGTCTGGTAGAGGGACTCTTCGTCCCCTATCATCTTTAAACTTACATTCTAGTCTTTATGTGCCTCAATTTTCCTTTAATTTATAGTTTGTAAGTCAATTAACCAGGGCTTTAAATTGTTCCATAACCTTTTTTTCAAACTCTTGTGTCTTTCAGGATCTCAAGACGAAGAAGACGATTAGTTCGGGGCATGAGAAGGACTGACTTTCCTATCTTGATTGTGATCACCCGCCAGACCACTTGCTATCTGCTGCTTTCCACACTACTATCTCTCCCCTTCAGTCGTATCGTCGTTTAGGTCATCCGTTTTTAGCTAGATTAAAGCTTATTGTGCCAAATTTGAGTCATGTATCTATTTTAGAGTGTGAGGCTTGTCAGTTTGGCAAACATCACTGTAGTACATTTCCTAGGCGTCTTATTAGTCGTGAGTCTGAGTCTTTTGTTGTCATTCATACTGATGTTTGGAGACCCTCCTGAGTTAAAAGTGTTAATGGATTCCTTTACTTTGTTCTATTTGTTGATGAATTTTCTCGTATGACTTGGCTTTTTTTAATGAAACAAAGAACTGAATTACCTTCTATCATTTCTCGTTTCTATAATGAAATTTCTACTTAGTTTGATAAGAAAATCAAATTTTTTCAATTTGATAATACTCTGGAATATATTCAAACTGTTGTGGACACCTTTTGTCTTGAAAAGGGAATTATCCATCAAACAACCTGCCCTCGCACTTCTCAACAAAATGGTGTTGCTAAGCGTAAACATTGTCATGTGTTAGATGTTGCACGAACTTTGATGTTCCAGATACATGTTCCCAAGCCTTTTTGGGCAAATGCTGTTCTTGCTGCCTGTTAACTAATTAATCGAGTACCTACACCTGTCTTATCAAACCAATCCCCCTTCTCTATCCTTTATCTGGGTCGCTCACCATTTTTTCTTTTTCCTCGCATTTTTGGTTGTGTTGCCTTTGTTCATATCCTTGATCCAGGTCTTGATAAATTATCACCCCGCTCTCGTAAGTGTCTTTTTTGGGATACTCTCGTACACAAAAAAGTTATCGGTGCTATCATCCTAAGTCTCGTCGCTATTTTGTAAGTGCTAATGTTACCTTCTTTGAATCTATTGCCTTCTATTCTTCTTATGGTGATACTCTGTTAGCTGACCTTATTTCTAGACAGGGGGTGTCTTCTCCTACTCTTCCAACTCCCATGTCCTTAGTGTATATCCCTTTGTCTCAGTCTTCATCTCCTAACTTAAACACTATAGACATTGATGCTCAACTGGAGACTCCTGCCACTGCTCCTACTGTTCCTTTCATTGCTCCTTTGCCACAGGTCTATCATCATGATCGCAGTCGAAGAGTGATCTTTACTTCCCCGACTGATTCTTCTTCTCCGTTTGAGGTACCTGATTCTTCTTTTGACTTGTCTATTGCTTTGCGGAAAGGTAAGTGTACTTGTACTGTGCACCCTGTTGCTAGTTTTGTTTCTTACCATCACCTTTCCCCTTCTCTGCCCTGTTTTGTTTGTGCTTTGTTGTCCATTTCTATTCCTGCTTCCGATAAACAGGCCTTATCAGTTTCGGGATGGAAACACACAATGGATGAGGAAATGCATGCTCTCAATCAGAATCAGACGTGGGAACTCACTCATCTTCCCGTTGGAAAACAGACTGTTGGTTGTCGCTGGGTTTATACTGTTAAGTATCTTCCGAATGGTTCAGTTGAGCGTATTAAAGCTCGACTAGTTGCCAAAGGGTATACTCAAACATATGGAGTTGACTACTCTGAGACCCTTTCACCCGTTGCTTGCCTGAATTCAGTCCGAATTCTTCTTGCTGTTGCTGTCAGTCGTTCTTGGCCTTTATATCAACTTGACATTAAGAATGTCTTTCTTCATGGTGTGCTTTAAGAAGAAGTTTATATGGATCAGTCCCCTAGTTATAGCATTCCTGGCAGTAAGCATCTTGTGTGCCGCTTACGGCATACCCTGTATGGTCTGAAACAGTCTTCTCGATTTTGGTTTAACCGTTTCAACTCTGTCCTTATTGATACTGGGTATACTTGCTTTGCTGTTGATCACTCTGTGTTTATACGTCATACATCTTCAGGCACTATTATCTTGATTGTATATGTGGATGATATTATTATCTCTGGTGATGATGCTTTGGGTATTTTTGGAATTGAAAAAGTGTCTTGTCTCTCAGTTTCACACTAAAGATCTTGGCCGCCTTCGTTACTTTCTTGGGATTGAGATTGCCCGCTTATAACAGGGTATTTTCCTTTGTCAACGCAAGTATGTTCTGCATTTACTCTCTAAAACTAGCCTTCTCTCTTATGGACCCCTCTACTAAGTTGAATGCTACTTCAGGAGAGATCTTTTCTGATGTGAGTCTTTATCGACGCCTTGTGAGGAAGCTTATTTATCTTACTATTACTCGTCCCAATATCACCTATGATGTGGGAGTGGTCAGCCAGTTCATGCATAGTCCTCGTCTCCCACATTTTGAGGCTGTTTGTTGGATTCTACGATATCTAAAGCAGTCTCCTGCTCGTGGCCTACTATATCGTCCTTCTTCATCCTTATCTGTTATTGGTCATAGTGATGTTGATTGGGCTAGAAGTAGGACTGATCGGCGTTCGGTTTTGGATTATTATACATTTGTTGGTGGTAACTTGATTACTTGGCGTAGTAAGAAACAACAGGTGGTAGCTCGTTCTAGTGCCGAGGCTGAATATCGTGCCATGGCCCATACTGCTTTCGAGATGCTCTGGGTTTGATCTCTCTTACGTGATTTTGGTATTGATGTTCCTACTCCTATGGATATGCATTGTGACAATCAAGCTACTATCTTTACTGCTAATAATCCTGTGTTTCATGAGCGCGCGAAGCATATTGAGGTTGATTGCCACTTCATTCGTGATTTGTTGCTTCACAAAGAGCTGAATACTCCGTTTATTTGATCATCTTCGCAATTGGCTGATCTTCTTACTAAACCGCTGCCTCGTTCTTCATTTCAAAGTCTTTCTTCCAAGTTGGACATTTTTTATTTATATACTCCGGCTTGAGGGGGTGTGTTAGAATATACGGGAATTTGATTTTATTCTAATTTCCTTCTTTGTAGTGACAGCTATTAGATATGATTTCTATTTCCATATTCCATTGTAATTCCATATTTGATTGTAGGTTTTTTTATCTATAAATACAATAACTGAGAAGGGGGAAATTCATTCAACTCCCTCTTATTCTCTTACTCTCTTTCTCAACATTTGGCATATCATTTTATGTAGAGATATTAATGATGCGGAACTAGGGGAGTTGTTGGCACTATTGGAATTGCTTTATGGAATTAATTCCTTAGGGGAAGGGGATAGGGAAGACGAGTTGCTTTTTGGTAGGCCTCTCAATTGAGTCTCTTGACAGTGAAATCATTCTACCTCAGTGTATTAGGGGATTTGAGGATAAAATTCCCATTGCATAAGTTACAGACAAGTAGGGCTGCTTCAAAGATTGTCTTTTTCATGTGGTGTGCAGTTAGGGGTAAGATCCTGACCTGTGATAATTTGCAGAAGAGGGGATTTCTCATTGTTAACTGGTGCTTCCTATGTAAATGTAATGGCAAGTCAATTTCTCATATCTTGATTCACAATCCAATGGCAAATGAATTATGGAGTTTAGCACTATTATGTAGCAACATATTTTTGGTGTTTCCTGGGGAGGTGTCACACATTTAGATCGAGGGTGAGGCGCTCAGATCGGATAAGAAAGCAAAAGTCTTGAATTTGGTTCCTTTTTTTATTTGTTGGTTACTTTGGGGTAAGAGAAATAGAAGAACCTTCCAAGGTGTAGAGTTATCTCTCTTCAAACTTATGAACTTGTTTTTGTCTTCTTAGTATAATTGGGCATTTGGGGCTGTAAACTCGGACATACATTACCTTTGTGGATTTCATTGACCTTTTGGAAGTTTTGTAGCTGAATGCTGCTACTTGTATAGTTGGGCCAGCTTTTTGTACCACGGGTGGCATCTCCTTGGTGCCTTTTAATACAATCATTTATTGCACTTATCAAAAAAAAAAAAATATTGCCATTGGAAATTACAGAACCTATTCATTAAGTGTTCAACCACTGGCAACCTCAAAGATTTTGACAATTGAATTACCTTAAAGTTTTTTTTTATCCCTTTACCATGTCTTTTCTGTGCAGGTATTTTTTATTTTTATTTTTTTATTTTTTTGGTACAATCCTATGTTTAGGTACTATTTAATAAGCTTCCTATTATGTCTTGTATTTAATTATTTTTCTTAAGAGGTGTCTTGTATTTAATTATTACCTTTTATCTGATTAATATTGCCTTTATACAATTGTTTTTCTTAAGAAAAAAATATCAATAATTTTTAGTCATTTAGTAGATTGGATGATACTAACCTCAATATTTGCACAGCATAGAAAACCTGAAAAATAGTAATCTCACAAATAAATAAATGGTAAGAGAAATTACATTTGAAAGCATCGTTTCATAAATTTTGGTCCTATATCAATTGGTCCAGTTGTTTCTGTCAAGCGCTATTGAATGAAAATACGAGGCATGGAGAAAACTAAGTAGAAAGGTTTTGATATTCAACACAGCACCAAGTGGCTTGATCTTTCTACTACATTTTTTTTTTTTGGGGGGGAGGGGGGGGGGGCACTTGGTAGACTCATTATTTTCTTGTTTTCTGACATATGTATTCTACTTCCAGGACATTATGTTCCCCAGCTGAGCCAAGCCATTGTCAGGCACAACTCAGCAACAAGGAAAACAACAATAAATTTAAAGGGTTACATGGTATGGGCTTTTCTAGGAAAGTATACATAAAATTTTCTTTTTGCAGTATGAAGCAAATTAGGAAACTTTCTTATGTTTAATGCAGGTTGGAAATGCTTTAACGGATGATTATCATGACCATTTGGGCGTTTTCGAATTTATGTGGTCAGCTGGATTGATTTCTGACCAGACGTACAAGCAACTGAACATCTTATGTGACTTCCAGCCATTTATACACCCGTCAGAGCAGTGTGATAAGATTTTGGATGTTGCCGATAAAGAACTTGGAAATATTGATCGATATAGCATCTTCACTCCTGCCTGCACTGCCAATTTTAGCTCATCAAGTCAGCTATTGAGGAGATGGCATGTATGTTTTGATATACACAACATATTGGACAATTTAGTTTGTAGAATATCTCTTCTCATTATAACCTGTAGAATGAGTATTTTCATGTCCATGAGTAGTTTCGCATAATAAATTGGTGTCCTTGGAAATTTTATTTCAGGCCAGTAGGTTCAGATATGGCCCTTTCTCATGCAAACCATTTCAAAATTGGTTCAGATTATCTACTTTTGCAAAAAGTTTCTGAAATCTTTTAAACCCTTTATCTTTTGGTCATGTTTTCCAGATATGGGGTTTGGTGGCATGAGCCGGGGTTTACGACTGTTTTTATTTATTTATTTATTTATTTATTTTCAGGTTTTTAGTTTTTAAAAGACTTCCTTAAGAAATTACATAAAGTGTTCCATTGCAAGACGGTCTTATCTTTCCTGAAAATCAGATTTACGAAAATAACAGAGTAATTAATCGAACAATGGAAGCTACCTATTCACGGTGAGGTCTTCCTTGGAAATACCACTCAGCGAATATGTTCATCAATGCAAAGTTTTTTTCTTAGGGAGATTCCTGAACTTGGCAAAGGGTCCACTACCTGAATTATCTCTTTGAGAATATCGTGGATGGTCAAAATATAATTTTCTTTCCTTATAATAAGATAATAAGCAGCAATAAGCTCCTTTCTCATGTGTTATATTTAATTGGAACCAGAATTTTGTTTCATTACATGTGGCCCCAAACGGTAATTACTGCCTTCGCCACAACCAACAATTACTTTTAACTGCCCCCTAAAGCCGTTGTATTAGTTATCAAAACATTCAAATTCCATGGTCAATAAAAGCTTCCTTAAAGCTTCTTTCAGTTGCTCTAGTGGTTTTCCATCTACCCCTTCTTCTGTTCTGCAGGTTGTTTCTTTAAAGAGAATTATCATTTGGAGATAACATAGGGTAATGTATTGTACTTTAGTTTTGTGTATTAAATTTATTACTACTTTACATTTGGTCTTCTAAATTTATGAAATAACAAGTGTCAAAAATCAACACTTGAGTGGGAGTGTGGGATATATGTGTAACATGTCTAATTAGATATTATGTATAAATATCCTAGTTACTGTACAACTAGGAGTAGACGTCTCATTTTTTTTCATAACATGCTTTATATTAATTTGTGAATTGAATTTTTCTAAACCAAATTAAAAAAATAAGAATATAAAATATGGTTATATTTATAGTCCTTGGGCATGAGAATTAAATGAACGGGACACTTGGAAACACACTCTCAACACCCGTACTTAAGTCCTTGTAGCCTAGGTATGGAGGTTTAGGGAATATGGAAGTTTGCTAGTGAATGAGATAGATAGTGGCAATTAGCTGTGTGTGTTTTGACTCTTTGGCCCATCATTTTTCCCCCCTGGCTATTGAGTATTGAGCTCTGTGTGTTTGGCTGCTACGTTATTTCACATGGGTAGCATCTCCTTTCAATGCTCTCCTCAGTAAACTTTTACTTACAGAAAAAAAATTTAAAAAGCATAGCTTTATTGCAATGGCTCCATGGTTGGTACATCTATCTAGGAAAAAAATACGATTAAAATTCAAAGCATAAGTATTAATAAAAAAAATGAGTGGTTAAAACATTCTTTACCTTGTCCAAGCTTCTTTGGAATTTACCATTCACTGTCATGTGACACTGAAGTTTGTTTTAGGATTGAGACGCTGAATGGTGCTTCAAAGTTGCTTATTAAATTCTCCTTATTCCTTCATATTTTAATTGTCCCCGCCGGCCAATGAAAGAGAAGAATTTTGTGTATAACCTTGTAAGAAGGAAGTTGATAACCTTTTAGTTTTTACCAGTTCTGGATTAGAAGTTTTTGAGTTCAGACTAGAATCCAAGTTATAGTTAGTTATCATAATTAGGAGATTCTCTCACTGCTTTGATCACCGGATATTAAAGTTATATGACATTTAGTCCTAATCTATTTGTTTATTGCTTTTGTGTTTTTTAATATTACTTTAAGCTTGCATTAAAATTCTGTTAACTGAATTGATATATGCATCTATCCCTGATTTCACTGCGAGCATCTATTGAAGTTTAAAACCTTTCTGCAGAAATCTCTATATGCAACTGAAGGTATGGAGAATTTTTATTAAGATCGTTAATGAAATGTTATTTCATATGATAGATTCTCGGTCATGTTGGCCGGACATATGATCCATGCACTGAGAAGCATTCAGTTGTCTACTTCAATCAACCTGAGGTTCAAAAGGCACTTCATGTTCTTCCTGTGAATGCACCATCTACATGGGAGACCTGCAGGTAGATCTACTTGATAATTTAAATTGCCGTCACATAAATGGATTATGTTTGTAAATGAACTTATTCTGGGGATAAGGTTATGGTGTCTAGTCAACTTGAATCCATTTCTTTGTCAAGGTAACTTTTTCATGGATCAATTGATAATTACTTGTACCATATTAGAGCCTGTTTGATACCAATTTTTAAGTTAAAAATTCAGCTAAAAACAAGTTTGAGTGTTTAAGATGGTTGAAAAAAGCTGTCTAGAGTATTAGGTAACATGTTAAAAAAGCTAATTTTTACTCATATTTTTGTGCATAGATTGTTTGATATTGACTGAAATAAAACTAGATGTTTATACAAAAATTTCAGTAGTGTCCTTATAATTGATTGAATAGTAGTATGTTATATTTGATAACAATTAATTTATTAACAATCTTATAATTTATTAAAAATATTTGTCTAAATATCATTTTGTAATTTTAATAATTTGATAAATATAATTTATTAAACAAATGTGGGTAAATATGATTTTCAGATATATATATATATATATATATCTATAATGTATTCTGGGGATTGTAGAGATTAGGTGAGAGCTTTTGGAAAGTCAATAAAAATCATAAACATTCTGAGTTTTTTGAAAAGCTAAAAAAAATTCTAATTTTTTTAACTTTTTTGTTTTTGTGTTTTTTTTTTTTTTTTTAAAGCCATCTTATTTAGTCCAAAAAGCTAGTTAACCAAGCATAACTTTTTTGAAACAATAAGCCAGAAAACTGTTTAAAAGTTGGTACCAAACGGGCCCTCAATAGTGGACCATGTTTAATAATAAATAAATGCTCAGTAAGTTTTTCATGACTTTAGAAGGAAGGTCTTATGAAAGGAGGAAAAACATGTCTCAGAAAGAGGTATATACAGAAGCCTCCTGATTTACCTCAGTCCTCATGTAAAGACTGTGGAGGTTAATCAAACTATGTTCGTAAAACTGATCCTGACCAAGTTGTCACTAGAGTTGTTGTTTTCTTGTCTGACTGTAGGATTTGGTATATTTGTTAGTACTTTAAGGAGCTGTTTGCCTCACCAACTTTTATAATGATAATAAAAAAAAACTTCTATCAAATTTTTTCAACTTTTTCCACCAAGCACAAAATCAACTTTTACCAACCTTTTTCAATTTTTACTAATTTTCTCTAACTTTCTCCAATTTTCTTCAACTTTCATCAACTTTTTTCTAATTTTTTCCAACTTTCTCCATCAAACACAAAACCAACTTTTACAAATTTTCTTCAACTTCCTTTAACTTTTATTAACTCTCTCTAATTTTCTCTAACTTGTACCAATTTTTTCCAACTTTTATAAATTTTTATCAAACATTCAACTAATCGCTAGAGTGCCACGTCATTCATAGGTGCAAAGTTCCATTTTTTTGGTAGTGCCAAACGACCCATACATACAACCTTCTCTTCCTGTAATTGGGTAAGGCACACACAAAACACATACATGTTCCAACCAGGACTTGAACTCTACAACCACCCTTTGGGTTTAGGGGTGACTAGTGAGCATAGATTGGTTTGGTTTGAAAATTATAAATTTAATAACCAAACCAAATGATTTTAAAAATTGGAAATGGTAACCAAATTGACCACAAAATATGCATTGATCGATCACCACTCGAATAGAATTATATCGGTTGATTATAGTCGGTTCGGTTATATAGGCTTATATTCAAAAGTCGAAACAATTAATCTAATATGAGCTCTGATTTTGTACTTTCTCAAACTAAGACTTAAAAAAGTGTAGGTATTTAGGTTATTATAATATTAACATGTGGTATATTAATATTAATAGAATATAATTAGAAAGAATATATTAATATTACATATGATATGGATACACATGTACATACATAATATATATATATATCAAGTGTTGAGTAAATTAAATTCAATTATTTCAGTCAATTTGGTTTTGGAATTCCAAAAATATAGCTAAACCGATAACAGTTATTTTTACAAAAAAGTAACCAAACTGACCATTGGATAAATAACTAAACCAAATTTATTTTGCTACCTTGTGTGGAATCCTGTTGCTGTTATTAATAAGGTTTGTATCATCCGGTTGCAAATGGATGTATGTCTGATCATATATTATAACATCGTTACTGTTTTGCAGTAATTTGGTAAGTAATAATTGGAAGGATTCCCCTATCTCAGTGCTCAACGTCTACCGCGAGCTTATCCATTCAGGACTCCGTATTTGGGTATTCAGGTATTTTTAATACTTTATATAATATATATAAATTCAATTTCATTGAAAAAGGCATCAAGGGATCCCACAACACCTTATACATAAAAGCTACTTTTCAATACTTGGCCTACTTTATATATATATATATATATATATATAAAGTCAATTTTATTGAAAAGGCATCAAGGATGCCACACCTTATAGAAAAAAGCTACTTTTCAATGCCTGGCGTAAATTTCCATGAATTTATTGAATGTATCTGTGCTTTCCCATATTGCTTGCACTTGCTTTTTGTTTATTCCAATGCTGGTCTAATTATAATTGCTTATCAATTGAATTGAATTATTGGTAATTGAAGCAAGGATGCACCACAAAATATATGTATCTTTTATCAGCACCAGTGTAATTCCAGGAATCAATCTCCAGTCATTTCCTTTCATCATTTTTTGTTGGTGCTTCTTTTTGTTTGTTGTGTTTTTCTTGTCCAATCATTTTCTTTAGCTAATTCCCTTTAGCTGTTTTGAGTTGTGGGCATGAGTTCTGTGGATGATTTTATCAATGCTTAAAAGGGTAGAATTTTGGGTAATCCAAGGATGCATACACAGAAAAAGTACATCGAGTTGAGATAGGACATTGGAATAATGAGTGCCAAGTAGAGGATAAAAGGAGAAAAGTTTATGACAGTGTCATGGGAATTATTGACAAACATTTAAAGAGAGAATAGTTAGTAAGATGGTTTGGCCATCTATGGCACATGCTGTCAATATTTTTCCCCAACTATGGTATAAATGTACAAAGAGAACTTCCATTATTATGGATGAATCCTGAGCCCTAAAAACAAATATGATGTTTATTACCGTCCTTATCTCTCTTGTATATCTGTTTGATAATGTGAAACAATGTGTAGAACACTCGTCTCTAACACTCTCCTTAGTATGACTCTATGCATCAGAGCAAGTGCTCATCTGGGTAGAGATTTGATAGACGGGTAGTTTCTTTTTGCTTGTTTCTCTACATGAAAATAACAAATAATCAAATTATTAGAAGAAAGCATCAAAATTTTCAGCCTACAAAAAAAATTTTGTAATGGAGGGGAGCTATGTACTTGGAGATTCTTGCCAAAAGTGTCAAACATTGACCATTGCAAGAATAAGTCTTTCTTTTTACGTTAAGAATTTTTTTTGCTATTAAAGGCAAAAAAATAAATTGGCCAAATACTGGATTCTTATTTGGCAATGTGCCATTAATGAAATGCGAAAACATAATGTGAATTATGCCAAGCCTAAAATCACATTATCATGTCGTGGTTTCTACCCAAGTCTGATCTTAAGTCCAAAACTGTGTTATCATGTTGCAGTTTCTCTATTACCAAAGACCACATCCTCATATTGTGATTTCTCCTTCTCCCTTTTAAACCAAAAACACTCCATTATCAGTCACTTTCCCAAATTTTGTTGAAGTCTCGAGACAACTAGCCGTTGCTCGGTGTCACACATCCTCCTACGTGTTGGCGCTCACACATTCTCCATGCTGGTGCTCTGTTCATGCTCGCACATCCTTCATGTCGCAGACATCTTCTCCTTGCCCTCCTTAGGTCTTGCTCCCGGCCTGCTTGTATATATATTGCTCTTACCCTGGGTGTGTGTATATGTATATACATCTATACATATATATGTGTAGATACATGTTGGGCTGAGCAGGCTGAGTTGATGTTGTGTTGTACAGGTTGGCTAGGATAGAGAAGAAAATTGGTTGAGAAAGTGACTGAAATGGAGGGTGTGTGTTAAAGGGAGATGAATGAACTGCATGATCATCTTACGATTTTTGGGATGATAGAATCCGTAATATTTTAATGTGGTTTCAGGTTCAGTTTCATGCTTAGCTAGAAACCGCAATATGATAACGCAGGATAATTCACATTATAATTACATGATTTCATTAACAGCCTATTAACAAATAAATTTTCTTGGACAGTTTTTGGCCAAATTTTGTTGCTTTTAACAGCAAAGTTGTTAGAATATTTACCAAAAAAAAAAAAAAAGTTGCTAGAATAGTTAGAAGATAATTGGCATATTATTGGTTTCCTTTTGTATCTGAGATAACTGTGTGTAGTTATAATTTCCTTTTCCATTGTAGAACTTGATTATAAATATAATACAAGAGAGGAGGGAGAAATTTTATCTCTTCCAAATTCCAATCTGTCCTCTGTTTCCCTCCAATAGAAGTTTTCGAGAGTAGGAAATATGATTCAGAGTGTGGCGTTAAAACTTATAATGCGCCACAGAACAAAACAGGTAGCTCTGCGATAGTAAATTAATATCTATTGTAACGAGATGAACCATATCAGTTGTCATAGAGTCTGCAGATAATATTTTATTCTCCTGCTTTTCTTTCATCTTCGAAGGAAAAAAAAAATGATCAAAGATAAGATGAAGTAAGCAGAAGGGAAATTCAGCACGAGATCTTATTAATTTGTACTCCATGTGAAATATTTGAGACGAAAATAGCAAATGAAGGATGGAAGGAGAACCTAAGGTGGCATTTGGTTTGCATTTCTATTTTTTGTTTTCTGTTTTATGTATTTTATATTTTGAAAATTCCAAAACAATAAAAACAGAAAATGCATTTGGTTTGATATTTTTTGTTTTCCGTGTTTTGAGATTTTCCTTATTTTGAGTTAAAAACGTTCAAAACGATTTTTTGTCATTTTGCATGTTATGTGTAAACCTATTTTCTATTTTCTAAAACAGATTTTAAAAACACAAGTGACCGAATGCGTTTTAAACCGTTTTCCGTATTTTTAAAAATGCAAAATGGAACATGAGCTTAAAACAGGTATACCAAAAATAACATTGGGTTATGTTTCTTTATATCTTGTAAATTGATATTTTAACAGGCCTTACAACTTGTCGTTTATAGAAATGGCTTTGTTATCTGGAATACCGGAAAAGAAAAGGGAAAAGAGAAAACGAGTAGGTTAGGGGAGTTATAAGACCAGGTTAAGACTCTCAGCAATTGAGTTACAAAAGAGATCATGACCGAGATTAAGCCATGAATCAACCACATTGTCATCATCTGACGTAGATTACCATTCAATTGGCAAATGGGTTTATTGTGTCTGTTTATTGTATAGGCAAAGCTTATAGAGTGTTGATCTCAGTATCTTTCATTCGTTTCCTTTTTGACAGTGGCGATACCGATTCTGTAATTCCAGTTACATCCACCCGATACAGTGTAAATGCTCTGGGGCTTCCAACTATAATGCCTTGGCGTCCCTGGTATCTTGATGGTGAGGTAATGCTATTACAACACCCTCTTTCTATCTCTCTCTCTCTCTCTTTCTAGTTATAACTACCATGAGTATATATGTGATGTGTTGAACAGGTGGGAGGATGGTCACAGGTGTATAAAGGACTGACTTTTGTTACAGTAAGGGGAGCAGGCCATGAAGTTCCCCTGCATAAACCCAAGCAAGCTCTCATACTCTTCAGGTCCTTCTTGTCAGGAAACTCAATGCCAGCATCCGAGCAGCTCAGTGACATTTGAAAGCATAATTTGTATTTCCTTTAGACAACAGAACAGCGAAATATCATTTTCAAGTATAACAGAAAATAGAAACTGTTTTTTTCCAAACCAAACAGCGCCCAAAGTCCTTTTATTTTATGGGGGTAAAAGTTACATGAACATTCAACTGTTGAAGGGCTAGCTTGTGGTTGATTTTGTTAATTTTTCTGGAGTCTAAATTCTTTTTTATCAAACTGAATTCTAGTTTATATAAAAGTTTGAATTCAATCTCGAGCTCAGTATAAATAGGTCGAGTCGTACTCGAATAAGTTAAAACTTAATTCAGCTCGGCTTGACTCGGCTTGACTCTTTTTGTAGTTATAAATTTTGATTTATAACGATTAATAAACCATCTATTCATAAAAAGGCTTAATTATTTAGTTTTAAAAAATAAATCATTTAGTCTTAAAAAATAAATATAAGTTACAAATAAAGTCTTGGATAAATATAAATAAATTAAATAATATAGCTGTAGAAATGTATACTATAAATTTATAAACTTTATTGGAAAACTAAAATAATGGTCATTTAGATCATTGCATTGGAATTCAGAAGACCCAATTTACAATTGGAATTTGTTTTATTTTATTTTAGATATCATTTGGTTTGTTTTTCTATTTTTTGTTTTTTATTTTTTATTTTCTATTTTATACTTTTGGAAATAAAGAAAACAGTTCAAATGCATTTGGTTACTTGTATTTTTAAATTTTGTTTTAAAAAATAGAAAATGAGTTTATACATGAAATGAAAAATAACAAAAGTTGTTTTGAGTGTTTTCAATTCAAAATAAGAAAAATCTCAAAATAAAGAAAATAAAATATTTTTTATTTCTTTATTTTGAAAATTTTAAAACATAAAACACATGAAATAAAAAACAAAAAATATAAAATATAAAAATAAATCAAATGCCACCTTATTTTTTGCAATTTTGAAGTTTTTTATATTTTGTACTTGGTTACCCCCTCTCTCTCTTTCTTTCCTCTGTTTCTTTCTATTTATTCGGACCTATTTCATATATGCAAAGGTAATTAGTGTTGTTTATATGCATATTAGTTGTTGCAAATGCATTTGAAAAACAAAAATAAAAATAGAAAACATAATTGATAAGCAAGGGAAGAGGGTGGCAGCCTTCCTTGGTGGAGGGGGTGGAGGCGGCTGAGTTAGGGCAGTGGGTGGGTCGGGAGAAGTGTGACTCAAGCCCTAACTCGAAATCGTAGGGGGTGAAGTGGACATTAAAGACAATATAGATTAGAGGTGAGTTAAACCGGATCATGTTAGAGTCGACTGACACTTTTCCCATTCTTATGAAATATTTGACTACAAAAAATTATTTTGCTTTTTTTTTTTCTTTTTGTAATTTTTTTCTTGCATGATTTCTCTTTTACTAAAATTTAATTGCATTCCTAATTACAAAAAAAAAAATTTAATTGCATTCGAAAAAAATGACAAAAAATTTACATCCATTAGAATAAAGTTAGAAAAAAAAATTAAAAATCAGTTTTTTTTTAATTTTTTACTTAAATAGATAGTTTTTACTCAAATAAATATAAATTTTTTATTTTTTATTTAAAAGTTACAACTTTTAAAAAGAAAATTAAATTTTAGTGAAAAAGTCATTTAAAATGAAAAAAACTAAAACAATTAAATTTTAATAAAAAATCATATAAGATATGAAAAAAAAAATTTAGAAAAAAAGTAAAATCTAACTTCTCTGTTAGCAAATCAAGCCTTAGATCTATAATCAATTTCAAACAAAATGGCCCATTTTGCTTGCCTTTTCTGTAATTCTCTCTCTCTCTCTCTCTCTCTTCTCTCTCTTATAAGTGTAAAAATAGCATTTTTTTGGGAAGAAATTTAAGGTCTAATAGGAATATGTTTGCAACACCAAAGCGTTGCGCATTGTGGCTAATGAAATTATTTCTCCTTTTCCATGTATTACTAAGGCATATGCGTATTTGGGAAGAGAGCTTTTTTACCCTTTTTTTCTAATGACTAAATTTACTTTCTTTTATTTAAAATTTTTTTAAATCATAAAAGGTAAAAATATTAAATTAACAAAAAAATTAAAAGGTTAACTACTAAAAAAATTAATTTTTTTTCCTTCTCTCTCTCTCTCTCTCACACACACACACACACACATAAGAATTCTAGTTTTTTGAGTTCCCAACTCTACTACGTTTGGAAAGTAAAAAGACTAATTTTTTTTGTCGTTAACTACTAACTAACTACTAAAAACTTACTTTTTTTTTTTTTTTTGGCTAGTTAGTAAAATGTTAGCTTTTTTGTGTTTGCAAAGAAAAATAACTAGTTTTTTTAATTTTTTGTTAATTTAACTTTTTTTCCCTTCATGGTTTAAAATAAATTTAAAATGTAAGAAGGTAAATTTGATCATTTCAAAAAGAGCCAAAAAAATTGAGTAACTAGCTACACTTCCCAAACACAAACTCAGTTATAATTCTTCGAAGGATGAAGTACCAAGACAAAATTAAGTTTTACAAACAGAGACCACTGATCTTAAAATGTAATTCATTCACCATGCATTTGATAGGACCCTACAATGTATGATTAGATTCTGAAAAGTCTTAGAGCATTCTGATAACAAAAAGAGATTGCAGCCAAAAAAAAATTAAAAATTAAAAAAAAATACACAAAAACTATATGATAACAAGAGGGATGTTGTTAACTTTGATAGAGTTGTAAAACTGCAAAACATTATAACATGACATGCTTTTATTGGCCTCACCTATTAACAAATGCCTAATAAGAAATCAGAAACACTGGCTCAAAAAACAATTTTCAATCTGCACATTCTGCCATTTGGCACAGCAAAATATTCATTCAACATTCTTAACTAGCTCTAAGAAGCTGAATAATCCTTACCCACCCACCCCCCCCCCCCCCAAAAAAAAAAAAGAGAGAAAAGCACAACTGGACGATCAAAGGCAGATCGAGGTTAGGCCCAGTGTCATGGAAAATTACGCTAAGATTTCATTGTTTTTTCTCTCATTTACTCATAAAATTTCACTTTGCCCCTACTACCTTTACACATTTACTCCTGTTCACTTAGAAATTTGTATTTTTCTGCCACTTATTACAAATTTTGTGTCAGCTCTTGTCGATGACCAGCATAAAGAGGAGAAAGGCTTTCAACCGCTGGATAAGCACGTAAAATTTTCCAATCAGAACGTGATGTGTTGTGAAGATCAAGAGGAGAATCAAAAAGCACCTTCAACTTCTTGCTCTTCAGATTATAAGAAATAACTTTGCAAGGGATAGCCAGGACTATTTCAAGGTCATTCTCATTTCCTCCCTTCACAATGGAAAGCACAACAAGTTTCTTTCCTGCCATTGGGAACGAAGATATCACCGGTCTAAGATTGACCCGGCACTTAACAATCCAATGGCAGCTGTACCTGTCCATCTCAAGTACTCTAAATCCCTTCACAGACCACCTGCGAATCCGAACAAGAAGCAAACTTCCACCACATTCTCCCAAATACTGAGTCTGGTATTCACGCACCAGTTTAGGAGTTGGTGGCATTCGAGTTTGTGTCACCTTCTCTTCATCAACTTCTAACTTAACGTGAACATTCTCGCCCATCCAATGAAATGCTCCATTCCAAAACACCCCATGTTGTGA
Organism: Vitellaria paradoxa; assembly: GCA_019916065.1. Lineage (NCBI taxonomy): Eukaryota > Viridiplantae > Streptophyta > Magnoliopsida > Ericales > Sapotaceae > Vitellaria > Vitellaria paradoxa. The sequence continues at coordinate 53,548,923 of CM034235.1, read as the reverse complement.
GTAATCCACACGTAGTGGTAGAGTATCACTGATGCATTTCCAAGATGCGGTCTCTGAAGTGTATATATAGACTTGATATGGGTTAACTTCATAAAAACCTATATTACTCGGTCTTCTAAGAACCACCACCTTGTAGTTTGGTGATTTTGAAGGATCAAAAGCCAAGAAAGCACCCAAAAACTCAAATGTAGATGAAACGCTGCAAATGTTGGGAAGTATTATGTATTTCTGGGTGGTTAGATTGCAAACAATGTAACAACTTCCATGTGCACACAACATTAAGCCGTTGCAAGCATGTTTAACTCTAACTGGATATAACCTTCCAACATCTAAAAGGAAGTCAAGAGTTGGATGTCTCGGGTGTCCATTAAACGTGACAAACATAGGATGTTCCTTCGAACTAGCCCTAAAAGGATGGTTCAAGTAAAGGCCTGAGATCAAGGTACTGGGATTTCGCTGGCAGTAGTTAATGCCAAACTGGGGATCAGAGATCAAAGAGAACCAATGTTTGGACACGCATTTAAATCTGATGAGTGACCATGCAGGCACACATACGAGGATTTCTGATAAGAGATCTACATTGTTTGCTATTACTTCAGCAGCCACTGAGGAGTGTTCAGAAGGTCTACTTTCCTTGTGTTTTTTCTTTCTTGTCATTCCGCCTGTGTAACCTACAGGACAGTCAATAGAAATTTGTAGACATGATATCATTTCTTATACACCAGGGGCAAAGGCACACACATACATGTGTGTATTATTATTATTCTTCTTAAATATTTTATTTTCTTCGTCAATTCCTCTTCTCTATCTTTGTTGTTTTTCTGTAAGAAATTATATTCATTTTCCTTCTTTTTTTTTTTTATTGACAGAGTTTATATATGGAAGTTATGGGAGGCTAAGGAAAGGAGTTGAAGAAGGTTAAAAAATAAGTAGAAGTTAGAAGGGTATTTGTGGAATTAAAATTTGTGAATCTGCTACACAACAAGAGACACAAAAAAGAAATCCTCTCCTTTTGTATAATAGTTTAGATATCTAATTATTAAGAAGAAAAGACTTGTTTACGATGCTATATATTATCAAGGCTTTGTTTGGCTACAAAAGAGCATTTTGCTTTTTTTTTTTTTTTAACCAAAATTTGATTCTTTTTCCAAAAGCTGTAGTGTGTTAATCACATTCATAAAAAAAAAAAAAAAGGAAAAAATCATGTCCAACTGGATAAAAGTTGGAAAAATTTAAAAAAAAATCAGTTTTTTGTTACTTTTTTGCCCAAATGAATAGCTTTTATTCAAACAGATTGGAATTTTTCAATGTTTCTTTACGAATGTGATTAACATGCCTAAAAGTTATAGTTTCAAAAAAATAAATAAATAAATAAAAAGCCATATAAGACAAAACTAGATTTACAAAAAATCAAAAACCAACTTTTCTATAACCAAACCAACCCTAAGGCTCCATTTATGAGTTTAGGAGAGAGATGAGGAAATAAGAAAAAAGAAAACATTAGTTATGAGGAGGAGAAAAGAAGAGAAATGGTAATATTTTCTTTCTATTTGTTTGTAAATTTAGGAAAGTTGTTAGTGAAATGAGAAGAAATTGTAAGGAAAATAAAGTATATATTGTTATTTTACCATTAAATCTTTTGAGAAGTTGGAGAATTGTTAATTTATTTAACTTTAAGATATGTTTGTAATTTTTTTTTAATTCTTTATTTTATGGATAAATATATCATTTTTGAAAGTTTCATTAATTAACTTTTCTCTTCTTTTCATTTTCACCCACCTTTTGGGAGGATGAAATTTTTAACTTTTAAACCTCACTTTTGTTTCCATTTCTTTTGTTCTCTTTCTTAGAAAAACTCACAAACAAGATAGATTCTAAACTTTCTTTTTTTTTTTTTTTTTTTTCCTTCTCATTTCACTCCATCCAAACGGGCTGTAAGTATTGTCCTTCTAAGCAAAACAAGGACCCCTACAGGCCACTGTTAATTGTGTAATTCCAGAAAATTTTCAAAAATTTTTAGTGAATAATTCCATTTGTAGATAATTTTTCCCCCATTATATAGATGATATTTACAGTGAAGAGTTCCGAAAATTTTTATTTATTTATTTATTTTTGGTCATGGATTTGATAGGACTGATTCAAGAAAATTGGGCTCTCGGACTCATCTCATCTCATGACCAATAAATTTGGTTAAAGGGATAGTTTCGATGACTTTTCAAACCCTAATCAAGAGAGGCGTGAAGCTCAAAAATATATCAAGATAGGAGTTATTGTTTTGCAGTTCTTTCTTGGTTGGTCCAAAGCGAAACACAGAGATTAATTATTCAATTGTTTCTTTTTCCATCAGAAATTGTATGTAATACAGATACAACAAAGTACTCAGAATGTGGGCTATTGAGGATCTAAAACTGTCCGTGAAAAATTAATGCGGAAGAGATTCGATCCATACCTTTGAAGAAACTAGGCTTCTTTGAGAACTCTCTGCAACCTCTACTTCTGTATGTGATTCGTCATGTGGGTCGGTATCGATGTATATATATAGTCTTCAAAACTGGAGTAGGCATACCGAAACAGAAATATTACGCTTACCCTTCAGTCTACACCTTGATTACACACCCTTGTCAAAATAACGTCATTTTGAAGATTTTATTTTTGTTTGATAAAAATGTGTAAAAATTGAATAAGGTTAGAGATTTTATTTTTATTTTTTTATGAAAAAATTAAAAAAATGAGAAAAAGTTAAATAAAATTAATAAATTAATAAATATTTTGGAGAAACTTTGAGCTCCGATGAGCTCTTTAGTTTTTGAACACAAAAAAGCTTTGTTTTGTGTAATTCATTTGATTAAATTTTAATTTTTTTCTTTTCTAACTTTTAAATCTTTTAGGCCGATTATTCACATATAAAGAAATATTTAAAAATAAAAAAAATTATTGTACATGTTAAAAATGATTTTATTTTTAGTTTTTTAAATTTTAAACATGTTTTTTTGTATTTTTTTTAATGTGAATAGTATGTCTAAAAATATTAGAGAGAGAGAGAGAGAGAGAGAGAGAGAAATGCTATGCTTACTTCCTTTGGTTTACACCCTAACCAAAATGACGTTATTTTGACTCTTTATGGGTAAAGAGTTCAAGATGAATGAAATAAAAGGGGTGGGATATTCATACCTATCCGTACTTATAACAAATCAATTTTTTGGTCTAATAATTTTCAGACATATTATTTATATTAAAAAAAAAGGTGCCAAAAAACATGTTTACAATTAAAAAAATTAAAAAAAAATTACATGTTTACATTTTGACTTAGAAAGTTAGGCTTCGAGTTTTCCTTTGTTCAAAAAAAAATTAACAAAACTGGAAAAAAATTCATTTTTTAACATGTACAATAATTTTTTTATTTTTAAATATTTCTTTTAAATGTAAATAACCTGTCTAAAAGATCTAAAAGTTAGAAAAGAAAAAAAATGTTAAAATTTGATCAAATAAATTATACAAAACAAAGCTTTTTGTATTGAAAAACTAATGGCTCATCTGAACTCAATGTTTCTCCAAAATATTTATTAATTTTTTAATTTTACCTAAATTTCTTTAAATTTTTAATTTTTTCATAAAAAATAAAAATAAAATCTCTAACTTTATTTAATCTCTACACATTTTGGCAAACATTATTTTTATCAAACAAAAATAAAATCTCTAAAACGGCATCATTTTGGTCAGAGTGTAATCAAGGGTGTAAATTAAAAGGAATAAGCGTAACATTTCCCCGGGGGGGAAGTTAATTTGTTATGAGTAAAGATACCTCACCTCTTCCATTCCATCCATCTTGTATTCTTTACTTATAAAGAGCTAAAATGACGTTGTTTTAATCAAGATATAGTCAAAAGTGTAAACTGAAGAAAGTAAGCGGAACATTTCTCCATTTAACCTTTATCAGTACATTTGGCATGAAGGCAAATTAATTGAATAGTTTTTTTATTGGTAACCGGTTGAAAAGTTACTAAAATAATTGTTAATTCTTTCTATACAAGTTTAGAATTGGTTTGTAAGTATCAACTTAATTAATAGTTACCTTTACCTTCAAGGGCAGGGAAATAGCGTGCAAAGAATAATAGATAAATCACAATCCCTCAATTTCTAACTAATTACAGGTAGTTATTCACAATATTTAAAATTTATATTCTCATTCATTAAAATATTTGTTACAATCAAATTCTTCCACCAATCTAGTAATAAATATTAAATGAAAAGTAGTAGTTTACATATCATTTAGACTACATAAAATACCCAAAATGCCCTTGAGATTTTTTTAAATTAGGGCCAAAAAAAAAAAATAGAACATGCGAAATGAATAAAAAGCAGTTGTTCATATGACCTCATCACCATATAAAATGCCTAAATACCTTTGAGATTTTTGAAAGTAACCCCCCGGGGGAGGGGGGAGGAACAATGTGCAAACTGAATTAGTTATAATATTTTTATTATATTTCATTGTTTCTCATTGTAAGCATTGCCTTCAATTTTGGAAATTTACGAGAGAATACTTTATCATGATGTGACCTAAAAAGTACCATTTTTGATAGGAGTCCACAATAATAATGTATCATTACCTCCTGAACAATATCCATCAGCATATGAGATAAACAAAACAAACCGATTGCATTCCGATAATAAACAGAGATTGTGATGACTAGCATGAGATTACAAGAGAGATTACAAAAACTGGCTCACAAACAACTTCCAATTCTTGTGCACATTCTGCCATTTTGCACTGCATAATATTCAACAATCTAACACTAAGAAGCTGAATCCAACCCCCCCCCCCCCCCCCAAAAAAAAAAAACCACCACCACCACCACCAGAAATGCACCACCTTGGACGTGCTTAAACAGGAGATAGGCTTTCGACCACTTGAAAAGAACAAAAACAATCATAGAAAGCTGATACCTTCAGGGCCGAATCACAAAGCACCTTAACTGTCTTTTCCTTCAGATTATAAGAAATAAGTTCATCAGGCACACCCATCACAAGTTCAAGATCCTTCCCATTTCCTCGCTTCAAAACACAAAGCAGAACGAGTTTTCGATGTGCCCTGGGAAATGAAGATATTACAGGTCTAAGATCGACCCGGCACTTCACAGTCCAACAACTGCTGTACCTGTCCATCTCAAGTATTGCGCATCCCTTCGCAGACCTATAAATTCGAACGAGAAGCAAATTTCCACTACATTCTCCAAAATACTCAGTCATATATTTATTGAGAATTTTAGGACTCTGAGGCATTTGAGCTTCAGTCACCTTCTCTTCATCAACTTCGAATTTAACGTGAACATTCTTATAGCTCACCCAGTGAATTGCTCCATTCCAAAACACCACATTGTGGAAATAGACAAGCTGTGGTAGAGTGAAACAGACGCCTTTCCAAGATGCAGCCTCTGAAGAGTATATACACGATGAGATCACTCCGGGAGTAGTGACGGAGCTATATAGCAACACAACCTTGTAGTTTGGTGACTTCAAAGGATCAAAAGCCAAGCAACCACCAAATAGCTCATTTTTAGATAGTTCAGATGAGGCAGTACCAGGTTCGGGAAGTAGTACATATTTTTTGGTGGTTAGATTGCAGACTATGCAACGGGTTCCAAATTCACACAACATTAGGCCATTGCAAGCATGTCTAATATAAACGTCAGATATTTTTCCAACATCTTTAAGGAAGTCAAAGGTAGGATATCTTTGGTGTCCATCAAGCGCGACAAATATAGGTGGTTTCTGTATACCAAAAGGTCGGTTCAAGTACAGGCCTGAGATCAAGGTACTAGGATTGTGGCGGTTGTGGTTGATGGCAAATTGGGGATCAGAGATCAAAGAAAGCCAATGCTTGGATACACACTTAAATCTGATGAGTGACCTTGCAGGCACACGTACAAGGATTTCTGACAGGAGACCTTCATCATTTACAATTATGTCAGCCGTTGAGGAGTGTTCTGAAGTTCTACCTTTTTTGTTATTTTCCTTTGTCATCATTCTGCCTATTAGTTACCTAAAAGAAAATCAGAAGAGACACTTGCAGTCAGAGACGAGATCATTGATGAGTGGGCTGACGGGTACATATGATGTCAGTTAAAAACTGATTTAAAATCAATTTCATCTGCAGGAGTGACAATGATTTCTAATTTTGAAGATTTCAGTACTTAAATGTGAAAGCATAATAAAGTGTTGCCATGCAAGATAAGAAAAACACTAGAAAAGGAACAACCTGATAAGCCGACAAGATTTCTAAGACTAATTAAGAAGACAAGTGATGAGTACATCAATTTTTAAATTTATTTCTTATTATTATTATTATTATTATTTATTATTTGGACCCATTTGTTTTAGGTTTTATTAATAATGAGTTTATATTATTAGAAGTTGTTTGGACTCATTTGTTTTTGGGCTATTTTAGTATCGGTTTATTTTATTTTAGGCTTTTTGTGTTAGGCCCATGATGTTTTCTATTTAAACCCTAATTAGGGTTAACAGAAGGATGGGATTGATTGAATAATATTGGTGGCTGTGTTTTTCTTTCCCCTCTTTTCTTCTAATTCTTCTTCTCTTCTTCTCTACTTTCTTCTTTCTCTTACTTTTTCTCTATTCTTTCTTTACTTTCAATTGTTGTTCCGCATCAACTTGGTATCAGAGCGAATCCCTGGTGCAAAAAAAAAAATATCAAATCACCGTTTTCAGCCGTGAGAAAAAAAAAAAAAAAAACCCTAGCCGCAGCCGCAGCCGCAGCCGCTGCCGTTGGCGTACGCATCTTCACCCTCAAGACCTTCGTATACACTTTCGTGCATTTTCGGCTACACCCAGCTCCGGCAACCTACACCACCGCAATCACCTCCCTCCGGTGACCCCAGAATCTTCCGGCGAAGCTCCGGCGACCGGCCGGCGAAGCTCCGGCAACTTCCAGGACACTCCGAAACATTTTTTAGGACACTCGGGACATTTTTGGGGCCCCTTTACATCAAATCAGGTGCACTTGTTCGTCACCTCTCCTTTGGTATTACAATCTATGCACTTTAATAGTATTATTTTCTCTGTGTGGTACCTTAACATCCTTTATTTGCTACTCAACCTATAACTTATAATATCACATTGAACCAAATTTTATTAGCCTCCGATCCATTTTACCTAGACCACCTTCATATTATTTGTTCTTTACATCCATAACATTTTAATATTATTTTGCCACATTTCCTATTTGATTAATTGGCTACACAAAAAAAAAAGAGGTTTCTTTGCCCTCAATTTTAATTGTGAGCTTGACTAATTCGTGGGATTTAATAACTAGTGTTGAGACCTCTCTTTTAAACTTTTGGAAGATAAATTAGTCTACTAGTTGCATTACATTGAATTCGGATTTTAATAAGTTTCCCAACAAAAAAAAAAAAAATTTAAAAATTACATTTGGCTTGAAATTTTGTGATCACTCACTTGCATTAAGGAGTTGTTTATTGATCTCAATAGTTGTTAGTTGAGTTAGTGTTGCATGCAATTGCGTAGTGGTCGTATTCTCACCCATAGCTCACCTATTAGTAAGATGAGTACCCCCGAAGGTAATGATCGAATAGTTCAAATTCTTGAGGGACTACAAACTCAAATAACGGCACTTCATGCTGAAATGAATACTAGTCGTCAGGCTACTCAAGAATTACTTAATCGAGTAACAACCCTGGAACAATACCACCGTCTGTCGGATGGTGACCTTTCAGATGTGCCTGGCAATTTGAATCACCGCGGTAGAAGAGAGGATAGGGTACCTCCTAGGTATAATCTTGTTCCTCGGAATCGTGAGAGAGATCGTGAAAATTTTGGTCCTCAAGATGAGGCCTATCTTCGTCAAGAGGACCGTCTCTTTAAAAATATTAAATTAGATGCCCCTACTTTTGATGGTCGACTAGATCCTGTCATTTTTAGCCAGTGAATTAGAGATATGGATCGATATTTTAACTGGTATAGGTTCACAGAGGAAAGAAAAGTGGAGTTTGCAAGTATGAGATTATCGGGTAATGCTCAGCTATTTTGGGAGAGTGTTGAAGATCTCTTGGCGAGGCGCCACACGCCCCCTGTTCGAACTTGGGATGAAATGAAACGCCGCCTCTAAGAGAAATACCTACCTAGATCGTATAAGATTAATTTACTAGATCAGTGGAATAATCTTAAGCAGGGAAATAGGTCTGTAACTGAGTATGTGACTCAATTTGATGAATTTCGAATGCGGTGCAATATCATAGAGGATGAGTCCATGACCTTGAGTAGATTTAGACAAGGCCTCCACGATGACCTCAAGAGAGAACTTGTTCTTAGAGGTGTGACCACTCTCGATCATGCTTACACCTTAGTTCAGGACTATGAGTTGGTTACCAAGGGTCCTAGTAGACCAAGTTTCCATAGTAATTATTCCTCACACCAAGTTTCCTCTTCAAACTCTAAGTCAGTTCTAGGTCTCCCTCCACCTGGTACTCAATCATTGAATGAGAACAAAGGAAAAGGTACAATGACTAATGCCCCAAGGAACTCATCCCGTATGCAATGTTTCAATTGTAGGGAATTTGGTCATGTGTCCGCTAACTGTCCAAAGAAAGCCTTAGTTATTGGAGAACATTCAGGGCATATTGATGATGACCACTTAGAAGAACAAGTGTATGAACCTAATCTTGAGGACTTTGGTGATTTAGAGGACGACTGTGGTGATACTATTCTAGCCTGCATTAGAAGTTCCACCCTTCCCGCCCATGTTGATCTTTCATATGGTAGCCTTGATACCCCACGATTAGGTGTAGTACGTTGTACTCTAACACAGCCTAAGGAGGCTGATGATTGGCGTCGTCATTCTATTTTTCATACATTTATCAAGATCAATGGTAAACCCTGTAAAGTCATCATTGATAGTGGGAGTTGCATCAATGTTGTTTCCGCGAGTACCATCTCCCGCCTGGGGTTGAAACCCATCCCTCACCCTAATCCCTATAATGTTTCATGGGTTGATATCTCATCTATAGCAGTGAAAGAACGCTGCTTGGTGCCTATTCAGTTTCTTGAGTATAAAGACCATATCTGGTGTGACGTAATCCCTATGGACGTTGGTCACATAATTCTGGGACGACCTTGGTTGTTTGATATGGATGTAACCATTTGCAGTCGCACAAACTCATGTTCTTTTGTATTTAAGGGAAAGAAAATTCACCTCAACCCTCTGCCTCCCAAGCCTGTTGATCCCCACAGGGAAAAGAAAGTTGTGGAGACAAAAGGGTTGCATATAATTAGCCCAAAAGAATTTGAGCGTGAGGTTGTTAGGGAGTCTGTTGTGTTTGCAGTCATCATTAAAGAAGTTTCTTCAGATTCTCAGCCTCTAGTTCCTAAAGAGACCCATCAGGTACTTCAAAATTTTCAGATATTTTCCCTGAGGATTTACCTGATCACTTGCCTCCTCTGCGTGACATCTAACATGCCATAGACTTTGTTCCAGGATCCTCCCTCCCGAACTTACCTCATTATAGGATGAATCCTTACGAGCATGCCGAACTACAGCGACAAGTAGGTGAACTCCTTCATAAAGGGTTTGTCCGTGAAAGCCTGAGCCCCTGTGCTGTCCCAGCTCTCTTGACGCCAAAAAAAGATGGCTCTTGGAAGATGTGTGTCGATAGTAGAGCCATAAATAAGATCACTGTGAAATACCGTTTCTCCATTCCTAGGTTAGATGACATGCTAGACATGATGGCAGGTGCCACAATTTTTTCTAAGATAGATCTTAAAAGTGGGTATCACCAAATTAGGATTAGGCTAGGAGACGAGTGGAAGACAGCCTTCAAGACGAAGGACGGTCTTTATGAGTGGTTGGTAATGCCTTTCGGACTTTCTAATGCCCCTAGTATTTTTATGAGAGTCATGACCCAGGCACTTCGGTCTTTTTTGGGACGATTCTTAGTGGTCTATTTTGATGACATCCTTGTATACAGTAAGTCTAGAAAGGAACATGTGGATCACCTATCTCAGGTTTGTTCTGTTCTTAGGAAGGAAAAATTATATGCTAATCGGAAGAAATGCTCATTCTTTGTTGATAAAGTTTCTTTCTTAGGTTTCATTGTCTCCTCTGTTGGAGTTGCTGCTGACCCCCAGAAAATTCAGGCTATTGTAGATTGGGCCGAACCTACATCCATTCATGATGTTCGAAGTTTTCATGGGATAGCCTCTTTCTATCGCCATTTCATCAAGGGTTTTAGCACGATCATGGCTCCTTTAACGGAATGTATGAAAGTAGGTGATTTTAAATGGACGGAAGAAGCTGCTAGGGCATTCAGGGCTATAAAGAAGAAAATGACAGAGGCCCCTGTGATGCGTCTTCCAGATTTTTCTAAAGTGTTTGAGGTAGAGTGTGATGCTTCAGGTGTGGGTATAGGTAGTGTTCTTAGCCAAGAGAGTCACCCTATTGCCTATTTTAGTGAGAAGCTAGGTGAGGCTAAGCGAAGATACTCTACCTATGACAAGGAGCTATATGCAGTAGTCCGGCTTTACGACATTGGCGACATTACCTACTCCCTCGGGAGTTCGTACTCTACTCTGATCATGAAGCCTTACGGTATCTTAACTCTCAAAAAAAGCTTAATTATAGGCATGGTCGTTGGAGTGAGTATTTACAAGCTTATTCTTTTGTTTTAAAACATAGGAAAGGAATTGAGAACTTAGCCGCTGATGCTTTAAGTAGACGCATTTCGTTGTTAACTGCTATGAGCGTTAAAGTCATAGGATTTGAAAGGCTTAAAGAAGATTACATCTCATGCTCTGACTTTAAAAACATTTATGTGCCAGTGCTTGAAGGCCGATTTGACCCTTCTAGTGACTTTCGTCTTCAGGATGGTTTCCTCTTTAAAGCTAATAAATTATGCATCCCTAGGACGTCCGTCCGTGATTTCATAGTTTGGGAGACTCATGCAGGTGGTCTCGCTGGCCATTTTGGGCGTAACAAGACTATAGAGGAAGTTGAGCGTCAATTTTATTGGCCTAGTTTGAAAAGAGACGTGACTAGAATTATTAGTTAGTGTCGCACTTGTCAGTTAGCCAAACAGAAGAAGCAAAACACTGGCCTCTATACACCCCTTCCTGTCCCTAGTTGTTCGTGGCAAGATGTGAGCATGGATTTTGTACTTGGTCTTCCTCACACTCCTAAAAAGCACGACTCCATTTTTGTTGTTGTGGATCGTTTTTCCAAAATGGCCCACTTTATTCCTTGTAGTAAAACCTCTGATGCTTTTAGGGTTGCACGGTTGTACTTTGATGAGATTGTTAAGTTGTATGGCCTTCCTAAGACTATTGTGTCTGACAGGGACGTGCGCTTCACTGGTCATTTTTGGAGGACCTTGTGGCACTTGGTTGGTACTAAATTAAACTTTTCTGCTGCTTACCATCCTCAAACAGATGGCCAAACTGAGGTAGTCAATCGTAGTTTAGGAAACCTTTTGAGATGTTTGGTCAAAGAAAACCCTAAGAACTGGGATCTAATCCTCCCTGTGGCCCAACTAGCTTATAATAGTTCTGTCAATAGGTCCTCAGGTATGAGTCCATTTGAGGTTGTGCATGGCTACAAACCTAGGAAATCATTAGACTTGATTCCCATGTCTATGCATTCCCCTGTGTCTATGACTGCTGAGTCTTTTGCACAACATTTACATGATTTGCATATTGAGATTAACAAACAACTTGAAGCGAGTAATGCATCTTACAAACTTCGAGCTGACGCACATAAAATACATATTGAATTTAATGTTGGGGATTTTGTTATGGTTCGAATTCGCTCGGAACAGCGTCCATCTGGGCCCGGTTCCAAATTGCATCCTCGTATTGCTGGTCCTTTCAAAATTTTAAAACGGGTGGGTCTAAATGCTTATATTATTGATATTCCACCAGAATTTGGTTTTAGCTAATGGCCAAACTATTATCCCAGTTAATCCTTTTGCTTCTTCTCCAAATGAGCCTAACCCTGAGCCTATGTCCTTTCCAGTTGAACCCAACCATGACTGTATTGAACCTAACCATGAAACCAATTATGAGCTTGATTCTGTCCTTGAGCCTATTTCCTTACCTACATCAACACCTGTTAATTTCTCACACACAGATAAAATTGATACTATTATAAGTGACCAGGTTGTTTTTACCAAGGAAGGACCCGTTCAGCGCTATCTGGTTCGTTGGGTGGGTCGACCCGATTCTGATTGTACTTGGATATCCAGTGACATTTTGCAGCGCATTGATCCTGATTCTTTGGAGTTTTATCGTAGTCAGCAGGATTTTTCTTCTCCAGCAGTGAGCCATACCAGGGTTATATTACCTCCCACGCGTGTCTACGAGCGTCAGAGGACAGTAGCACAGCACCTTAGCCTGTGGCTAGGTAATTGACTAACAAAGGCCTTGGTTCGATTTTCACTCGACAGAGCCGAGTTCTTATCAGCCCGGGAGAGTTGATGAGGGCATCAATTTTTAAATTTATTTCTTATTATTATTATTATTATTTATTATTTGGACCCATTTGTTTTGGGTTTTATTAATAATGAGTTTATATTATTAGAGGTTATTTGGACCCATTTGCTTTTGGGCTATTTTAGTATCGGTTTATTTCATTTTAGGCTTTTTGTGTTAGGCCCATGATATTTTCTATTTAAACCCTAATTAGGGTTAACAGAAGGATGGGATTGATTGAATAATATTGGTGGCTGTGTTTTTCTTTCCCCTCTTTTCTTCTAATTCTTCTTCTCTTCTTCTCTACTTTCTTCTTTCTCTTGCTTTTTCTCTATTCTTTCTTTACTTTCAATTGTTGTTCCGCATCAACAAGACTTGTTCACAATGCTATTATTAAGTTGTCATCCTAAGCAAACAAGGACCCCGATTTATTCCAGAGCAACAGAAGAGAATGTAATTCACCAAAAAAAAAGTAAATTCTCTAAAAAAAAAAGTAATATTTAAATATTTTATGAAGTATACTAACATAACTAACCAGGTAAAATATTATACGTTACTTTCACCCCTTCTAAACGCTATACCAAATCAACCCTTACAGTGAAGAACTCCAGGAATTTTCCATTTCTTTTTTTTTTTTTTTTTGTTTTTTTTTAGGGTTCATGGTTAGTAAGGATTTGATTCGAGTAAGTTAAGAAAACTGGCGTCTCAGATTCACGACTAATGAGGAGGGATTTGGTTAAAGGGTTAGTTTTGATGGCTTTTCAAACCCTAATCAATAAGCGCGAAGCTAAAAACTTTTCCTTACATATCAAGTTAATGTTTGCAATTCTTTCTTGGTCCAATAAGTGAGATACAAAGAGTAATTATTCAATTGTTTCCTTTTACACCAGAAGCTATATAAACAGAGAAAAACTAAAACGGGTCTATTAAGGATCTAAAATAGTCTAAAAAGTTTTACTTATATATCAAGTTATTGTTTGCAATTCTTTCTTGGTCTAATAAGTGAAACACAAAGGGTAGTTATCCAATTGTTTATTTTTTCACCAGAAGATATATATATACAGAAAAAACTCAAAAGGGGACCACTGAGGATCTAAAACAGTCTATAAATTAAAACAGTATATAAATTAATGCCATTAACGACGTACAATGCTGTTTCCAAACGGTCGGAGCATTTACATTTACTCCGACCTTTCACAATTCTCCTAATTACTTTTCCTTTGAATAACATGAAAACTATATGTAAAAAAATAGCAAGAATAATACAAACTAAAAACTAATACATCAAATGCATCTTCAACAATTAATGACACCCAATACCATGGCAACAAGCACTATTGCACCAAAACAAGTTCTTGCTACCATAAACATTGTTGCACCAAAAGAAACCACAAACAACTTCAACTCCAACACCAATGAGAATAAAATTAAATTGCAAAACAACTTCACTATATCAAATAAAAAACAACTATAGCAAACATATAGAAAACATCCAAATTTAAAATATGCCCACACATCACATCGTTTGTTTGTCTAATAGACTAATTCCCTGGGGGTTTCAAATTTAGCTACAAATCAAATATATGGATTAGAAATTTAGAATGGAACGCTGCTGTGATAAAATGATGAACCAAATTTTAGAAAGGTCATGATCCAAAGAAACAAAGCGAAACTGTGAAAGCAAGAGGGAGATTTGATATCAAATTAAATTTCAGTTTTTGAAAAACAATCCTAGCTTCCAAGGTCTTGAATGCATTTTAATACAAAAAAATCATTTGTAATTTTCTGTATTTGAAAACAATTAGAAACAATCTATTAAAATCAAAGGCCCACGATTACTTTCTAAATGAAATGGAAAACCAAAATGCCCAAGAGGAGAGATTTGAATTATTTGACATAAAAATAAAATAAAAGAAAAGACAAAAAAAAAAAAAAAACCAAAAAAACAAAAAACCAAAATCTACCTACAAAAGGAGACCACTTGATAGTTGACGCAACTGAATGTCTCGTCTTCCAACCAAAATTCTTTCTTGGTCCAATAAGTGAAAAACAAATAGCAACTATTCAATCGTTTCTTTTTTCACCAAAAGCTATATAAGTAATTATCCAATTGTTTCTTTTTTTCCCAGAAAATATATATACGGAAAAAACACAAGGAGGCCATTTAGGATCTAAAACAATTAATAAATTAATGTCATTGACAACATACAACGCAGTTCACAGACGGTCAAAGCAGTCACCCTCACCCTCACCCCCACCTCCCATAATTCTCCTAATTACTTTTCCTTTGAATAACATGAAAAATATATGTAAGAAATAGCACAAATAACACAATCTAAAAACTAATACATCAACTGCTTCTTCAACAATTATTGACCTTGCATGCCCAATACTATGGCAACAAGCACTAATGTAGCAAAACAAGTTCTTGCTACCATAAACAATGTTGCACCAAAAGAAGCAAAAAACAACTTCAACACCAACCGCAATGAGAACAAAATTAATTTATAAAACAACTTCACTGCATCAAAGAAAAAGCAACTACAGCAAACATATAGATAACATCCAAATTTAAAATAAGCCGAAACATCACATCATTCTTAAAATAAAAGGATGAAACGGGCCACTACATAACATTATCAAAACATTGTTTCTTGTTTGTCTAATAGACTAATTACCTGGGAGATTCAAATTTAGCTACGAATCAAATACACGGATTAGAAATTTAGAATGGAAAGCTGCTATAAAAAATGATGAACCAAATTTAGAAAAGTCACAATCCAAAGAAACAACGTGAAACTGTGAAAGCAAGAGGGAGGTTTGACATCAAATTAAATTTCTGTGTTTGAAAAACAATCCTAGCTTCATAAGTTTTGAATGCATTTTAATACAAAAAATCATTTTTAGAAACAATCTATTAAAATCAAAGGCTCATGAAATGGAAAACCAAAAGGCTTAAGAGGAGGGATTTGAATTATTTGATATAAAAATTACATAAAAGAGAAGACAGGAAAAAAAAAATTCAAAATCTACCTACGAAAGGAAACTAGTTGACAGTGGATGCAATTGAATGTCTCGTCTTCCAACTGAAGCCCACTTGTTGGCTGCTGCAATTTGAACTAAGCAAAAGCAATACTGAGATCTAGAATATTAACAAGCAAAACCATTAACAAGCGAAACAAAGCCATCAAAGATCCAGCTACTCATCTAGCGGATTTGTGAGAAAGTAGAGGTTTAAGACAAATTCAAGATCAGGTCAAGTTGTGACAGAGAGTTTCATCCTTGCTTTTGCCATTTGTTTGCAAGCTTAGGATTGGGTTCATAGTGCAACAGATTGATTTGAGTTAGGATTTAGGGAATGACCAAGTCGTCATTGAATAAGATTCGAGAAGAAAAGAGAGAGATCATTAGAAAAAAAATAAGAATGTTATACAAAAACCATGATCAGTTTTCACCGCAGGGCCCGGAGGGTGGTTGTTGATCCACAGTTTATTCCGGTTGATGGTTCAACCGGCCAGTCTGATATTTAAGACCTTGCCTTTACTGAATTCTCTAAAAAAATTAACATTTTAATTGGGGGTTTGTTGACCCAAAGTTTATTCCGGTTTTCATAAAAGAGCAATTTTAAGTTAGAACAATTTTAGTTGGTTCCCCAAACCATTCCTCAGAAGTCTGATTTTTAAAACCTTACCTTTACTGAATTCTCTAAAGAAGTTGATATTTTAATATTTAATGAAGTATACTAACATAATTAATGGCGTAAATTTTACACGTAACATTTACCCCTTCTAAACCCTAAACCGAATCAACCCTTACAGTGAAGAATTCTGGGAATTCTTTTCTTTCCCTTTTTTTTTGTTTGGGGGGGGGAATCAACCCTTACAGTGAAGAATTCTGGGAATTCTTTTCTTTCCCTTTTTTTTTGGGGGGGGGTGGTCCGAATCAACCCTTACAGTGAAGAATTCTGGGAATTCTTTTCTTTCCCTTTTTTTTTGTTGGGGGGGTGGTTCGTGGTCGGTAAGGATTTAGTTGGAGTGATTCAAGAAAATTGGGCTCCCAGACTCATCACATGACTAATGAGCAGGGATTTGGTTAAAGGGTTAATCTTGACGGCTTTTCAAACTCTAATCAAAATTGTAAGTCATTGTTTGCAATTCTCTCTTGGTCCAACAAGTGAAACACGGAGAGTAATTATACAAAAGAGTCTATACATTAACGCGGAATTCGATCCGTACCTTAGAAGAAACAAGACTTCTTTGAGAACTCTCTGCAACCTATTTGTGTGATTTATTTATACGAATTGCTATCCCCATATATGGATATCATTTTTCACGGACGGAAGTAAGAAGCTCCTCTATAAACCCTAGCGAATTTAAAAGATCCAACGTCCACCTAACAATTGCGCGCACTGTACTTTGACATCGTGTTGCATTTGGTGTGATTGAAGGTACAAGTGTCAAATAGTTATCACGTGTGATGAGTTTTTTCTTTTCTTTTTTTTTATTTTGCTGATTTTAATCTCAAGGCCCAATTGGATGGTGCTAAAATTTTAGGAGGATAAATTTTAAAGGAGTATAAGATAAGAAGAGGTATTATTTTTAGAGGGGGTTTTTGGAGGCCGGTCATAATTTATAGACTATTAAGGGTTTAAATCATACCCTTAAAAATTATTTGTAAATAAGTCATATGGGCACCGAAAAGACAAAAAAGACCTCGCGCATCTTTTCACTCACAAAACCAGTTTATTTGAAAACCTCCCTGTTTTATCGGAAACGTTCCGCGACTTTCCAACTTCTTCACAAATCATCTAAAAACTAATCAAAACTTCTTCCAAATCAAGCCTCAATCGATCCCTAACTTTTCGCCGAGCAAATCCACACATTACAGTGCTTCGCAATCAACAGGTACTATATTCGATTAAAGGTACTCTTTAGGGTTTTTCTTCAAAACACATATCGAGGGTTTGAATATTTATTGTGTGGTACTGTTTAGGGTTTTCGATTATCTTTGTAATAACAGGTTTTGTGGTACTGTATTATGTATTTAGTTTCTCCGAAAACGTATAATCGTTGCTATTTTTACAATAGCCTAATATGAAACATTACCACATACATGTGGTACTGTCACACATGCGGTACTGTCCGTCATTCGTTTGATATTTGCAACCATTTTTGTGTTTAAATGTGATGTTTGCATGATAGAGTCATGCGGTACTGTTTTTGAACGAGCATGCATCCTAAAAAAAAACAGTACCGCAGACATGTGGTACTGTCACACATGCGGTACTGTCTCTCATTCGTTTGATATGTGAGCTATTTTTGTGTTTACATGTGATGTTTGCATGATAGAGTCAAGTGGTACTATTTTTGAACGAGCATGCATCCTAAAAAAAAACAGTACCGCAGACATGTGGTACTGTCACACATGCGGTACTGTCTCTCATTCGTTTGATATGTGAGCCATTTTTGTGTTTACATGTGATGTTTGCATGATAGAGTCACGTGGTACTGTTTTTGAACGAGCATGCATCCTAAAAAAAAACAGTACCGCAGACTATGGTACTGTCACACATGCGGTACCGTCGGTTATTCGTTTGATATGTGAGCCATTTTTGTGTTTAAATGTGATGTTTGCATGATAGAGTCACGCGGTACTGTTTTTGAACGAGCATGCATCCTAAAAAAAAACAGTACCGCAGACATATGGTACTGTCACACATGCGGTACTGTCTCTCATTCGTTTGATATGTGAACTATTTTTGTGTTTACATGTGATGTTTGCATGATAGAGTCATGCGGTACTGTTTTTGAACGAGCATGCATCCTAAAAAAAAACAGTACCGCAGACTATGGTACTGTCACACATGCGGTACTGTCGGTCATTTCATTGTATGTGTGATTCTCTTCTTTGTTTAATGGTGCTCTTTGCATGATATAATCATTCGGTACTGTTTTTGCGAAGCAAGCATATTTTGTGAGACAGTACCGCATGTGTGGTACTGTCAGACATGCGGTACTGTCATAGAAGTGGTACTGTATCTAGATGATATTGCATTTTATCTCTAACAGAAAACAAATGTTACGAAAATACAGGTATTGCTATCACGCTCATACAAAATCAAACATGGTGAACATCCAGTACCGTTCGAACCTAATCTCAGTCATTAATGAAGTTGAAACCATCAACTTGACAAAAGCACACCATGTATATCTCAAACATTCTCCATTTTGGAAGCTCATCCTCACTATTTTAAACTGTGAAATTAACAAAGATTACTCGAGGAAAAGCGATGTTGATGTGGAAGCAATCATCAAAACATTTGACCCACAGTCCAAATCTTTCAACCTAGGTGGAATAAAGCTTCGCATCAAAGAGAAAGAGTTGCGAACAATGTTTGCAATAGAGGATGGTGAACAACTGATAGACAGTGTCAAAAAAATCGCAAGGCCAGGCACTGAATTCGTCTCTCGTAGATTCTCTGGGTTGCGACGAATTAAGAAACAGAACATATCTGATGCTTTGCGGCAGGCTGCTGCAGAGCAAACACGCATTGGCAGAGAAGATGTTGCAAGACTTTTGACACTGTTCTGTTTGGCAACGTTGTTTGTCCCTAACAAAGGACATTCATTGTCGTGGCACTACACAACATTGGTTGAAAATTTGGATCAAATCCGCCAATACAACTGGAGTGCACATATACTGGAATTCTTGGAGAATAGTTTGTGCTCAGATTCTAGGAACAAAGGTGTTGCAGGCTGTGTCATGATGTTACCGGTAACCTTTTCATATCATATTCTATATTATATGTTGGTACTGTCTTATGAACTTCATTCAACTAATCAGCCCTATAAATGATGCAGTACTGGATCTGTGAGCACACCACTCTGGTCCAACAAGTACAGAAGAGTGCAACACCTAGATGTCTAGTCTGGGATCTCAAGCCATTGTCCAATGCATTGAAAAAAATAAATCTCAAAAAGTTGAATAAAAATCAGGTACTATTTATGATAAAATAAATCATGTTTGCATGCTAAGAATATTCGGTACTATTTTTCCAATAGATTCATCTTCATCTTTTACAAAAAGCAGTACCGCATACATGTGGTACTGTCATCCGTGCATTAGGTACTGTGTTTCAAAGAGCATGCATTCTTAACAAAACAGTACTGCAGACATGTGGTACTGTCAGTTATTTTTTGAATTTGTGACCTATTATTTTTTTCATGTATGCGGTACTGTTTTGTTGTGTTTCATGATACTGTTTGAATGCTATATACATTCGGTACTGTTTTTGAATGAGCATGCATCCTTAAAAAAACAGTACCGCATACATTTGGTACTGTCATCCATGTGGTACTGTCAGCTATTTTGTATTTGTCACCTCTTTTTGTGTTTCATGATACTGTTTGCATCTAATAAATAAAATCATTCTAGATTCAACAATGTATTCATGGACATACTAATGAATTATATAATTGATGAACAAAATATCAGGTAATTGTACCTGATCTTGATGATGATGATGAGGAGGATGACGAGGAGGAGGATGGACAACAACAATATCATGATGATAATGATGATGATAATGATGATAATTATGATGATGAAAGGACAGAAACAGAAGAATATATCATTGCGTCAGAAAAACCAGTGATGATGAATTAGTAATTTCTGACATTTTTCAAAAACTGAAGACAAACATAGTGCATTTGAACAAGACAACTGAAAGCGAGCGAAAACAAGAGGTGTCTTGTACTCCTGAACTCGATCAATCTGGTACTGTTCCATCTGCCATAGCTGAAAGTCTTCCAGAAACAGTACCAGAATCTGATGAAGGCACCTTACCAGACAAAATAGCAGAAAAAGTCCCAGAACAAGAGGCACCAGAACAAGAGGAACCAGAACAAGAGGCAAGACAGGCTGCATCAGCAGAAACAGTACCAGTTCAGCAAAGTAATGATCCAGTTGCTTCAGTTTTATCAATTTTGAACCGTGAACAAATAGAAGAGCTGGAGCAACAAGTCAAGGAAAAAGATGATAAAATTGCTGAATTGGAGAAGCAAATGGCAGAAAAA
The DNA here is from genome assembly GCA_019916065.1 of Vitellaria paradoxa. Taxonomy (NCBI): domain Eukaryota; kingdom Viridiplantae; phylum Streptophyta; class Magnoliopsida; order Ericales; family Sapotaceae; genus Vitellaria; species Vitellaria paradoxa. Next base: position 53,528,353 of record CM034235.1, on the reverse strand, counting down.
GATGAAATTCTGACAAAGTTGTTCATTGACAATGAAAATCTCAACCTGCAAAACACAAACCTGAAGGAAGAACTTGATAATGTGAATGCAGTTGTTGAATTATTAAGGTCTGAACTTGTCGAATCTAGCGTCCACCAGGTGACGCAGAAACATGCAGCAACTAGAAGGCCAAAGAAATCGGATACCAATGAAAAACAAACTCCAGCTGCAAACGAACCACCTTCAATGTACAAAAGGCTCAAGGACAAAACACGCCAAAAGAAAAGAGATCCTGAGTTCACATACAGTGGTAAAAAGAAGGTTGCCAAAAAACAAAAGGCAGATACTGCGGCAGTTGTCACGAAAGATATAGAATCTGACATTATAGACATTGATCTTCTACAACTGTCTACACATCAAACTGAGCCCAAGCAACCTTCGCTTAAGCAGATTATTTCAACTTTTCAACAAAACACACATCTATCGGACATAGAAAAGGAACGGATCTTAAAACTTATTGATAATGAGGGGAAAGCGTAAGACAGTATTTAACTCTTTCTTTTTTATTACTTGTCAATTATAAAAAAAATTACTTGCTATCATCTGGTACTGTTCTCTATTTTTTACAATAATTGGTACTGTCATTCCTTTATCTGGTACTGTTAACATAAACATTTCAAACTTAACTCATGTTGTTGTTGTTTTTTTTTTTTTTGGCTGATCTTGTTGATATCTCACTGCTCACTGTATACACACAACACAGTGCAACTGTTTGGGCTGTACCAAATGAACCACTCTGCATGATCACCATTGAAGATATCTACAACCTCATAGCAAATGAGAGTATATCAAACATGGTATGCATATATGATTAACTTATATTTCTACAGAATTAATAAAATATGTTGACTATTTCTTAAATTCAACAAATTAATCTGATATTTACTAATCACAATATTTGCCCAGCTAATTGACTGTCATGCACGCTATCTAGAATCAACACAACATGAATCAGTCAACAGCACTTTCCCCAAAAGATGCTTATACTTCAGCAGTTTGTGTTGGGTAAGATTTGTGACCTCTTTCTGTGGTTAATTGTGCTTTTTGCATACTATATATATTCGGTACTCTTTTTTCTAGAGCATAAATGTTTTCAGAAATAGTACAGCATATATGTGGTACTCTCGACCATGTGGTGCTGTCAGCAAATGGCATGGATATGACTTCTTTTTTAGTTACGTGGCACTGTTTGCATACTATAATCGTTTGGTACTGTTTTTCAACTAGCATTCATCTGGTACTGTTTGCATACTGTTATCGTTTGGTACTGTTTTTCAAATAGCATTCATCTTATACATAAAAACAGTACCGCATACATGTGGTACTGTCATCCATATGGTACTGTCAACCATGCGATGGATATGAGACTTCTTTTTTATTTTCATATTACTATTGGCATACTACAATCATTCGGTACTGTTTTTACGAGAGCATGCATCTTGGGGGAAACAGTACCGCAAGCATGTGGTATTTGACAACATGTATTTTTTCTTGTTGCAGACATTTGTGGTATTTGAGAGACATCATGCAGCTCGAGACACTCAAATTGATCAAAAGCTGAAACTATCTGATACATACAGACTACTTGTATTCCCTTTGAATACAAGTGGAACGAGAATTCCTGCTGATCCCAACCATTGGAACCTTTTGGTATTGGATAGAGACACGTGGACATGGACACATTATAATTCCATGAAACCACGTAGAGCAAATTCCAAATATTTGTATCTTGAGGATGCAAGGAAAGTGGTAAGATTCTGTATGTAAATTTTATACATAATTTCATTGGTACTCTTTTCTACTATTTACAACAGTATCGGTGCTGTTTATTAAAACTCATACTGTCTCCACATTTGTCATATTGTATCAGAAAGAGTATGTGGAATTGAAAGTTAAAGACCAATACCTCAATGATCCAATAACAAAAAATATTGAACATACCAGCATGGAATTCGAATACCCAATTGTTTCTGCAGCAAATTGCCCACAACAAGGATCTACAACGTAAGCTACACCCTTTTTTATTCATGCAAATTGTTGAACACCTCTAACTAAATTCTTACAATCTATAACATCTTGTGTGCAGTGTTGACTGTGGGCCAATGGTGTGCTACGTAATGCAATGCATATCAAATGACGAGCCACTTGAACCGATGCTTTCAGAAGAAGCTGTACAAGCTTACAGAGCAAAGATGCTAACACAATTTCTGTCCATTAGTGATGTACAAATATTGTGATTGTAATTAAAACAGTATTAGTGCACACTCTGTTTCTTTTTTAACAAAATACTTGTATATTCAACATTCTTTTCCTGTAAATTGAATGATACAGTTTATGCTAATACAAATAGTCAATGTCCAGTTAATGATACTATTTGTGCAACATAAATAGTCATGGTTTTTGCGATTTTTGTATGATAACTCTTGGGATGTTGATTATTGTTATGTTGATAGTGCTGCAAAATAGTGCTGATTGATACTCTATTCGAAACAGTACCGGTATTAATATTAACAGTACCGGTACTGTTTTATACCGGTACTGTTTGTATGAAGTATCTCAATACCAACATATGCGGTACTGTCGGTTATTCGTTTGATATGTGAGCCATTTTTGTGTTTAAATGTGATGTTTGCATGATAGAGTCACGTGGTACTGTTTTTGAACGAGCATGCATCCTAAAAAAAAACAGTACCGCAAACTATGGTACTGTCACACATGCGGTACTGTCGGTTATTCGTTTGATATGTGAGCCATTTTTGTGTTTAAATGTGATGTTTGCATGATAGAGTCACGTGGTACTGTTTTTGAACGAGCATGCATCCTAAAAAAAAACAGTACCGCAGACATGTGGTACTGTCACACATGCAGTACTGTCGGTTATTCGTTTGATATGTGAACTATTTTTGTGTTTACATGTGATGTTTGCATGATAGAGTCACGTGGTACTGTTTTTGAACGAGCATGCATCCTAAAAAAAAACAGTACCGCAGACATGTGGTACTGTCACACATGCGGTACTGTCGGTCATTTCATTGTATGTGTGATTCTCTTCTTTGTTTAATGGTGCTCTTTGCTTGTGAAAACACTTACAGCTATTGTCACCAACAAATTTTATGTCCTTTAAATATAAGAATGACAACGGTACTGTCTGCAAATATAAAATTGATACACTATTACAAACAGTACCAGTATTAATAAAAACAGTACCGGTACTATTTTATACCGCTGTCATTCTCAATACCAACATTAAAAATGAATATCGCTGAATAAAAAACTATCACAAAATGGATTGAAACATACTCATTCTCATTATTAATTCAAAAACAGTACCGTAACAAACAAACAATAACAGACTTCTTCACAGCATAATTTTGGGAGAAAAAAAAAAACAATTCAACTCAACGGCTCTTTGCAAGTCTTCTTATTATGAGAGCCCATGCGACCACAACGACCACAACGAATTCTTCGTACAAGCTCACCAGTTGATCTAATCCTACGCTTCTTCGGCCTTCCAGCTGGTCTCCGTGTTATTGGAGGTAATATTGAACTATTACAGTCTGCAAACTCTTGGATTATGTCTGTTGGTATTGGAACAATCACACCTTCATATGCCAATTTGTAATTATCAACATGAAAGTACTCATCAACAAACTCACTCAAAGGTCTGTTAATCCTCCCAATAACAGCAAATGCATGAGAGCATGGAAAACTAGAAATTTGCCAACCATAACAAGAACATGTACAATTCACCAAATCAACAGTTGTTGAAGGATTAGAAAATACTTCATAAATACTATCTGAACACATCTTGATGGTCCATGTTCTACCAGCATCAACAAGTGCATTAAACTTCTCTTCCATTCTTGGACATAGAACACCATTCCACTTTGTAGCATCGAGCTTTCTTATGGCAAACCATTCCATTAATTTAACCCTTATCTTGTCAACCAAATGTGCCACTGGCATATTTCTTGCATCAAGAATCCATGAGTTAAAAGATTCAATGGCATTTGAAGACATCTCACCATACCTTCTACTACAAGAATACGCATTAGTCCAATTTTGCACAGGCAATCCACTCAAAAAGTTATCCACAATTGCACCCCCTTCCCTCTTCAAAACATCTAACTTCTTCTTAAATGCTGCAACTGTGGGAGCATAAGCACACTGACAAAACAAGTTCACAATGTATTCACGGGATCCATTAGATCTGTTACCACGACTAAATTTATCTCTTAAATTGTTCTTCAAATGCTGTAGACAGAAAAAGTGATGACATGTAGGAAACTTAATTGGCAAAGATTCCATCAATCCAGGATTTCTATCGGAAATAATTGTAAAATCTTCAGAGGGGTTCAATATCTCACGCAAATGACCTAGGAACCAAGACCAATTATCGAAATTCTCTGAATCAACAACAGCAAATGCCAATGGGAATAACCCTGCAGATGAACATAAAAATAGTACCGAATTACAAAACAGTACCGCATATTAAAACAGTTCAAAAAAAACAGTACCATTCTTTGTATGGTGTACTTGTGGTCGTTGAATAGCAGATACATTTGGTACTGTGTTATACGATACTACATCTTACTAAAAACAGTACCACATAATAAAACAGTACCGCACAAAAACAGTACCATTCTTTGTATTGCTAGATACATTTGGTACTGTGTTTATACGATACTACATCTTACTAAAAACAGTACCACATAATAAAACAGTACCGCATAAAAACAGTACCACATAATAAAACAGTACCGCACAAAAACACTACCATTCTTTGTATTGCTAGATACATTTGGTACTGTGTTTATACGATACTACATCTTACTAAAAACAGTACCACATAATAAAACAGTACCGCATAAAAACAGTACCACATAATAAAACAGTACCGCACAAAAATAGTACCGCACAAAAACACTACCATTCTTTGTATTGCTAGATACATTTGGTACTGTGTTTATACGATACTACATCTTACTAAAAACAGTACCACATAATAAAACAGTACCGCATAAAAACAGTACCACATAAAATTATGAACATTAACATACCATTATTCGCATCCTTGCCAGTAGCTGCCATCAGAATACCCTTGAAACGTGACTTCAAGAAAGTACCATCAATAAAAATGATAGGCCTGCAATATTTGAATCCACGTATACTGGCCCCAAATGATACAAACAACCGTCTAAACCGGTTTATACCATCATCCACATCCAACACAATATGACTACCTGGGTTAAGATCCATTGCAGCCTTCACATAACAACTTAAGTGATTAAACGAATCAGCATACTCACCATAAATCATGTCTTTAGCTTTCTCTAAAGCACTCCAAGCCTTATCATAGCTAATTTCCATGCCATAGTTGTTTTTAAAAAATATAATAACGTCGACCGGCGACATTGAAGGTTTTAATGCTACTTGATCAACAATCAACTTACCTAAAGATTTCCTGCTCATCCTCTTAGACCTATCCCTAATAATTGTCGGACCACAACTGTGAATATTGTTGAATTTCCTTATGTAAAAATTACGATTAACTTTTGATAACGATGCAACAATTGACCACGGACACCCTTCAGCGAACTTTTTTGCACAAACAACTTGGACTCTATCCTTGTTATTCCTCTCATACAAAAATTCAAAGCCAACCTCTGTAGCATATCGAGAAATTGCATCACGAAACTCATCAACACCTCCTACGAATTCCTGTCCCACTCTCAATATTAATGACGACCAATTAGAACACAACAATGGTTTATCCTTACGGCTTGAAATTGAACTACGATACACATCAACATCACAGTAATCATCATACGAATCCAGACCAGTACCAACATCACCAATTGGCACACTATTTGAAACAGTACCGGAACTGCTGGAAACAGTACCGGTACTGTTTTGGATCGGTACTGTGTTCAAACCGCCAAAAAAAACATCAATCGATATATAACACAAACCAACCATGCGAGCCAACATAATCATATTTTGAAAATCAACATCGTTTCTCAGAAAACATGAAGAATGTTCATGGATTGAGTAACTAAATGATACATTTTCCAAATTCAAACTCGACCAATTCTCACACACCTTTAACGCAAAATCTGAAAATGACATTTCACAGTTCAAATTGACTACAAAAGTCTCTGTACCAAACTTACATAGCAGCATCAAATTCGAAGACATGACTGACCGAAATCGTTCACAGCACAAACTCACCCAAATGCGTAATCCAAATCCGTACGTATTCCTTCGACCGACGTTAATCTCACTGCAAATCGTGTAATCTGTATCTATTTCTTCATATATAATCCTTTAACAGACTTTTTATCTCACTATATGCTTGTTCACGCGATCTATAAGGAATGAAACAAAAAACGGAAAACGTGATTCTCGGTTCCATAATTCTCGGCAATTTCATCTCAGTTAATTATAGATAAAAGGGCATTTAAGTCATATTATAAATTATATTTAAAACAAACTCGTGGGACCCACTCAAAAGTGTGACTTAAATACAAAACTTTCCACATTAATATGACTTAAAAGCAATACTTTTTTTTTGGTATGACTAATATCTTTAAAAGATTATAAAGTATGACTTGGATACAATTTTTCGTTTTTAGAGAGTTAGCCCACATTGATGTGATGTTTATGGAGGGGGAATAATTTTTAACTTGGTTTGGATGTTTTATAAATAAGATGGATAAATAATGGAAAAAATAGTCAAATGACTCTTTTGCCCTTGTGGTGTCCCAAATTTGGTTACCCATTAAATTAAATATTAAATTATAAAACCCATTCTATTTAATTATTTTTTGACAATTTGAAGTTATATTATTTATTTCATTGAAATTTTAATTTTTTTAAAATTATTTAAAAAACTTTTTTTTTTAAATATGTACTTTTGAATGGTTGATTATTATCTAATTTTTTTAATTATATTTATTTTGACTTATTAGCCTATCTATTATTTTTTTATTAGCATTATATATTTTTTTTAATTAAGTTAACAATACCATTAACGAGGGTTAAAAATGTCAAAAATCCATCCACTTAAAGGGGGATAATTTTTGACTAACCCCAACCCAACCCAAAAATGATCCCCGTGGGGGCTAAATTAAAGCGGCGGCAAAACGAAGATCGCAGAAAAGGGGAGGGGCATTCGGCTGCCAAACCAAGGAAAGGCAGTGGGGCTCACGGATAAAAGTTTTGAGGGATGCCTTTAGCCTCATCCAAGCGAGGCCTAAAATTTAAATAAATACCTATGATTTTTTTATCAATATATTATCAGTTAAAAAATATTAATTCAAATAATTTTTTTTTTACCCTGACCCATCCGGCCTCTTAAACTTGACTCTCATGTTCTGTTTGAGATGATAAAATATTCTGAAAAACAATAAGAAATATTAAAAAATTTTAAAAATTATTTATTTGTTATCTCACTAAATTACGAACTTAACTTATCTCACTTTATCTTATTTTTTGTCACTCTAAATGTACCTTAAATATATCTTCAGGTTTTGTTTAGGGTTTCAAATTTTTTTTAAAAAATTCAAAAATATTCTAAAATTTTTTAATTTTCTCTAATTAAATTTCATTATGTATCATTTTTATATTACTTTAATACGAAATTTTATCTTTTTAAACTTTTTAAGAACTCCAAACACTATGGTAGCATTTGGCATCACAATTTCTAACAGAAAAATGTCAAGTTTTGCTCTTTAGGTGTTTGGCAAAATGCCAAGTTTTATTACTTTGCTGCTCTGTTACTATAATTTCTCAGTTCAAAAGTTACCAAAAGTTGTTAAAAGTTGCTAAAAGTTATCAAAAGTTACTAAAAAATGCCAAAAATTGCTAAAAAATTACCAAATACTTAAAAGTTGCAAAACGTTATTAAAATTTGTTACTTGCCCTACAAAACACAAAAAAAATTACGGCTCCATTTGGTTGGGCCAAAAATTACCAAAAGTTGTAAAAAGTTACAAATATTTACCTATTTTTATTAACTTTTATTATTTTATTTTTCGCACATTTATTTTTAAAATTTAAAATTTACAAACTTTCACAAAAAATTACAAAAAATTGTAAAAAGTTATTCACTTTTTCTTTTTTTTTTTTTTTCGACATTTATCAGCCTTTCGTATTGGTTTTTCACTACAACGATTGAAACGGCTTGCTTTTCGCTGTTCCAACAGATTATCTTGGTAATTTTTGGTAGTTGTCCAAATACAAAAAATTGATTAACACAACTCATTTTGTCCAACTTTTTGTCACTTTTGATCGTCCAAACAACCTCTACAACTAGCAACTTTTGATAAAAAATACTAAAAATTATTAAAAATTGTGCCTCTAAACACTCTCCTCTCAAACTCTCTTTCTCGTGTTTAAATATAATAAAACATTTAAAAATAATAAAATATAATAAAAAAGCCCACAAAATATCTAAATAAAATAAAAATAACTAGTTACAGAACTTCTGAACCCTCATTTAATATTAAATTCTTAGATTCTATTCTAAAATCTTCGACAAAATATTCAAACTTGATAATATGTTAACAATCTAACTGACTCTCAAATTTCATAATATTTCATCAATATTATTATTTATTTTTCTTTTTGAGATTCATATTTAATATCTTAAATTTCATTCAAATCTCATACATACAACTCTTAAAATTTTAAAAATAAGAGAATAAATATAAAAAAAATATAATTTAACAAATTAAAAAAAGAGTTGATAAGTAAGGATTTAAGTTCCCACGAATTTTAAATATTTTTTATTTTTTTGGTGTTACCACAAATTTTAAGTATTTATTTGATTATCTTTTTTATTTGTTAATATATAATTTTATATTATATGGATGATAATTGTTTTATATAAGAAGTATAACAAAATAAAAAATAGTATGGCAAAAACAATAGATATAGCTTAAAAAATAATTGTGAATTAAAATAAGTTCAAAATAGTAAATATTTCGAGTAAAAAAATTTATTTTGCAGTGATGCAATATTTTCAAATTCAAACGTTATTTTTATATTTATCAAATTTAATTGATTAATTTTTATATCAAGTGATAATTATCTTCCAATATATTAGATTTAATTAATTATTTATTTTTATCCATTTTTTTCTTTCAAGATCAAGACCATGTCTAGAGTATGTGTTTAATTTCAATTGATTAGATCTAATAAATCAAATTTATCCAATATGTAACTTTGTCGGGAGATAACAATATATATATATATATGGGTGCGTGTGTGCGTGTGAGATAACAATATATATTTATATAGTTTATGTTTCTTTTTTTTTGTTGTCAGTGTTTTTTATATGATACCTAAAATTGTGTTTAGAAATTTAATTTTGTTTATAATTATTAATTTTTTATTTTAATAAAATATTTAATTTTATTATATTTTAAAAATTAATTAAATTTAATAAATATATTTCATATTAATTTAATTTAATTAATTATATCAATTAAATTAAATTATTTAATTTAGTTCAATAAACATAAAATATATTAGATTATAATTTAATTACATTATTTATTAAAAACAATTGAATATAATATAATTACTATACCATTTACATTAAATGTAAAATATATTAATTATAATTTAATTATTTTATTTATTTAAAATAGTTGAATAAAATATATTTCATAATAATTTGAATAATTTAATTGTGATATTAATTAAAAATAATTTAATAAAATTTATTTAATGTTAATTAAATTAATTATTTTATATATTTTATTATTTATTATAAATAAATCAATAAAATATATTTCATATTATTTGTGGTTTGTATGCTATGTATGATCTTGCGTAAGGACATATCAATTAAAGTAGATTTTTCTTTTTGATCAATCAAAATTCCTTCTCAAATCTAAAGAGTTACTCCAAAGGGTTATTAGGTTATATCTCTTGATAAGTTGAGAAGTGTTTAATAATAAATAATCTCTTAACCGTCTTATCAATGTGCAAAAACTCTATTTGCCCCTATAATTTTACAAGTTCCTTCCTTTTTGCGTATAGATTTGTCACTCTCTTTGGCAGCATTTATTCGAGTTTAATTTGAAGCAACTTGGACAAAAAAACAAGTGATTTGGACAAAAAGAAACGAAGTAATTTGGACCAATAACCTCATACCACTCAATCAATTAACTTAATTTAATTTAATTATATTATTTATTAAAATAATTTTAAATTAATTAAATATTTAAATAAAATAATTAATTTTAAGATGATACAACAAAAATGGACAACATGTTAAATTTGACAAAATATTTATAACAGAAAAAAGTAGAATGAAAATACTTTTTTTTTTAAGTTTTCCTATTTAAATTTTTGTCTTTTTGGGAGCAAAAAATAAATATTAATTTAATAAATATGTTTTTGTTGTCAATTTTTAAAAAACTGTAAACATAAAAAAAAAAAAAAAGTAAATATACCAAACAGGGTCACGGATTGAAGAATAAAAATTGGAAAGATGGAGAATAAAAGAAAATTTTAAAAGAAGATAAAAAGTACGTTGAAGAAAAAGGGGAAAAATAAACTTATGTGCTTCCTTATAAATATATATATAATAATCAAAATGACAAAGATAATAAATGCAAAAGATTAGGTTGTAATTATGCTTTTATTTATCAAAGTAATACATACAAAAAAAAAAAAAAGATAAAATTGGGTGAGCTTATTTATATTTCACAAATAATATCATGCACTCCACTTTTATTTTTTCATTAATTAAAATTATGCAATTGTCCATCTGTTTTTTCACGTATATCTTGTATATTTATAATATCATAAAAATATTTATAAAAAAATTTAATATAAGATATAATTATAATGTTATAAATATTTTTATTTTATAATATAAATTATTATTCTTTAAAAATATACAAAATGTAAGTTACCAATTTTTTCTTAGATATTTTAATAAGTGTGTGGACAATTATAATCTAAATTTTTGAAAAAAATTATTTAGGCATATGAATTACCTTACTACGATAAAAATTTTTAATTTTATAATTTTTTAAAAAATATTTGTTATTATAAAAAATTAAATTAAGTTTTCAAAAGAAAAACAGCAATTACTTGTTTAATAAATCAATCTGTAAATTTAAAAGTTATTTTTTTTCAATTTGTTGATTTCCTTAATTATATATTTTTTATTTTTTATATAATGAATGGTGAGAGAAGAAAAAATGATTATGTTTTACATTAGAGATTAATGAAAAAAAATAGTAAGTATAAAAGACAATTATAATTTTAAATTTATAACTAGTCTTATGTTTATATTTGCAGGTTTTATGTAAGAAAATATTTTAAAAGGTTAAAATAATTTATTTTATATCTATTTATCTAAAAAAATAAGACTTTATATTTATTTATAGATTTTGTATGCAGAAGAGTCCTACTCTATTTATATTAGAATACCATTTTGAAGTTGTATCTTATTCTGATTATAATACTATTTGTTCGAATTAGAAATTCAAATTCAAGAAAAGCTTGAGTAGCACTTCACTTAGATTAATTTATCTATTGTCAATTTTATTTTTTTAATTTCCAATGCTGTTTGATATTTTTTTAATAAATAATATCATAATATATATAATTTTAATAAACAATATTACAATTTGATCTAACATACATCACTTATTTTCTCTAATGATAAAAATAATAAAGAATGTGTTACTTGTTGATAAATTAAAATCTTTATTTAATAGGTTAATAATTTTTTGCATTATTTTATTTAATAATAATTTATTAAATTATAAAAGTTTAAAAATAAGAAGTTATATAATAATTAAATAGTAGTGTCGATTAAATAAAAATATCAAGTAACATTCACAAACATTTTAGTTTGAATAAAATTATAAATGAGTGGTAATTTATGTATAGTACTAATTCTATGTAGATTATATAATTATAAATTAAGATAATTATAATTATCAATTTATATTAATAAATTAAAATCTTTATTTAACAGATTAATTATTTTTTATATTATTTTGTTTAATAATACCAATATTTATTATTAAAACCTTAATTTAATGGGATAAATATTTTTTTGCATTATCTTGTTTAATAATAATAATAATATTTATTATGTTTTAAATAATAATTCATTAACATACAGAAAAATAAAAATAAGAATATATTTTAAATAAAAATATAAATAAAAAAGAAATTATATAATAAATATAAATATAGATTAAATAAAAATATTAAGTGATATCCATGAATATTCTAATTTCTATAAAATTAAAAATTGTAAATAAGTAGTAATTATATAAAATATTAATTTTTTGTAAGATAATTAAGATAACTAAAATGAAGTGTCATGTATCACAACTAGACTCTACTTTTATATATAATATATATAATATTATATATTACAAATGAGATCAATATTATCTAAATTATTTAGTATAAAAAATAAAATTTTTATGTAACTATCGTCATATCTTATATTTTCTAGAATAATAATTTAATTATAAAATTAAATTTTAGTAGAGTTGGGTTACAGAATTATATTAGAATAATAAAGGAAAAGAATTGAGTTAAATTACCATACACCATCAAGAATTCTAATAGAGTTAAATTACAGGGTTGTATTAATATAATGAAAGGTTAGATTATGGAGTTGTTTGGCTTCTAACTAAATACCAAAATTTATTAAAAGTTATAAAAAATTATACTTTTTTCTAATTAAATTTTATCATATATCACATTTACATTAAATCTTTATACTTTTACTGTACTTTTTAGATAACTTTTTTTTTCCAACCAAACACCCTCTAAAATTAAATTGAACATTTGCGGATGGCGCAACAGGAGCATACAAAAGGAACCGCAGGCGAACTTCACTCTAGTAATCGGTTTCTGCAACCGTTCTTTATTGCTGTGAAAATATATAGAGTCTGATATATTGAAGCAGACGAGAGACTTCTCTATCAATGGTGGTCGCCTCCGGAACAAATTCATTTGCCAAGGAGATGGCCATCCGCAGGCGGATTGCCAGCATGTATTTTCTCTCTTATCTCTCCCTCTCATTACATACATGTATATGTATGGATGATTTGATTTTGGGGTCTGCTCGTGCACGTTCAAGTTCGGTTTCGATATAGTTTGATTGTGACATACGTGATGAAAGGGGTAAAAAGGGGGAAAATACTGGGGATTTTTGAAGATTGAGCTGTTGAATCCCAACATTAGGTTTTGGGGAATCTTCTAGTGAAAAGATTAGTTTGACTTTCATTAATTGGACTTGGAATATGAAATTGATATTTCAAGAAGAAAATGATAAAAAATCCGCTCGAAATTTTGTAGATTTGGTAACTGTATGAAGACTATTTTCTTACATGTGGTTTTTAGTTTTTAAATTAAATCTATATGGTCATACATCAAACTTTTGGTGAGAATATTGTTTGCAGTTGTAGATTAAATTGTTAATTTGGTTATTCCAGCTTCAACATCACAAAACACATTTTTTTTCTGAACCATTGTTTGTTTGTTTAGATTTATTTCCATTTATTTTGGAGAAAAGTAAGCAGAAAAATTAAGTTTTTGTAAAATTCTACTGGGTTTCATGCCTTTAAGATGTACTGGACAATGTTCTTGAAAGCATCTTTTACTTATTATTATTATTCTTATTATTATTATTATTATTTTGGTTTACCTAATATTAAGACAGGAAAAAATAAAAAATAAAAAAATAAAAAGATAGAAAAAATATGATTGGTATATTAGACATCCATGGTTGATTGTCTAGAGCAGTGACTTGGGCACAATTTGAAGTGTGTAGTTGCTGTTCTCGTAGTAGACTGCAAGGCAAACAAAAAGATTCTTATAGTAGAAAAAAAATTCCTTAGAACCTTCTATTGTTTCATCTCTAAGGCTTTGATAAGTCATAAGCTGTAGGATGGTGAGTGAAGCATCTAATTGCAAATTTGACATCCTAGCTATTTATTTTTTTGTGATTTTGGCTTCTGCATTAAGCTCATTGGGTTTTTGATTACCACTTTGATTCTAATTAATGTTTATGGAACGTTATAATAATGATTGTCATTTATTTTCTTCATTTCTATTTTGCACAATTTTCACAGATTTAATAAAAGAGAAGAGGATTTCCCATCATTGAGAGAATATAATGATTACTTGGAGGAAGTGGAAGACATGAGTAAGTTTTTGTAGTTTTGTTCTATATTCTAAAGAGTTCTTGAATAAAAATGCTTCAATTCTTCCCAAAATGCAAGCATCCTAGGGCCTAGGATTAGGGATATAGGCATCTCTTTAGTAGGATTGTGTTGTCACCTATTCCCTTGAATTGTGATAGAAAGTTTGGTACGGTGGTTCTCCTCTCTGGTCATGAGGTTTGTTATTTGGTTCTATAATCTCCTCTTGGGATTAGATTTGATGTGACAACTACCCCTATGTGGACTTGATCCCCATGTGTGCGGGGTGCCAAAAAATCTACCACTGAGGCATGTGAATCACTTTTATCCCGCATTGCATGGCTTGAGTGAAGGTGAGGTTATGTGCCATATATATAGGCTCAAGATCTAGTTGATATAAGGTCTTTTAAAACCATGTGGGCCAATGGCCGAAGTGGACAGTATCATACCAATTGGATTTCGTTGTGACACAATGGTATCAAAGTCAAGCTCAGCCGAAAGTGTGGGGCCAAGCAGGGACATGTACCCAAAGGGGGTAGAGATTGTGACAAAATGGTGAGGGAGAGGTTCTTAATGGATCAGTGGTGCATGAGCGGGCACCTATGTGGCACTAGGCACCGTCTATGTGGGGGTGCTGAGCAAGCTACGTCCGAAGCACAATGAAGCACTCCTATTCCACATCATTGGCTAAGTGGACGTGAGGTTATGTGTTGTATATGTTGGTCTCAAGATTTACTTGGTATGAAGCCTTTTACAGTTGTGCAATCCAACGCCCAAAGCGGACAATATTGCATGATTTTGATCGTGTTGTGGCATTGGCTTGTTTCTTTTTGTGCCCTTCGTCTCTCTCAGAGGATTTGGGTTTATCTTCATTCTATTTCTTTTTTCAACAATAAAATCTTGACTTGGTTACTGAAGAAATTAATTCCTTTTGTA
The DNA here is from genome assembly GCA_019916065.1 of Vitellaria paradoxa. Taxonomy (NCBI): domain Eukaryota; kingdom Viridiplantae; phylum Streptophyta; class Magnoliopsida; order Ericales; family Sapotaceae; genus Vitellaria; species Vitellaria paradoxa. The sequence continues at coordinate 53,513,183 of CM034235.1, read as the reverse complement.
GCTTGTAACTTGATTGAAGGAATAAATGTTCATGCTATTGAAGAAAAGATTGCACAGTACCAGAAAGAAAATGCTGAGCAGATAATGATCGCTCAAGCTCGTAAGGTTTGTAATTGATTCCACTGAATTGTTTGGCATCTGTTCAATATTCTCTTGGAATAGTCTTATTCTGGTTATTTTATTGAGACAGGCTGAAGAATATGCAGCAGCATTGGCCGCAAGCAAGGGACAATCTGTGCAAGCTGATGGTGATGCGGTGAGAAGTTCACGTGCACTGTCATTTAATATCTTTGGTTATGCATTAACTGCTAAATTCTTTATTAGATATTGTTAAGTGGCACTGCAAGTATGCATTCAAAGTATGCAGTCAAAAACAAGATTGTTGATTGCTTGGAATCAATAGATCATTTTTGTTTTATTTATTTATTTATTTTTTTTTGATAAGTAATAATGAAATTGTATTAGAAAGGTATCAAGGGAATGCCACCCCTTTGGAAAAAGCCATAAGAGAGGCCTAGAATGACACTTTGAAATGCTCAACAAAATTAAGAAGCTATACAATTCCAAATATGTTCCACCAGATAACCCATCTATAACAAGTACAAACAAAAAGCTTTTGATTGTATACATAGCCATTTCAACTCCTTGAAAAGATATTCTATTCCGTTCCATCCAAATCAACCAACATGAGCAAACAGAAATAATTTTCCACACTTTTTTCATTCATTTTTTGAACTTTCTTGCCCTATCATGGTGCAAAAAGATACTTGGCCTTTTCTGGAAACACACAAGGTATGCCAAAACGAGATAAGGCTAACTTTGGCAGCTCCTTTGTCTAGACGCAGTGCGTGAAAGGTGATCGATAGATCTGGCCTCCTTTCAAAGAAAATGCCAATTAATGGTGACATGCTATTTAGTAATATAATTATCATTGAAAAAAAAAAAAAAAAAAGCATAAAGTTACCTTTGGGGTGTTCTAAGGGACCATAGCGATTTCCAAGGGAAGTCCACCTCTATTCTACCCTCTGAGACATGGTAGAAAGACTTCATTTCAAAGATCACTGATTTAGATTCTCTCGAGTTTATGGTCTAAGGGCATGTGACAGATCAACTCAGCGAAGTCATGTACTAACTGGTTGATTTAATCACTTGAAATTCTATTGCATCCATCCTGGAGGGCTGTAGCCTTTACTAACTACACTTTCCCATGTTTACTTTTAATTATTGTCATTCCCATGTGTATGAAATTGATAATAGTAATTGATGATATTTGCCAACCTAAATGTTTCATGTGTCCTTCTGTTTGAACATGGTGATTCATATCTATTTAGAAACTATAATTGATTAAGTTGTTTTTATGAGATTTTACATTTCACTTGAACCACAGTAAATATACACATTCTGATTACATTTACTATGTCTACCTTTTCTGTTATGTTGTAGCTCTTTTTAAGCTTCATGTGTAATGCAATAGACTTTATTTCTCTACAGTGAGACAATGCTTCTAGCTCTGCAACTTTGTGGTATCCTTCTAATTGATACAAAATGTAACAACTAAGGTTTAGAATCTTATCCTTCTAACTCCATTCTTTGCTAAGTTCCCTGGCCTTGGATCTTGCAGAAAGTTAGAATCTATCTGTATGTATGCTTGTTCTCTTCATTTGCATATGTTATTCTTGATCCATGGAACAGCAATGAAGGCTAAACAAAGTTCTGAAGGACCTGACTAGATCAAAATATTAATTTTAAGCCTCAATATTTTATTAGTTTTTACCAAATGATCTGCTGTACTTGGTTGCATGGATTTTGAAACCTATGTAATGATTAATTGCATGGAATTTGAAACCTCAACTCAGCTTCACCTTTTTCCAAATAAATTGGGTCTTTATATTGATTCTTGTCCTCCATTCTGCTCGGTTAAAGGCCATTTCCTCTATTAAACCATATCAAGCCCCCTCTTTCTTTATTATTTCTAATCACGTTAGTTTGGGTCTACGCTGTCCCCTTGCATTAACTACGATTTGGATGCTATCACTCTTCCTACTGGTCACATGCATCCGGTCATGGTTTTGGTCTTCACATGCAACGGTTAAAATTACTTTTCATTTGGTTATGGTGGAAAATGGAGGAAAAAAAGTATGGAATTTGAGATATGAAAAAATAAATAAATAAAATTAGAAAAATAATATATTGAGAAATACCTTGTACTTTCTAATCCAATCAAATAAGAAATTAACTTTCTACTATTAGTATTGATCATTGACAATTATTTTTTATTATGTTGTATTATTGGTTCATAGTTTGCAATGCACAAGGCTGGTTGTCCTCTCTTTTATTTGAAGCTCTACCATCTCTAGCCTTTGCATAAAATTTAAATAATATGTTATGTTGATCCTTTATATACTATACTATTTGAAAAATGATACTTAGTCTATAACTAAGAATTGCAAGTTTGGGTATTGCAACAGCTTTAGAAGCAAGACATCATTCATAATTTCCCCCCCTCCTCACTCCGTTTTCTTTCTTTTTCAAAGGTTCTACCCCTTGAGCAGCTTCTCTCAACTGTTTTTGGAATCCCATTTCACGCACACCTTCCTCACTTCACTCCTAGCAAGACAATAAGCTTGTTCAGCTAGGTTAGCATGGGAATATGTGTATGGTTATTTGGAATATATGATATATCTATGTTTATTTTCAAGACTCAATGTGCTTCCTAGCTTCATGTTAGTTACCCTAGCCTTCTAGAAGCTCCAGCTGGTTTACTTTGAGTTGGTTTCTGCATGGTGTACAAACCAAACCAAACCAAACTAAGCCTTTTCCCACTAGGTGGGGTCGGCTAACTAATCAATGGAAAACTATAATTTTCTCCTCGGTTCCCAGGCTAACTGATCAACGGGTATTCTCATACCATAGACATATGATGAGCACAAGGATCTGTTGAGTGCATGATGTTGCACTTTCATGTGCCTTTACTTTTCCAGCAGCAGAGGTTCCATTTTGTCTACATGGACCTAGGATGATAATCATGCTATGGTAATAGCATGTAGCCGTCGTCATTGATTCCAATACTTCTGCTTACAGTGTTACACTTTCTTGAATGCTTTGCCGAATGAAGTTTTTCCTAATTTAATAAAGGTACATTTGAGCTTATATTTTGAAAGAATCTGGTGCTTCCTGCTGAGCCAGTCAACAAATCAGGTCCTTTTGGTAGAGAGAGAGCAGAATGGAATGTTGGCCTATATTATTTCTCTTTTAGTGTCCTGTTTCTGTAAATCCAGATCAACTGCAACATACATCTTATATCTGAATGGATCAATATTCAGAGTGATTGAATTCTTTTGAAAACTTATTTCCTAGGATAATTTTTTTGGACCTTGCATAAGGTCTTATAGTCACCAGGACTGGATCTGAATGAAGATGCATCCCCAATTTTCCACCTTGCTATACCTGGTAATCTGAAGAGATCTATCTCATGTAGAAAATAACTTAGTCCAGGAAATCTTTTGATGTGAATGGACCAATTTAGGAACACTGACAGATGAATGAGAAATGGTGAGGATTTACTGAAAGGAGTTTATTCATCTTCTGACTTGATCGTGACTTTGAGGACCAACTAGCATGGTAGCACATAAGCAATAGAGAGAGAGAGAGAGAGAGAGAGAGAGGGAGAGAGAGAAGGGGGGAGTATTTCCTTGGGTAGTCCCAGTGCTTTTGATATGCTATGCGTGTACTAGTTACATAAACTTCTCAATGCCTTCCTGCATTTGTAGTGCTTTACCATAGCAAACTTCCCAGGGCTGTTGAATCAATAAAATAAAATAGAAGCGACAAGTATTACTGTCTTGGTATTCTGTGCATTTTGGACTTATGAGTTAATTATTAGAGGTTTAGGGGATACCTTGAGTAGTGATGCAAACAGGCTAGGTACCCACCTAATTGGTTATTACTATTACCAAATCCATTTATTTTCCTTTGACTGTTACTATCCAAAATCTGGTCATTTTATCAGCTAGAATCCCAAACTTGTTTCGTCCCAAAATATCTGCTTAAAAAGATTCACTTATTCAAATAAACTACAAAGAACATAGTACATATAACTTCATCACTACTTATATATTCAAATGATTTCACGAAACTAATCATTTGACTATCACTTCAAAATATGAGTCACCTAACAATAATAAATATCAGATAGTCATAGGCCCACGAGTTTAACTAATTTTTTAAACGTATATGATGTATTATATTATATTAAATGGGTGTATAGCAGGTACTTTATAAGTATAAATGGGAGTTGACTACCGTGTATTGGGTGCCTTACAGACAAAATCCCAAACCCGTTTCAAACCGGCACGAGTATTAAATTTCAATCTTAAACCCGTCTCAATTCTATCAGGATATTTTCTAACAGGTTTTTAATGTGTTTGGTTAGGTCAGGTACCCTTTTGTACTCATTTCCATTGACATCCTTGTACTGGAGAACGGCATTATTGTCAACATTAATCCATCATGTGCCTGGGTCCAGTGATAACGTGATGTGGATTTTCTGTCTTATGTTTTTGTGTCTTTGTTTTAGCTTGTAGTACTCACAACTTTTGATACCTTAATGTGGTACTTCTGCTTTCATATCTTGATTAGATAGCCAGGAAGACATTTTGACTTGATTAGATTATATTTCTGCTTTTGTCTTTTCTGCTATCTTTCCTGATCCACATTCTGTGTTTGCATTTACATGTTCATCTTTGTGTTTAGGATCCTGCATTTTCAATCATAGATGTACGCTTTTTTGAATCTCTATTATTCTATGGTAGGAACAATTAACGAGATGAAATCTTAAAATGGTTTCAAGACCATTACTTTGGTGGCTAATGTTAATTAGTTTGCTGCTGCCTCCTCTCTGTCTTTTATTTTCTTGTCAATATGTCATTCATTATTTAGGGATTCATCTTCTTTCGAGAATATATCATTCATTATTTAGATCATTTCTTTAAGAAAGGGGATTCATCTTCTTTCACGAATACAGCTCCATCATCACCTCTATGAGGCCTGTCTTTGAATCCCCCAAAAATTTTGAAAATTCAATACTTCTCCTGGCCCTTGAATATCAAGTATTCATTTATAGGCTTATTCATTTATAGGGTTACTAATTGGCCCTTGGATTTCTTTGCCTCCTCCTTTGGTTGTGTAAAATTAATGCAATACCTGGATAAATGGGCTTGTCCTCTCATTGAGCTTCTGCATTTTATTCTTCTTTTGTTAAAATAATCAACTGTATAAATGAACTCGTATTGTCATTAGAATTCTTCTAATGTAATTGAGACATCACATGTTTTCTGAACGATCAATTTTTTTTTTTTTTTTGGGTAGCAGAGCATGAGCCAGAACTCTCAAGGAGTCGGTGGTGTAGCCCAGGGACAGTATGCCCCAGCAATTGCTGGGAGTGTGCAGCCGCGGCCAACGGGCATGGCTCCACAGCCTATTCCAATCGGGTCAAATCCGGACATACTAGCAGCTTATGACATCGACGATGAAGAAATGATGAAACTGCGAGCGGAGAGAGGTGGAAGAGCCGGGGGGTGGAGCCTGGAATTGAGCAGGAAACGGGCGCTTGAAGAAGCCTTCAGTAGCATTTGGATTTAAATACACTCCTATTGCCAGCTCATATACTGCACCGGCTAGTTCCTCTTCCAAGCAATTTTCTTTCAGTTCTCACACGGCGGAAGAGAACTCCTTGTAGCAGTGAAAAGTGCAATGAACTTGCCTTCTGGTGTGGTTATTAATTCTCATCATGTGCTGGTTATTCACTTGAAAGAAAAAGCCACAATTAGGAATACTTATACTGGATTTCCTTATGTACATGTAGTCCGGTTTTGTAAGATGAATTCCCTTCTTATGTATTGTCCAGTTGTGTGGCATCAGGGAGCCGGATTTTTGATTTCTTTTTTTTTTTTTCTTTTTCCTCCCGTTTTATCAATTATATATATATTTTTATAATTATATCTAATGGAATTTTTTTTTCTCTCACCTTTTTCTTCATTTTAATTTTACGTGACGTATTTTAATACTCTCTGTTTTTTAAGTACTTCCTTTTTCATTAAATATATATATATATTTGGTCACTTTTCTTTTCCGTCATCAAGAGAAAGGTTGACATTTGTCAAACACTACAAAAGAAAGAAATTGGAAGGAATTTAATTTTGTAAGATGAATTGCCCGTCCAGATTGGTGGCGTAGGGCAGCTAGATTATTGAATTTTAAATTTTTTTTTCTATCCAGTTTTATCAGTTATGTATTATATATATTTATTATTATATTAATTTTTTTTCCTTTCATCTTTTTCTTCATTCTCATGACATGTTTTAATACTTTTTATTCTTTAATTACTTCATTTTTCATTCACAAAACATTGATTTTTTTTGTCACTTTTTGTCTTAACAGTCAACAACAGAATAGTCGATACTTGTCAAATGCTATAAAAGAAAGAAATTAGAAGGAATTTAAATTTGACAAAAGGGGCAGACAAAAGTAATATTTATTTACTTTAATATACAAATGGATGGCATCTATTCAATTTTGTAATTAGAGATATTTTGATTTCAATTTTTTTTTTGATGGGTCTGATTTTAAAATTTTGTAAACTAAATTTCGTTTTTAATACTTTTCTCAATTGTATATGAAGACATACTTACATCCATTTGAAAACACTGAGTTAAGATTCTCTCCTGTAAATTTTTTTATCTTTTTTGCAATTTTCCCGTAATATAAGAATTTAAAACGAAAAATAAATCAAATTCAGGAATTCACTATGAAGGCTGTGTTGTTTTAGACTTTTTATGATTTTATCCATCAACTAATATCAATCACATTCAGGTACCATTCTTCTTCTTCCATATATATATATATATATATATTTCAAATTGTGTACAATTTTATTTACCAAATAAATAAATAAATAAAAATGTTATTATTACACTCTTTTTTTTTTTTGGGTATGATTGCTTTGATTTTATTATTACACATTTGTCAAAATATTTTATTATTGAAGAGACCTCCCTTGGAGTCTTAAAAGAAAAAAATAAATAAATCGTGAAATTATTATTATTACGGTTTTTCTATTCTTTTTCTCTGGGTTCCAAACAGAGCACAAGAAAGATCCCAGCGAGTAGGTGAACACGGGAGAACTGAGGCTGATCTAATATTAGCGGTTATATTTTGTCCGCTGCTTCAACGTCCATTATCTGAACTCTCTCTCTCCCTCTCTCTCTCAATTTCCACTGTCACACAGGTATGTTAATTTTCTAGGGTTTCATTTCCCTATCTCTGCTCAGTCTCTTCCCAAATCATCACTTTCCAGTAATTTCCTCAGATTTCTTACTGTCAGTGTGGGTTTACATCTACAATTTTACATGTCATTTGAACTGAATTGTAGCGTTTCGATGAATTGACCCGACGAATTTGCAGTTTTACGGCAGTTTTTTTCATGGCCTCTTTGAAATTCTCCATTTCATCCAAGAACCTTAATTTCACTGTTGGCTCTTCGCAATTGTCGGGTCAGTGTTCAGTCTCTCCGTTTACTGGTCCATGTGTCATCAACTCTTGCACTACGTTGAAGAGAATTGGGGTCTCTCGATTAGACACCGAGTTTTCAGACATTTTGGGTTCGGATGAGGTTGATAACTCTATTGATGGTTCCAATGAAGTTTTGGGTAGTGAGGATTTGGTTTTGGAAGACTTGAAATTTTCTCATGAATTTCGAAGGGGTAGGAGAAAAGTGTGGAAAAGGTTACGGGGCGTGAAGGGAGCAATCAAAGATGTGAATTTGAAGCGTAATTCTAGAGGGACTGAGTTAGAAAAGCAACAAAGTGAGAAGCCCGTGTCTGTCAATGAGGAAAGTAGTTTGGATTTTGTTTCTGGAATTGAAAATCTTTTAGACGTTGATCTTGATGCCATTGGGCCGGAAATGAGTCCAGAGAGTTGTAACTTTATGTTAAAAAGGTTAGAGAGTTGCAGTGACAGCAAAGCTCTAAAGTTCTTTGAGTGGATGAGAAGAAAGGGAAAGTTGAAGCAGAATGTAACTGGATATAATTTGGCTCTCCGAGTGGTGGGTAGGAAAGAGGATTGGGATCTGGCAGAGGTAATGATTAGGGAGATGGCTACTGAGTCAGGTTGTGAACTGAATTTTCAGGTTTTTAACACACTAATTTATGTTTGTTCTAAACGGGGGCATGTGGGTACTGGTTCAAAGTGGTTCCGTATGATGTTGGCAAATGGGGTTCAGCCTAACGAGGCTACCTTTGGTATGCTCATGAGTCTTTATCAGAAGGGTTGGAATGTTGAGGAGGCAGAGTTTACATTTTCCCAAATGAGGAAATTTGGAGTTAGATGTCAGTCTGCATACTCGGCAATGATCACAATCTATACCCGTTTGGGTTTGTATGGTAAAGCGGAAGAAATTATTAGCTTACTGAGAGCTGATGAAGTCGTCTTGAATATGGAGAACTGGCTGGTGTTACTTAATGCATATAGTCAACAAGGCAAGATGGAGGAGGCTGAGCTGGTATTGTTTTCAATGCAAGAAGCTGGTTTTTCTCCAAATATAATTGCGTACAATACACTAATCACTGGATATGGGAAGGTATCCAAAATGGAGGTTGCACATCACTTGTTCCAGAACTTCAAAGCCATCCAAATAGAGCCTGATGAAACAACTTACAGGTCTATGATCGAAGGGTGGGGTCGAGCCAACAATTACGAAGAAGCACAATGGTACTATGAGGAACTTAAACAGGCAGGATTTCTACCTAACTCATCCAACCTGTACACGATGATTCATTTGCAAGCAAAGCATGAGGATGAAGAAGGTGCCATTTTAACACTTGAGGATATGAAGAAGATTGGTTGTCAGTATTCTTCGGTCCTTGGTATTCTTTTACAAGCATATGAGAGAGCCGAAAGGTTTGACAAAGTGCCTGTAGTCCTGAAAGGCTCCATTTATGAACATGTGTTGAGTAATCAGACGTCATGCTCTGTTCTGGTCATGGCTTACGTGAAACACTTCCTGGTGGCTGATGCAATAAAAATTTTACAGAACAAGAAGTGGAAGGATCAGGATTTTGAGGATAACTTGTATCATTTGTTAATTTGCTCGTGCAAGGACTTGGGTCATCTTGAGAATGCTATCAAGATATATTCCCACATGCCAAAATCTGACAAGCCAAACTTGCACATTATGTGCACTATGATTGACATTTATAGTGTCAGGAATCTATTCAAAGAAGCAGAGAACCTCTATCTGCAGTTGAAGTCCTCAGGTATTGCCTTGGACGTGATTGCCTTTAGCATTGTTGTAAGAATGTATGCTAAAGCTGGAAATTTAGAAGATGCCTGCTCTGTTTTAGACGCAATGGACAGACAAAAGGACATTGTTCCGGACATTTATCTTCTCCGTGACATGCTTCGTATTTATCAGCAATGTGGCATGCTAGATAAATTGGCAGATTTGTATTACAAAATCTTGAAGAGTAGAGTAACTTGGGATCGGGAAATGTACAACTGTGTCATAAACTGCTGTGCTCGTGCATTGCCAGTTGATGAGCTCTCAAGGCTGTTTGATGAGATGCTTCAGCGTGGATTTGTACCTAATAACATTACCGTCAATGTGATGCTCAATGCTTATGGAAAAGCCAGGCTTTTCAAGAAAGCTGCAAAGGTGTTCTGGATGGCAAGAAAACGAGGCTTGGTTGATGTCATCTCTTACAATACTATTATTGCTGCATATGGCCAAAGTAAGCACTTAAGGAACATGTCTTCAGCTGTCAGAAAGATGGAATTTAATGGATTTTCAATTTCTCTTGAAGCGTACAATTGTATGTTGGATGCCTATGGTAAGGAAGGTGAAATGGGGAAATTTAGAAGTGTCTTGCAGAGAATGAGGGAATCAGGTTGTGCTTCTGACCACTATACCTACAATATTATGATTAATATATATGGAGAGCAAGGATGGATTGAAGATGTTGCTGGTGTGCTAATGGAATTGAAAGAATCTGGTCTTGGGCCTGACTTGTGCAGCTATAACACGTTGATAAAGGCATATGGTATAGCAGGCATGGTTGAAGATGCTGTGACCGTGGTGAAGGAAATGCGAGAAAATGGAATACAACCCGATAGATTAACCTACACTAACCTGATCACAGCGCTGCGAAGGAATGACAAGTTCTTAGAGGCTGTTAAGTGGTCCTTATGGATGAAGCAGATGGGGCTGTGATGCACAAGAAACTAATTTAAAATACCTTTTGCTAGTCTGCTGTTCTAGCCTTTATTCAGCCAACATCAGATTGGATTTCTGCCCTGACTTCTACATTCAAGTATTCATTGCCCGTGGTGAGTTTTTCTTTTTTCTTTTTAAAGTTTTTTTTTATTTATATTTAAAAACTAATTTGCCTGAACTCCTTTAATTCATTTACAATAACATTCCTGGCTATAGTCTGATCTCAGGAGAGAGATTTGATGGTGACCATAATAATAATCAACTTAGTTATAACTGCATAGTGAAAACTAGACGAGCTGCATAAACCATCAATCTAGTACGAGAATCAATGCTTTCTGTAACTTAATTTGATCTTTGCACACGCATGTTTTCTTTCATCTTTATTTGTTTATTTATTTTTTTGATGAATAAAAATTTTATTAGAAACAAATCATTGAGATAATAAAGCCACAAAAACAGCTACAACCCCTCCCAGTCCTACGCTGACATGCTCTCGATGAAGGACAAAAAAGATTCCAAATCTAGATCCAACCCTCCCACTCTGCAACTATATGAGCAAGACAAAAAAAAGGCTCTTGAACCTATTCATTGGCATCTCAGACCCTTCAAAAAATCTTCTGATCCTTTCTTCTTACACACCAAGCAAAACAAACAAAAGAGAACATCTCCTGTTGACACAGCTTGTAGTCCTCGCCAAAACCTCAAAAAAGACTGTAGATCCTTTGGGAATATCCAGTTTGCACCAAAAGAAGCTAAACTCAGATCCCACAACTCTTGAGTCCACTTGCAATGAATAAATGTTTCAATAGTTTTCCCCTGTGCTTTACAAAGATTGCACCTGTTAACTAAAATCATCCCTCTGTTGCAACTTGTCAATAGTAAGAATCCTCCCCACCCAGCGCTCCAGATAAAAAAAAACACAGCATTAGAAGGCACCGAATCCAAAATATTTTCCAAGGGAAGCTAACCTTTCCTCTTCTCCCTCCCATTGCTTTGTAACCAGTTTTCACATCATAATCACCTGATTTTGGAAGCCAACACTTAACCCTATTTTCCCCCTCTGTAACCTTTGTCCTCTGGATGCACGCGTATGGTTTGAACGGCTGACTACTGAAAATTAGCTTACAAATTTGTTAGAGCTATGAACTTATGCGAAAAGTAATAAATCTTTTAAGTTAAATTCATTTCACACTACTTTTTCTTGAACTAGATGTGATTACACATGCAATGCATGTGATAATTATTTTGTAAAATTTAAATGGTCTAAGGATAAAAAGGTAAAAATAGATTTTAGTTTAAAACTTGTGAGGAAATTACCAGTAGTTATTGGAAGTTACTACTTTACAAAACTTAGGTGGTTGAACGGCATAGGAGAAAGAAAAAAAAAAATGCTTCTCCAGAAATTGGCTTTACCATTTTTAGGCTTCGCCATATATCCCTATTGTTTCCTTGTTATAATAGAATAGATGTTATATGCAAACATTTTTCTGGTTGAAACTTCTCAAACATTACTCCATCTAACATTTTTCCTTCTATTTTATTTTTTATTGCAGGTTGAGGGGGTTTCCTTTTATCACAAATACTGGGAGGTGACACAAGTGTTTAAACTGGTTGACAACTTTGCATCAGCACCACCATTCATCACCTATCTTTATTAACTACACTATTTTCTGCTTCTTAGAGAGGTGACTCTTTACCAGATTCTTCACCTTTGGTGATGAATTTTCAGCCCATCTTAAGTCAGAGGTAGAGGATGGAACTCATGTTTATCTTTGATTGGCTTCATAAATTTATAGATTTATATAACAATCTTCTACCCCCTTCAAGTTATAAATTTATTAATTGGCTTTCCTCCTGATAAATTTTGATGTCTGAATTATGCTATTTGTAACTAGCCTCGCCTCCCTTTGTATGTTGAAAATTGAAAAAAGGATTTTATGAATGATACTGATAAAAATATGCACTGGGGTTGACTTGGATGATCTAAACTTCATCCCTTTTAAAGGGGACATAAATGGCCACTGCTCACTGATGACCACACACAATTGAACAGGGTAGTGTGAACTTACTAGTTTCCAACTCTAAATATATTTATTATTATTACTATTATTAATCCAAAGGCCCATTTTTGTGAACTCATTGAGTAGAATTTCATCAAACAAAAGCCAGTATACGGTATTACATGCAAGGCTTGTAAACTTGATGCATTTTTATTATACTTCATAGAATAAACAAATCCCATCGATTTTTTTTTTTTTTTGGGTTTTTTCACTGGGTGTTGGGTGTGCTTGGATTGAAGGTTTGATGAGAGAAGGAAAAAAAAAAAAAAAAAAGGAAAAATATAAAATCTCAAATGCATATTATTTTTTGAATGGATTAAAAATAAAAAATATTTATCAATAATTTAGTTTTTAATTTAATTATTTTTAATTTATCAAATTCTATGCGTTTTCATAGCATTTTCCATTATGAAGTAAGCAAGACTAGTAAATTTGAATCATCTAGCCTTCCATTTTTTATTTTGACACTTTAAAACATGAATTTGTGGCGAGAAAAATAGCAGTGAAGAGAAAATAAAATTATTAAATTTGTATTATTTTGTTAAGCTTACTAAGACTATAAAAAAGTCGAGTTGAGTAGAGCAAATTTGTTTGTTAAATTTATTGGCGAGTTGAAGCTTGAATTAAGTTTTGAACGAGTTTGGGATATTGTGTTCAAACTTTTTTGTTAAGTTTATTTGAAAATTGGGTCAAATTTACTAACAAGCATCTAATTGAACCTACACCAGCTTGTTCTTAAGTCTCTTAATGAGCAAATTTAACAAATAAGTAGGTTTTTCAATAAACTAATAAGTAATTTATTTATTTTATTAAAAAAAAGTTGTAAATTAACAAACATAAGTTATAACTAAGAAAAGTTAATAAAACCTTATAATCAATCTTAATTATAATCTAATTAAAACAATATTTACAAACATTGAAACAAATATGATCGTGAGTTATAAATAAGTATATTTATGATGATGAAGGAGCATGTTCGCGAATTCATGTGAGGCTTATCCAGTTTGCTCAAATGCGCGTGTAAAAATTTTTATTTATTATAAAAATAAATGATATTGATGGGATTAATCTATGGTTTGGCTAGCATGCATTTACACAGATGTCTATATATGTAAATGTCTGTAAGCAAAATAATTAATACCTAGTAATTCAGAAAATCTATATAGGTGTTCCCAAATTAAAATAATTAAACGCCACAGCCATAAAATCAGTAGTTGAGGGTTCAAAATTCCGTTTCTTTCCTTCAAGAACGCTTCACATGGTATTTGTCTATACTTGTTCAAATTTTAAAGTATATATTTAATTTTAATTAATTGGACCAATATAAAGCGAATTTATTAGATAATTGTTGTAAGAGTACTGTAATTTCCAAACTCGAATTAACACTCTAAAGGGTGAATCTATGATATGGCATTGCTCGGGAGATACAAATATATATATATATATATATATTCATATGCATGACAAATAATTTTTCAGTATTTCTCTTCTTTGAAGTTGTAGTTACACTCTTATTTATCAAAAAGGAAAGAGTGGAAGAATATTACATAAGAATTTATTATACGCGACTGGAACAAACCGATCTGCACAAGGGACAACCATTGTCGGTTGAAAGCCATTTGAACAAGCAGTTCTTGTGAAACAAGTGCGAACAAGGTGTCTTCACAACCATTGTTCTTCTGCGAATCCCCTCCAAACAAATCGAACATGTATCTATTTCTTCCTTGTGATCATCGAACTCCTTCATCAGCTCCAGTTTAGGATCAACCTGGGAAAGCCCTAAAGGCTCGCTCTTCACTCTCTGTTTCACCCAGAGAACCACAGGCTCCGCCAGAGCAGACACCAAGACTCCCCGAATCTGCTGAACTTCAGACGATTTCAATTCCCTCCGAGGAGGAAGAACCCATTCCCATTCGCTCTTTATCTTCTTCCTCTTCTTCTCCTCCTCCTCCTCCTCCTCCTCTTCCTGCCCAGAATCAGCAACTTTTCGTTTTTTAGAACCGGACTCTGAAACATCATTAATGTCAATGTCTTGCTCTGCTTTTTTGGGAGACGAAGAAAAGGCTGCTGATGACGACATTGAAGCCCTCTTTCGACGGGTATACCTCATTGTTCTCGAATAGTGAAGACCGACCATTATTACAATTATGGGTTTTCTGGGTGATTGTCTTAGATCGAACCTAAAGCAACTGAGGAGGTAGCAAGTAATGTCCTTTGTCAATCGTGCGCTGGTTTCTTCTGAGAACAATCCGCTTTCTTCAGTGGCTTCAGAAACCAACTGTTTAATGGATTGTCGGTTTGATAAGCGGCGGAGATCGAACACACACAGTTCATACCGAGCGTTATTGACTCGGAAGAAGAACAACCCTTCTGATTCTCCTACGTTGTGTAGGTTCTCGTTCCACTTCAGCACACGAACGTCCAAGTCTCGTACATGTTCAGTAATACTCACCATCGCTTCGCTCTGTCTCATCAATAAAGGATTCGTTTCCGCATAAATTTACTGGTGACAGTAACGAACTGGGTTCGATAAGATATATATAAAAAGGGGTTCGGGGAAGGGAGCGGTATTTAGAAACGGAGTAGGAATAGGACACCTTACTAGTGTCTGGGGGTGGGGGGAAAGGGATGATTATTTCGAAGCAGAGTAGGAATAGGAAACCTTGCTAATATATTGATAAACATCATTTGATCAATCCTCAAATTTATTAAAATCTTTGTTTTGGTGATTTTTTTATTAATATTCTCTACTTTTTATAACTATTAATATTTTTATAATAATAAAAAGAAGATTTTAGTAACTATCAATTAATTATGTAAATTTAATTTTGTATAGTGCAGTATTTCTTAAATACCTTTTTTAATCACCGACAATTTTTATATTTTTTTATATTTTCTAAATGCCGTTTATTTTTAAATTATTAATATAAATACTATTTAAAACTAATCATTATTCATTTATTATGTATAATTTATTTATACCTTCTTGCAATATATTTTTTTAACAAAATATATTACGATCATTTGAAGATAAATGGTAGAGCTACTGTTTATTATTGGTAAATATTTTTCAAAAAATAATTTTTAAATTTTCATAAAATATTTATATTGAAATAAACAGAGCTAAAATTATAATTAATTTTTTTGTAAATAAAAATTATAATTAATTTTTTTGTAAATAAAAATTATTTTTGTTGAAAAAAGTTAAAAATAAAAAATTACTTACGTGAGTATGATTTGAAGAGAAGATAAATTAAAAAAAAAAGAAAAATTTTCTTCCACTTTCATGTTTGATTTTTGAATTTGGACCAAATAAAAAAATATATATAAATCAAGGAATCCCATTTTTTTTTTTTACTTTCACTTTAATTTCCCTTATTTTTTTCTTCTTAAAGAAACAATGAAAGCCTACATGTAATCCAGCATTTCACGCATATTTTTTTTGTTTTTTTGCAAAATAATAATAATAATAATAAATAAAAAATATATTTAACTTAGAGAATATTTTCCTAAAAATGTTCTTGATAGAAAATAAACAATAAAATATATTTTTAAATTAAACCAGCTTTTCTTTTCTATTAGAATTTTTATATTGTACTCCACTTTACTCTCACTTTGTGCTTTCTCATGTTAAATACTAGAAATGATCCGTCCTAAAGGCATGAAAACATAATGTGGCTTGCAAAGTGTAAAAATATATGTATTTAAAATTTAAAATTTTATATACATTAAAATTAAAATTTTAATTTAAATGCTTATTTTTTAAGAAATTTTTAAAAAGAATTAATGTTTGTATATCACTTTTTTAAAAAATATAAAATTTCAGTTAATTTTCTCTAATAGGTATCTATATATTATTTAAGAAATGTGTAAAATTTTATTATTTATTACGAATATTATTACATTTTTAAGAATATTAATTTAAACCTTTATGGAAAAGTATTTAAAAAAAAATGAAAAAAAGTGAGAGATCATGTTTCTACGGAAAGTTAATAAAAAAACAATCAAAGTAGAGAGAAAAAAGAAGTAATCTTGGTTATTGAACAAATTCAAAGGTTAAAAATATCCCAAGTTCAAATTCTGGAGTTTTCTTAGATGACACAAATATTGTAAAAGTGTATGTATTTAAAATTTTAAGTTTTACATACATTAAAATTGAAATTTTAATTTAAATGTTTATTTTTTAAGAAATTTTTAAAGAAAAATAAAGTCTAAATATCACTTTATTTTAAAAAATTAAAAATTCTTAATTGACTTTGTCTAATACGTATCTGTATTATGTTTAATAAATGTCTAAAATTTTATTATTTGTTACAAATATTATCACATTTTTTATAATATTTATTTTAAAATTTTTATAAAAAAATATAGGAAAAGTGAGAGTATATTTTCATATAAAGTGACCGAAAAGATAATTAAAGTGAAGAGAAAAAAATAATCTTAACTATTGAATAAATTTAACGGTTGAAAATATTCTAAATTCACATCCTTCAACTTACTTAAATATAGACATTTATAAATAATTGCACTCTTTAAACTCTTTCTCTCAAATGAAATACCAGGCTTCATTTTCTCGTCATTTGCTTATGATGCTCTTGATCAGATTTTGCTATAATATTTTAGAGTGTCCTAATATAGTCTTGAGTATTCCAGGGGATTGCAATTTTTTTTTTTTTTTTTTATGGTTTGAAATTTTTTAAAAGTCAAAGAAATACTCTATATTTCCATTTAATATTTTCAAAGCCTAGGGAAATTTTTAAGAAATGTCTCGAATATTATAAAGAACTATAAATATTGCAAATTATAATATTCTAAATCCTAAATGATTTTATAGAAACTAAGAGTAGAAATAAATCGAGTTACTCGTAGGCTACTCGAGCTCGGCTTAAGCTCAGATCGAGTTTGATTTTTAATTCATTTAAATTCGAGCTCGAACCTAGAAAAGTTTGACTCGAAAGGTCGTGAGCAGGTTCGATAAAATTATATATATATTTTTAATAATATTTTTATTATTTTTTATAATATTTTATTTATTATATTTCAAATTAAAACGATGTCGTTTTGGTTTAATCAGGCTATTTGTGAGCCGAACTTAAACCTAAATTCTTTTTTATTGAGTTAAACTCGAGTTTATATAAAAGTTCGAATCGAGCTCGATTTCAAGCTCGAGTTCGGTTTAAAAAGATCCAACCGAACTCGAATAAATTAAAGTTCGGTTCGACTCAACTTGTTTCCAACCCTAATAAAAAGTGTGTCGAAACTAAATTTAGATCCCACATCTCCTGAGTCCACTTGTAATGAATAAATGTTCAATAGTTTGCCCCTGTGGCCCTGTGCTTTACAAAGATTGTACCTGTCAACTAAAATCACCCACCCGTTGCAAATTATTTTTGCAGGTTAAGTGGGTTTCCTTTTATCACAAATACTGGGAGGTGACACAAGTGTTTTAACCGGTCGACAACTTTGCATCAGCATCACCATCTATCTTTATTAACTACACTATTTTCTGCTCCTTAGAGAGGTGACTCTTTACCAGATTCTTCAGCCTTGGTGATGAATTTTCAGCCCATCTTCAGGCAGAGATAGAGGATGACACTCATGTTTATCTTCGATTAGCTTCATTAATTTATAGATTTATATAACAATTTTTACCCCTTCAAGTTGTAAATTTATTAATTGGCTTTCCTTTTTCTGATAGATTGTGATGTCTGAAGTATACTATTTGTAAGTTTCTTCTCTTTGTATGTTGAAAATTGAAAGTAGGATTGTGTGGATAAAAATATGCGGCTTGACTTGGATGATCTAAACTTCGCCCCGTCTAAAGTTGGGACATAATTGGCCACTGCTCAGTGATGACCATAAATAATTGAACAGGGTAGTGTGAAATTACAAGTTCCAACTCTAAACATATTTATTATTATTATTATTACTATTATTAATCTAAAGGGCTTGTAAACTTATTGCATTTTTACTACACTTTATAGAATAAACAAATCCCATCGAATTTATTATTTTTTAATTTTTTTTTTCACTAGGTGACGGGTGTGTTTGGGTTGAAGGTTTGACAAGAGAAAAAGAAAAAAGAAAAAAAGGAAAAATGGGAGGAAATTTTTAAAATCTCAAATGTGTATTATTTGAGTCAATTAAAAAAATAAAAATAAAAAATATTTATCAATAATTTAGTTTTTAATTTAATTATTTTTAATTTATCAAATTCTCTGCGTTTTCATTGCATTTTCCATTACAAACTAAGCAAGACTAGTTCATCCGACCTTTCATTTTTTTTCTTCTGACAAATTTTTAATCTAAATATATCCTTAAAGTATGTATAACACATGAATTTATGGCGGGAAAAATAGAAGTGAAGAGAAAAGAAAATTATTAAACTTGTATTATTTTGTTAAATTTACTAGGGCTACAAAAATGTTGAGTGGAGCAAAGCATATTTATTTGTTAAATTTATTGGCAAGTTCAAGTTTGAGCTGAGTTTTGAACGAATTCAAGGTATTGCGTTTGAACTTTTTTGTTAAGTTTATTTGAAAGTTCGGTCACTTCTAATGAGGCTTTAATTGAGCTTGTACCAGATTATTCACAAGTCTGTTAATGAACAAATTTAACAAATAAGTAATTTTTTAATAAACAAACAAATAATTTTATTTTTTTTTATTTTATTAACAAATAAGTTGTAAATTAACAAACCTAAGTTATAAATAAAAAAAGTTATTAAAACCGTATAATCAATCTTAACTATAATCTAATTAAGACTATGTTTATAAACATTGGAATAAGTAAGTTTGCAAGTTACAAATAAGTATGTTTATGAACAATAAATGAACATATTCGCGAACTCAAGCAAGGCTTACGTAACTTGCTTAAATGAAGGTGTAAATATTTTTATTTATTATAAAAATAAATGGTACCAATGTGATTAATCTATTGTTTGGCTAGCATACATTTACACATATGTCTATATATAATGCATGAACCACTAGTTTACTTGTGTATTTAGTGAAATTTATTATTGTTATTATTATTTTAGATAATATTGAAGTTAACACTGCGCATTTTACATTTGTCATTTATTTTATTTTATTTTTCAAAATACATATTAAACTTACTTCCAAATTGTGTTAATGCAACCTTTTTAAAAATAGTTTGTCCTTAATTTTTACTACACTTACTTTATTTTATAATTTTAAATTTTGACATGGGACATTTCTTTTTCTTTTTTTTAGTGGGTTGGCGTTTGATACAATTAAACGCCTCAATCATAAAATCAGTAATTGTGGCTTTAAAATTTCATTTCTTTCCTTCAAGACCGTTTCGTAAGGTATTTGTCTATAGTTACCCAATTTTTAGAGTACGTGTTTGATTTCAATTGATTACACAAATCAAATTTATTGGACAATTTTTGTAATTTGCGAGTACTGTAATATTCAAAATTGGAGTCAACAATTTTAAGCACCTAATATATGGCATTGCTCGAGAGATACATACATATATAAGAAATATAATTTTTCAGTATTTCTCTTCTTTGAAGTCGTAGTCACACTCTTATTTATCAGAAGGAAAGAATGCAAGAATATTACATAAGAATTTATTATACGAGAGTGGAACAAACTGACCTGCACAAGGGACAACCATTGTCGGTTGCAAGCCATTTGAACAAGCAGTTCTTGTGAAACAAGTGCGAACAAGGTGTCTTCACAACCATTGGTCCTCTGCAAATCCCCTCCAAACAAATCGGACATGTGTCTGTTTCTTCCTTGTGACCATCGAACTCCTTCATCAGCTCCAGTTTAGGATCAACCTGGGAAAGCCCTAAAGGCTCGCTCTTCACTCTCTGTTTCACCCAGAGAACCACAGGCTCCGCCAGAGCAGACACCAAGACTCCCCGAATCTGCTGAACTTCAGACGATTTCAATTCCCTCCGAGGAGGAAGAACCCATTCCCATTCTTTCTTTATCTTCTTCTCCTCCTCCTCCTCCTCTTCCTGCCCAGAATCAGCAACTTTTCGTTTTTTAGAACCGGACTCTGAAACATCATTAACGTCAATGTCTTGCTCTGCTTTTTTGGGAGGCGAACAAAAGGCTGCTGCTGATGACATCGAAGCCCTCTTTCGACGGGTATACCTCATTGTTCTCGAATAGTGAAGATCGACCATTATTACAGTTATGGGTTTTCTGGGTGAAGGTCGTAGATCGAACCTAAAGCAGCTGAGGAGGTAGCAAGTAATGTCCTTTGTCAATCTTGCGCTGGTTTCCTCCGAGAACAATCCGCTTTCTTCAGTGGCTTCAGAAACGAACTGTTTTATGGATTGTCGGTTTGATAAGCGGCGGAGATCGAACACACACAGTTCATACCGAGCGTTATTGACTCGGAAGAAGAACAACCCTTCTGATTCTCCGACGTTGCGTAGGTTCTCGTTCCACTTCAGCACACGAACGTCCAAGTCTCGTACATGTTCAGTGATACTCGCCATCGTTTCGCCCTTTCTCATCAACAAAGTATTTCTTCCTGCATAAATTCCCAGGTGACAGTAAGGAACCGGGTTCGACTAGATATACATAGAAAGGGGTTGGGGGAAGGGAGCGGTATTTAGAAACAGAGTAGGAATAGAAAAGAGGTTGGGGGGGGGGGGGGGGGCAGGGGGGAAGCGGTAGTTGGAAACATAGTCGGAGTAGGAAATCTTAATAATATATTGATAAACATTGTTTGATGAAGCCTTAAATTTATTAAAATCTCAGGTTGGGTGAAATTATTCGCCTTTTTCTATTAATACTTATAACTTCTAAAAATTATTAATATTTTTTTTATAAAAATAAAAAAATTTTTGACAACTATTAATTAATTATGCTATTTAATACTCCTGTTTTAAGCGTGTTTTTTATTTTATAATTTTAAAAATTAAAAAAAAAATAGTTCAAAATGCATTTGATCATTTATATTTTCAAAACCCATTTTAGAAAATAAAAATAGATTTATACATAAAATACAAAATGACCAAAAGTCATTTTATACATTTTTCACTCAAAACAAGGAGAATCCCATGGCACGAAAAACATAAAATTTCAAACAAAATATATTTTTAATATTTTTAAAACATGAATCTTAAAATAAAAAAAATAAAAAATAAAAATAAAAACTAGAAATACAAACCAAATGCCACTTTTTGTATATTTTAATATTCTTTAAATGCCTTTTTTTACTCATCCACTACTTTTATATTTTTTTTATCTTTTCTAAATGTTATTTATTTACAAATTATTAATATAAATTTCATCTAAAACTAATCATTATTCATTCATTATCTGTTATTTATTTATACCTCTTTGCAATATATATTTCTTTAACAAAATATATTACGATGATTTGAAGATAAATTTTATTTTTTAAATAATATTTGTATTGATGGAGCCATTATTTATTACCGTGTAAATATTTTTCATAAAATAATTTTTAGAAAATATTCTTTTAAAATATGAAAAAAAAAATTTCAAAAAAAATTTTATATTAAAATAAGCGAAGTCAAAATTATGACTAATTTTTTTACAAATAAAAATTATTTTTTAAAAAAAGTTAAAAATAAAAAATACTTATGTTCAGCATAATTTGGAAAAAAGATAAATTAAAAAAATAAATTTTTCTTCCATTTTATGTTTGATTTTTGGATTTGGATTGAATAAAAACAAAATATATACATATATATATATATATATATATAAATTAAGGAATTCTTTTTTTTTTCACTTTCCCTTTAATTTCTCTTTTTTTTTTCTTTTCTTTTTAAAAAAAAAAAATAAAGCATGCATCTAATTTGACATTTTACACATATTTTTTGTGCTTTTTTAAATAATAAAACAAATAAATAATATATTTAATTTAGAAACTATTTTCTTAAAATATACTTGATAGAAACTAGAAAATAATAAAATGTCATTTAAAAAATAATAAAATATATTTTTCAAATCAAACAAACTTTTTCTCTCTACTATTTGCACTCTACAAATATATTCTTGCACTCCATTTTATTTTTTCACTAAATAAAATTACACAATTAATTTAATTCTTTCAATAAAATATTTTATGTAATTTTAATTCCTTACATACCCTTCTACAAAAATTCAATTCATATTAACTTGAAAAATTAAAGTGGAGTATAAGAATATATATGTGAATTGCAAATAGGTTTATCCATATATCTATACTATCATATAGTAAACAAAAGGATAAATAGTGAAGTCAAAAATTTTATGAAAGCACTTTTTAGGGAAACTTTCATTTTTATTCATTAATAACTCTTAACTACCAATAATTATTCACCATTTAAAAATGGTGTATAAGTAATTTTTTTAATTTTTATAAGTTATTTAAGTAATTTTACTCTTTCAGTTTTTTGTTTTCCTTTTTAAATGCTCTTTAATCATCTACTACTCTTATAATGTTGTTTTGTTTTATTTAAATGCCCTCTTACTTACTATCTATTTAAATATCTTTAACTAATATTTATTTATTATTTATTATTTAAAATAATTTTTTAATTTTTTAATTAAAATAAAAATTAATTAAAGATACACATAGTGTGTACCCCCTTGCTGGTACAAAATATAAAAACACATCATTGTTCAGTTTAAAAAATATTTTAAGTTTTACCTCAGATGTGATATTTTATTATTTTCTATTTTCTAAAAATATGCAAGCATATTTTCAAAAAAAAAAAAAACTCTTTAAACCAAATATATTTTTCACATGTTTACATTTTCTTGGAAAAGAATAGAAAATAAGTGAAAATGGTCAAAATAAACAATCCTTAACTCGTTTTCAAGTTCTTGAAAAAAAATTAAAAAAATAATAGAGGTTAATAAAGAATTATTTAATGTTTATATTTATAAAAAAAAATATAAAGTAAACCAGTGACTTAATGATGAAGCCACAAATTTCATCAAACTAATTTTTGATGAAGCCTTTTTATTTATTTTTCATTAATAACCTTTAACCACTAACAACCACTCGCTATTTAAAAGTGGTGTATAAGTAATTTTTTAATTTTTAAAAATTATTAAAGTAATTTTACCCTTTTGTTTTTTTATTTTTCTTAAATGACTTTTAATCACTCAATATTCTTATAATATTCTTTTGTGTTATTTAAATATTCCTTAATTACCTATTATCTACTTAAATATCTTTAACTAATAATTATTCATCATTTATTGTTTGATATATTTTTTAATTTTTAAATAAAATAAAAATAATTAAAGATACACACACCCTCTTCTAAAAATCCATAAAGTAGAGTTAAAAATCAAAAACTAAAAATAAATAAAATAATTCTAACCAATAACATAAAAACCTTACATACAATTATAAAGCCATAAAAATTCTAGACCACTACTTGCGTAAAAAAAAAGTGGCTGGCAACTCCATTTTTATTTTTAGGAACATAGGTTCTCGATTTTAGTAAATAATATTTTATTTTTATCATCTAAGTTTGAAATTTACTCAACCTTATTATTTTCATATCAAAGATAATTTTTACATTTTTTTAATAATGTCTTAATTTTTTTTATTTTTTACTTTTTTGTATCCTTCACCTAAAAATCAAGAATGACAAATAAAATTATTTACTTCTTATTCTGTACCAAGTTTACGTAAAGATGTTCTGTTTTCTTTCTTTTTTTATTTTTCTTTTTTTTTTTTTTGAGGGGGGTGTAGAATTTGCTACATTAATTGTTAATAAATATTAGCTTGATTTTAATAATTTTTATTTTATAATTAATTAAATGGTACATTAACCTTTTGAGCAGATATATGCTCTTTAATCTTTATAAATGTATAATTTATGTTTAAAATGATAAAAAATAAGATAAAATAAAATAAGATGAGATAAATTATAAACTCATAATTCATGCAGTGATATAAAAGCTCTGTTTAGAGTAACAAAAAAACTCTAAAAAAGAGTAAAAAAACTCTTAAAAACTCTAAAATTTATTTACTTTTTATTTCACTGCATAAATTACAAACCTAAAACTTATCTCATTTTATCTCATTTTTATCACTTCACACGCACCCAAAAAAATGAATAACTTTTAGAAATTTTTAGATATTTACAACAAAACAGACACAAAATTTTAGAAATTTTCAAATATTTATAGCAAACCAAACCAAGCCTTAGTAATAATAAATCTGAAACCATCCGCTAAGATATCAGCAAGCACTTGTGCCTTCGTGAGTACACCACTGGGAACGGCTTTGGCGTGGCGATTTTTGATAGCCCGAGTACAGTAAAAGTAAACATAAAAACATCTTTACTATGGTCAGTACCCCCTCCAAAGTTCTCTCGAGTGTCCTGTACATGTAACACAATTTGGATTACATCTCCTCTGCTACAAAACCCCTCCTCCTTAATCTATTTTTCACGCTACAAATACAAGTATAAACATATGACAAAGTAAATAAAATAAATAAATAAATAAATAAGAATTTAGTGGTGACCAGCCTCAAGAATAATCAGTAAGTTGAATCAGAATTCATCCCACTTGGAATTCTCTCTTCTTCTCCATAAATCAGCAGAGCTGGGAATAAGGAGTTCTCAGCTTCTGCAATCCCATTGCATACCGGTTTATTTTCCTCGGTAACAGACTCACTGCACTTCTGCAAATTTGGAAAACCTACCAGTTTTGTATCTTGTTCCATGTCCTATCAGGATTGCAGACATGCAGGAAACATCAGAGGTATCCAATTCTCCTGCCTTGGGCCTTCGTAAGCCCAAACCTGAGCTCTCCCCCCCCCCCCCCAATTGAATGTCATTTTGGTTCCAACCCAAGGACAAATCCTTGAAACTTCCTTGGGGAGGGAGAATCTATCTGCTGAAGTTACAAGAATGCTGCAGATATGTGGAGTGTCAGTTGAAGAAGTACGGAGACTCGAGAACCTGTCGCAAGTCAAAGTCGCCTCTATCTGGGAGGGCAGGAAACGTCAACTCTGGATACGATCTCTGGAAGCTTTCGAGCAACTGGGTAATGAGATTTCAGAATTAATACAAGGACATGGAATCAATTAAATTCAAAATTTTCATATTATTTATAAGTCCAACTGTTCAGATCCATGAAGCCAGCGTGTTTGATATAAACGACAAATTAAGTCAATACTTAAGCGCCTACTGCCTCCCCTCGTAAGTACTCTTCTTCTATCCTGTTATTATTAATGTGTGTGTGTGAGGGAGAGAGAGAGAGAGAGAGAGAGAAGCCACATAACACCTCCAAAAGAATTCACTCTAATTGTAGAATCTCATTCCAATACGGTAACTGTAGTATTAGTCATCACCTCACCTAAAATCTTAATCTCCTAGCGACTAGGAAGGAAGAAATCTTATTATTTATATTGCCCCCCTCCCCCCCAAAAAAAAAAAATCAACCCCCTCAAATCTGGCTAAATTGACTTTTTTGAAGGGACCAAACACATGGAACTAGTGATTTTTTTGGATGTTAGTGAGGTATGAAAATAAATTTGTATTAGTTACCATCTCATTTTAAAGCATGTTGTTAGGGAGATGGGCAACTTTATTTATATTAATTTATTTTTTCTCAGCAATAACGATAAGACAGTTAAATACTTCTCATTGTTATCTAATTAAAAAAGAAAAAAGGAAAAAGAAAAAACAACGAAAATAAAAGATGCTTACATTTTCAAGTATGGGCATGTCATATAGCTCCACAAACTTTTCCCTTAGGATCCTATTCATCGTATCAACATCACATGCATGCGTCCAAAATGAGTCGTGCACCCCTGCAACAGATTCATGAGACAAGAATGTAAGAATTAAGTAAAGAACAAAAATGTCTCATTTTCTACAAATTCCCTTCTCATCTTTTCCAAGAGCCTATTACGAAGCATGTCATAGTTCAAAGTCTTTTGATGAAAAATAATATATATATGCATACACACACTCAAAAGTTATTGATTCTATCAAACAAATGCTACATTAAATCAATATTAAGAGCCATAAAGCATATGCAAGTGCAAATCAAACTGAATTCAACATTAAAATTTAAAAAGAATACAAAAGGATATTAAGATTATGACATAATCATGAAAGCTCCGACTCCAACTAGTTTGGAACTAAGTTTTTGTTTTGTTGAGTTGAGTTGCATGGCATTCATGAAGAGACTTTGATAGTCATTAAGAAGATGGAAGTTAATCCGTAACATGTTACACAGGAAGTCAGATTGAAGCCCTTAAATTACAGGGTTCAACTAATTTAGATATCGTGTTTTTTCTATTTTCCAAAAAAAAAAAATAGATAAATAAAAATTCAGATATCAACTTTGATTCAGAACTTCTGCTGGATGTCAACTCAGAGATGTACACAAAAACAAAACAAAGGGAGAGAGAAGTGTCTCCGAAATTGTGGAGCCTTCTATGAATAGTTAATAATCTTAACCATTCAAATAAACTTGTGATCTAGAGCTTAGAAAAATTAAGCATAGTTAAAATCTATAGCATGCTTCCCATTTCCAAGAGCATGTTAGGTAGAATTTTTTAAGAGCAGAGACCATAAAAGAGTTCCCACAAAAAGAAAATGCGGTCATTAAATTAACAAAAGGCAGATGGAAAAAAAAATAAAAAAGAGTATTATTTCACAGTTTCATGGTCGGTACTCCGGCTTAGTTCGGTAAATTAAAGGGTACTCAATTTTTTTCGGTTTTTTCATTTTATATTATTTTTTATCAGAACTTGATTTTTTTTCTTAAATTTTGTTTGATAGTTTTTAAACATGTTAGTCACATTTAAGATAATTGAAAACAAATGCTTAAAAATAGAAAATATTACGTACGGTTGAAAACAATTTTTTTTTTTTTTATCTGTACATGGGTTCTCCGATTTTTAAGCATTTTTTTTACAATTTTTTTCAAGAATGAAACAACATGCCTAAAAACTACCAAAAGTAAAATAATAAATAAATAAATAGTAAATAATAAACAAATAAATAAGTTTCAGTTAAAGAATTCATATAAAACAAATAAAAGAGGATACTGCTAGTCTACCAAAAAGATTTGCCAGAATAATTTACCAGAATTATGTGGACCCCTTGTGTGCTTATCATTTTAAATGAAAACAATCATTAAGATACTCTTTAATTTCAAAAATACTATTTCCACATCACTTTACCAATTAATTCTAGTAAATTCTTTTGGCAGATAAGCATTTTCAAATAAAAAATACAATCAACTTCTTGTTACCAAACTAAGCCTCAGTCAGGAGGATATTTTTGTGTCTGCTCAAACTATTATTGGAGATTAAATACAATAAAAATCATCTGCAAACCTGGGGCCTGGCAATTGAAGCCATTGCACCTGACATGTCAACCATCTCTATGGGTTTGCAAAGAGAACAAACTTCAATTCTTCTGTGGCTAAAGAAGAATTGAGAATTAATTTGCTAGCAACTTCTAAAATAAGTTAATTACCAAAAAAAAAAAAAAAAACTTCTAAAATAAGTTATTTGTGAATGAACCTCTGAACATGTCTTCATGATTTGAAAAAGCAGTTTTCGATTCTATAACTCTCTGGGGCTCAAAAAAATTTTCAAAATTAGCATTTCATTCGATTGTAAAAGATATTTTTTGGTAGCTAGCTTTTTGCTAAACTCGCCCTAAGTGCACTATCACATAACATGAACAACAAATGTAGAAGGATGATAAGATCCTTCAACTTAACTCAGTAAAGTCTTAGTTCCAAACTAATTGGAGTTGACACATGAATCTTTTTCCTCCATTTAATTCTACCAAGGGTCATATTTTTTGTGATGTTATTTGAAATTAAGTTTTTCTTCACAACATATAGACTTGAGGTCTACCTTTTGTCCTCCTGCTTGAATCTAATCAGTTATCATTACTTACGCATTTATAGGTCTACGTTAAATATAACTAAATTATCTTAAAAGATCTTCTTTCAACTTCTCTTCTATCAGTGCTACCTCAATTTTTTTCTAGATGTATACATTTCTTTTTTTTTTTTTCTTTTTTTTTTTTTGGGTATTACCATCCATCCATTTTAACATCCTCATTTTCACCACACTCGTATTATAAAGGTGTTACTTCTTAATAGCCCAACAATCGATACCATAAATCATGGTTGGTCTTATAGTTATCTTATAAAATTTTTCTTTAAGCTTATCACTCGAGGCACTTCTCTATTTTAACCACTCTGCTCTAATCTATGGATAGCATCCCTTGCAATCCCTTTATTTGCAAGGATAATTAATTCAATGATTCTTAAAGAATACAAATTCTCTTTGGTTTGAGCAATAATTAAAAGAGATGGTACACACCTGCAAAACGTAATCCAGCATCTCTGCATGCAACAGCAGTCATCATCATATGTGAACCATCAAGGGAGTGCACAAAATTTGGAGGAAATGCAGTTCTCTGTTTCCTAACCTCGACCTAGAGTTCAACATTATAATGGAAGTTATGGCAATGAAAATGTCTTGAAATAAAGGGATTCTGAAGAAACTATGATAATATACACTTACAGAGTCACCCTCTCGCTGCAAAGCCAACACCTGAAGAGAAGTTCTTATCTGCAGCCCCGCAGTGCGGTCAGTTAATAGGTTGTCAACAATTTGATAACAAAAATAATAAAAACAAATACAGAGATAATATTACAAAATTTCAACCGGAATCAAGTTTTTAGCATCCCCTGAGCTATTTCCTAATCTGCCACATGAAAATAAAGCATGTACAATTTGAAGGAGCAGATTAATGCCCTCAGTTATTGCAACCCCCCCCCCCGGGGGGGGGGGGGGGGGGGGGGGGCGGAAATAAAGCTATAAGAAATAAAAGAAAATTGTTTGGCATACATTCATGCAGAGTTAGGCTACAGGCATGCGATGCATTTTCTTTTTCACATTCATGACAATCAACTTATTATGCCAGTACCTTACCCCCCCCCCCCAAAAAAAAAAGAGTTATTATGTTGCCAATTATCACACATTTCCTAATTGTTTCACACCAAAAACTTGAATCAATGCTAGAGTTGGAACCAGAAGGGTATCAGTTAGAAAAGCTCTCGAGAACAAAGATTGGCATTAATTTCTAACAGGACCATGTTCTGATTTCTTTGCCTATAACAATATACAAGGTATGCTCACAGTGACTTTAGATCAATAATTGCTAGTTCAACAATTAGAATGATAATGTATTAGTGGAGAGAACTCCAATTACGTGTTCGGCTTATCCTGATACCCTATTATAGGCAGATCCATCTCACATTGCAGAATTATTCAATAAATTATAATCAGGAAAATATGTTCTGTGATTCCAAATTACAACTAAGGCTCAATACTCACAACATGCCGTTCAGTTTTGAAGTAGGGTTGCACAACAGGAAGACCTAGAGGAGTTGTCCACCGCACAGGTTGATTTTCTGAAGCAATAACCTGTAGAATTTCTAGGATCAAACTTGAATACTCACAATAGGCCTTTAGATAAAATTTAACAATTCAAAATTTGAAACAAAAGCAAACCTGTGCACAATCACTAAGCCAACCCATTATACCACGTGCAGCTTCAAATATCTCTCCAAGGGCAGTCATTGTTACCTAGAAGAATGATTGAAACACAGCATTACAATTTGATGAACAGAAAGTTCTTTCAAATCAACATTTCTTCCTAAAATATACAAATGTGACATGGCCAGAACCAATAGATATGGTAAAGTATGATCTTTAAACAAGTTCAGCCTATCTTAGACACATTTGAACCATCAATCATGAGAACCAGAACAATTATTACTTCCAATGTGAAAGAATCTATTCAACGAATAAGCTTTCAGCACTGTATTTAGCAAGTGTTCCCTGACACTAAAGCATTGCTTGCAAGATAAGAAACTGATAAGAGGGAGGAAACCAACACATCTAGGTTGGCAAATCAACTATAACAGCAATAGGATGGTGAATTAAATCTCCAATTTAATCATCTGCACTTAGTAAGACCAGAGGACATGGATATGCCCACTTCTGAGAACCCATAATGTCCCAAGAATTACGTTAACGAATTGATTTTAATTGCAACCTTGGGGTTATCATGAATTTTTGTAAAGAGAGACCAAAATACCTTCACTTTTCATAACACGAGCAATAAAATTAAGGACATTGGGATTGGCAATCTGTTCTCTAAAAGAAACAACCTAACCCTATTTTCTGGTCAGTGGATGCTTACTTTAGCAGCGTAGCAAGCTGCATTAAATAGCAGGCCATCATCAGTAATGTGACCCTTCTCTTTTAACCTTCTTTTGATTTGCTCACGTGCCCCAACATAAGTAACGCCATATACCGAAGTCATTACTGTCTGTTTCACCAGTTTCCTATCCACCTGGAAGCTAACAGAGTTAAAAGGTCATTAACTGGAATTAGTCACCTTATAAAGATCTAACAAAGTCAATCTTGTATGCATATGCATTTGGGGAACAAGGTGGAAAAAGTAAAAGAAAACCACCTGTCCGATTAAGATCTTGGCTAATAAAGCATTTGGATAAGTTGCAGGATCCTTATTGCTGTCCCTTTTCATTATATCATGAACCCTGCCAGCCACAGGTTACCCTTCTAAGAGTCTTGTGATACAATGAATCATATTAACAATAAAGCCATGCAAACAAGAGAAAGATCAAAGCTCCCAGCCATGCCCCCCCACCCACCCAAAAAAACCACACCAAGGAGACCGCAATCTGAAATGAATGGAAGGTAAGAATAATGGAAAAGGACCTTGCCTTTCCCTTTGTTTATTTGGTGGAGAAGTTAAGAAAGGGTAAAAATGGGTGAGTGATTTGTCAATTTGCCTAAAAGAATGTTGTCTTGAGACAAGAAGATGATAAAAGTAAAAGGTTACGTCGTTCCTTCCTCCTATCCACTGTGGGGTGGAGGCAAGGAAGCTCTCTTCTCCCTTTTTCTTGCTCTTATCATTTCCTTCAATCAAATACCAGAAACTCTCTTTTTCCATGTCTTTTTCCCTTTCATATTCCCTCCTCTTCCTATCCTTCCAGATGATGGAAACTCTCCCTTTTCCTTTGCTTATTCTTTTTTTTTTCTTTTTCTTCCCCCCCCCCCCTTTGAACAATGGAATGGCGGCTTGTATAGGTGAACATGCAGAAACAAATGCTTCAATCTCATTCCCATTACAGACAAAAAGTTAGAAGTATCAGATTCCAAGCTGACAATAGATGTTATACCTTGCAGCAATTTCAGAGTAAACATCAGCAGGTTTCTCTCCAGCAACTAAGTTGACTGCAGCTGCTTCCAACTGTAGAAACAAAGCACGATATAAAAGGCAGAGGATGATAATGTTCCCCAAATGAATTATCAGGACAAGGAAAAAAAGCAAAAATATACTACAAAACATTGGGTTGGGGGGGGGGACAACTAAAAGCATAAGAAACAGCATTAATTCCATGTATGACAGGAGGAAAAAACAAACATGAAATCCTAGACAAGATGAATAAGTCACCATGGAAATCGAACCAATGTGCATAATAGCAGGAAACTTGAAAGCATGCCCGCTAGACAGCTAAAAGAAATACATAGACATGGCTAGGGGAGATATAAAAGATGATCTCATCCAGAAAAGAATGAAAATAAAGCATATTGAAACAGCAAACTTACAGCATCTCTTCCCAAGGCTGCATAGTGCTGTAGGCCATTGCATGAACCATCCTACAAATAAGGTGGTAAGGAATCGAGATCAGAATAGAAACAGAATAAGGTGGATGAGTTTTATTCAATACCCAGCAACTATAAACAAAACCCACAACGTAATATAGTTCAGCACAAGCAAGTAAAACCAATCAATAAAGTAGTTAAGTACCATCCTACAAATTACAAATACAAACTGGTAGCACAAATGGAAATCAAGATAAAAGATTACAACTAATGCACAACTGGTGGCTGACGCATGTTGGAGATATTCAGAGCATGTAAATGTGCATGTTATGACAGGAAAACTGAAATGTTAAACGTCAGTAGAGTCCAAAAACATTGAATTTTGCAAATGGGAAAAGAAAAATTAAAATAAAATTTTTCATATATGTTAAAAGGATGTAAATTGATGTAGAATGAAGATGATAATAAGATTCTATTATGGAAGTTTCTTATCTTGGTTTGGGGTACTTGTCAAAGAATATTATTTGACAAATGTTTCATTTATTTAGAATTAGCTTTAGAATATTTTATTTAGCTTACTAGTGAAGTTTATAAATTTGCCAGTTTTGGTAGTTATCCTATTTTAGAAATTTCATGTTATTCTGTTTCCTAGTTTTTGTTTGAGTTTTTCTATTTAATACGTTGTAAGCCTTTATGACAGAGGGGTGATTTTTGATTAATAAAATTATGATTAGAGAATTGTTCTCTACAAGAAATCTATGTTATTTTCTGAGTTTTCTTAGACTAAGCAGAAATTCACAATCCATCTGCTTTAGCTTTCGATTCGTCTGCTTCCGCCCCTGCATCATAAATGAAAGCCAAGATTGCTCACTTTTTTTCTTATATATCTTTATTTGTTATGTTAATTCTACAATTAACTCCATTTCCAATTGAGATCTTTGCCTAGTTGTAACTTAGTAACTACTAAAGTGGTTTATACCCCATCAGCAATTGAGATAAGTTAACTCATTGTCAATTAGGAGTGGTCCCACCTGGGTGACCAATTATTTAACATACTTGGAAGTTGTCTAACACGTGAAACAATTTCCATGAATGTGGGGGTTTTATCGTCACCCCATTCTGAATCACTCGCCACCATCAACACTAGGCTAAGCCAAAAACTCTAGAATTTGAAAGGCCCACAGCAGATGGTATTAGCTCATGCAGATGGTATCAACCCGTGGGTATTTCCTCTTGTTAAATGGTTGAGTCTCAGTAAAGCACTTCCTCTAACACCACTTTTCCAAGGGAGTTTGTATCATCATTTGAATATGATCAAAAGTGGATTGGAGCGTTCCATGGGCAAATATGGCATACCCACTTACATTTATACACCTTTCTTATAAATGTGATTGTTTAAGCGATTCCCCATATTTGCTTCATAGCTGCATATTTTTCCAAAAGTACAAAAGCGAAGAGGCAAACCCCCGCAGCTGATTAGGGAGCCTCATACTGCTCAATGGTCTGTTACTGGCATTAGCAAGAAGTTGGCTGAGGTGATGATCGAAAGGAGGAGTTTGTTTGGAAATCGTATGTTGATTCACATTGGTGTTCTTACCCTAGATTCTTATTTTGACACTGATCCATATGTAGCTTGATGAGTTCCATATACTTTGATAGATAAGGCACTTGTATGGTGTTCTTGGGTTGCCCCCATAGCTTTAGTTTTTTACCAAGAGTGGTTGGAGTGTAGTGGCTTATAATCATCACTGTGTGTCAAGGCAATTTGGTTATGATCAAGGAGTACCTTCCCGATTCCTCAACAATTGTGCTTGATATCATTGAAACCATGAAATTGTACATTATACCAAATGACCTTGATGATATTATGCTAATCAGTGCTCGAGATCTCCTAGGAGTGGATCGTGTCATCAAGTGGACACCCCAAGGGAGGTGTTGGTGGCATCAAAAGTTGACCATGTTTGAGAGTTAGGGGAGTGTCTTTTGAATTTTGAGCTCCTGTTGTCTTCAATGTCGATAACTCTTTGTCCCCCTATTTATGCTAGAAATCTCGGAATCACAGCGTGAAGTCACGTTTTATGAAAAGGCTTGGGATTATGGTGGAGACTCCCACCAGTGGGATAACTTCAAGAGCGATGATGGTTATTGGTCCCACCTCAAGTGTAATACATGATAATGGTGAAAGGAGAAGAACCTTGTCTTCTACTTGTGGTGGATCAAGAAAATCTACTCTCAAGAGGTGTTTAAAGAAGGCACTTCCTTTTTTTCCTTTTCTTTCTTTCTTTATTTCTCTCTCTCTCTCTCTCTCTTATCATTTTTTTTTGGGGGGGGGGGGGGGCGGGGTTTCTACAAAAAATAGCCAAATCTCCTAAAATTACCTGCATTAATCTCAAGTTGGACGAGATTGTTGGGGATATACAAATGATGATGATGATGATGGTGGTGATGAAGGGGTTATGGTGATAGAGACTGTTTAGATGGAGGAGTTAGGGTTGGGAGTGGATATTGAGGTTGATGTGTGATGAAAGATGTGACAATGGGGGTTAGGGTTGATGGTTGGGTCTGGACTAGAGATTCCAACCACCTGGGAATAATATTAGGCGTCATCAACAGGGGGAGAAGCCAAAGGCGAGTGGGGTAAAAGCTAGGGTAGTCTAGAGTAAAAAGAAAGAGAACACAAAATCAAAGGCTATGGTTGCGGTGGAAGACTGATGATGTTGTTATGCAGGGTTAATGACGGAGCATATACATAGGATAGAGAGTTTAGCTCATGTAGGCCAATAAGGTGACGATTAGGCTAATTGAATGGTGTCGTCTACTATACAACCTAGCATTACAAGAATTATGATATTAAGGAGGTGAGAATACCACAGGGTTTTCATGTAATCTCTCTCTCTAGACCAATCAAGAGTGTCTCGAAAGTTCCCCCAACTTTAGCAACCAATCCTCAGTCCTTGGTGATCTCGAACTAAGGAAAGGATCGTGAGACCCTTAGAGGGCTCATGGGTGGAGGGTGCCTTTGTCGGGGGAGGTCCTCAGGCCTTGCTCTGAGCCTATGGTGATGGAGATATAATAGATATTTGGAGTTTGTTTGACCCAAGGAAGATTCTTTGGGTGGAGTGCAACGAGACTAGGCATCCCTCAGCTGAGTACTGATGTGTTGGTGAATTAACTCCCCATAATTATCAATTGCAAGAACGCTACCATAAGGCAAATAGCATATTTATCAAAAATAATAATAATAATAAAAGTTGGATCCACATTTGGCATTACGCTACTAAAAATTTCAGTGTTAAAAATGGTTCCAAGAAAACAAAGCATCCTTGGAGAAATATACACAAGATATATTCAGATTGGATAAACCAAAAGATGTTCTTTTATGAATCCAGGGCAACCGATGAAACACTTACCTGATGAATAGGCAGGTGGGAGATAACTCTATGTGGAGATGGGCTTTTTAAGGCTTCTGACAGATTAATGCAAGCTGCCAAACACTGAAAAGGATCTTCACCAGTTAACCACCACCGATTTCCATTAAGAGGGTTATCTGCCGAATCCAGGACATCATCCAAATGGTTTTCCACAAATGCTAGCCGCCCATTATATGAAAGCTTTTCAACACCACCACCATACAGACTGGCTAAATGTATCTTCAGCCAACGTAACCCAGACTTGCCTAACGGTCGTCCTTCTGCAAACTCAAGAACTCCTCGGCAGAGATCAGAACTCAGATGACTCAAATGCGGATGCATAGGGTAAGCACGGCCACGGAAATCCAGATTGTGGGGATAGTAAAATCCTTCCTCACCTTTCATTTTCCGAGCCACCTGTTACAAAATAAGTCCACTCAAAATTCACTCCTTGACAATGAAACCTGCATATTGTCTGAAACCCGAATGCAATTCTTCAAGTTTCTGGTGTAGATAGTTATATGCTCAAGCTGCACTACATATTTGTTAAGTCACCAACCTCAAGAACTGCTTGAAAGAATAGACTTTTAGATGTTCATATTAGCCAGAAACCGATCAATGTCGAGTACATTTGATTTCATATTAAAGGAACGATTAAACAAAAATGTAAGCAACTTAGCAAAATCATGAATCCTTTACCACAGGTCATGAACTAATTACAGTAAGTGGAACATAATAAAGCAAAAGGATATTAACTTCTCAAATAGAGAGAAATCGTACAGAGAGCTTGAGTTCAGTATCACATCGTTGAGAATTCAATTCTTGGTTAATTTTTTTTGCCTTTCTCACACTCCATTTCCATTTTTTGATTTCTGTCAAATCCTCAGATTGTGGCCTCTCAGGTATGGGAACCTACAAGTGAAAGAAAAATGCAGCAATCCAGATTGATTACATAAGCTACAGATGATGAAAGAAAAAGAAAAAACATATCCAGCTGTAAAGGCAGTCTATCAATGATAGTGTCAGATTTACAAGCTAGAAGAATTGCACAAGGCACCGAATGATAGGACAGTCCTAGATAGAGATTGCGGGAGAAAATTTTAGGGGTAAAATCAGAAGGATTCAATCAGATCATGAGTTGTTCCCATCAAATAACAGACAAGCAAGAACTATCAAGTTCAACAATAGTGAGAACCTGCATGTGCAAACACACGGCATACGTTCGCTATAAACAAGAAGTAAAACACTCGACCCAACAGAGTATTGGTCCCAAACTAGTTAGGGTTAGCTACATGAATCCTTTTTCTCCATTCATTTTTGTCATGGGTTAAGTTTTCGAGAAATAAAACACTCTTTCAGAAAATTAAGAAGTGAACATATCATACAAACAACTTCCACATGAACAAGATCTTGTTTGCTTGACAATAAATTTCAGGATGTACCCACATCTTTACGATCCACAAGACCACCAATGTTCCCACCTCCAGCCCAAATGCTCTCCACCACACTCAGAACTCTTCTGTTAACTCTCCATTTTGTATTTCCTAGTGTATCCAGGGCCTGAAAACATACAATTTTAAAGCAATATGATTGCTATCCAATTTCACACACAGAAGAAACATAATCTTTTGGTCTGATAATAGCAGTTATCTGAATAAGAAACTTTTAGAAGCAGGATGAGCATAAATCACAATATCCTGTGAGCCGCCAACCGCTCCACATGATGCATATCAAGTCACATGCAAAACAATGACCACTGTTTACTGCATTTTCATTTTTACATTTTGATAATTTAACACTGCTCAGGCTACTGCAAAGTGTATAACAAAAACCATACTTACAATATGTGCCTAGTGTAAACATTTCAACAGTGCTATGGGAAATGAACTTAAATTATTTGCCTAGTATGCAAGAGAAAAAATATAAAAACAAATCAGTCATTTATTATCCAAAAAAGCTTTCATTTTAAAATTAGAGGATTATGTTTTCCAGGAAAGAAATATATGTATCCTCATTTAATGGCACTTGGCATGGAAAATCAATTTTCTATCCTGACTGTAAGGTAAAGATTTTTCTTTTTTTTAAACCAATCTATCATCAAAATTAAAATTACTTCAAAAATGAGTTAAATTTGAAGAGACTGAAATTCAACACAAGCTAAAGTTTATGGATATAGATACAGTGATGGACCTAGGAATTTGTTGCGAGGGGCCAAGCTAACAATTCTTGAAATTTAAAGAGGACCAAGAAACTTTCACTATCATAAATTTTCATACATATGGGGTCTTATTAGATGGCAGCACCATTGTATAGATACTAACACCATAAAGTGGCACCTATATTCAAGTGATCTTTTCCGACAACCATAGGCAATATTCATTCCAACCATCCCTTTAACTCTGAAGTATGTTCAAAGGAAATCAGATCATTTCTCCCTGGTGTAATTACTGTTTTGTTGAATATTGCCAAGGCATCTTGAAAGAGTTCTATGTAATTTCTCTCCAGAAGCTTCCCCACTGCCTTACATGGAAACATCCCCCCTTGACAAACACCTAAGCCTTTTTTTTTTTTCAATCAACATATGAAGCTTCTTCTTCTTCTACTTCTTCCATTTTACTTTTATTTTTATTTTTATTTTTTTTGGTGATTGGTAGGTCTATATATGACCCCTCCTAACCCCCCCCCACCCAAAAAAAAATTAAATAAGTAACACTTTGGCGCTTTCAAAACATTAAAAATCTATACTAATCAGTCCTGCAATTGTTTCCGTTTCCCAACAAATGTAAGCTAGCTAAGGTAGCTGGCCTCTTTGATTTTGACCTATTGCCAAACCAGCAATCTAAGAATTTACAGACAAAAATTTTCATATGTTTAGTTTTACCTCGTATACTTTCTGCATTTGTTCCACGGCAACATTCTTAACAGCTTCTTGTTGGTGCCTTGATCCATGAGTACGCATGAGATAAGAAGGTAAGAACATGTAACCACCTTTGTCATACCTGGAAGGAGTTTTATAAGAGATCTGAAATACATATTTTGGCCGCTCAATGCATTTTATTAAGTTCACATGTTATTTCTTTTATTATATTTGAATAAACCTGAGTGTTAGAGCAAAGAGCACAAAATAATGAGTTGAACTACGTGAATATCATCATCATTTGTTGATTCAATAACATACCCTTTCCATTTTTTTGGAGGCACCAACATTGGCACATAAGGAATGATCATATGCTTAGCCTGTACCAGAGAATCATTAGAAATATAGCAACAATTCAGAAAACAAGTACTCAATTTCTTATAGCATATTTGGAATTTACAACCAGGAAAAATATAAACAAGCTTTGGGAATAATTTATTATTTTTTCATTCATTCTTATCCAACAAAAAGAATTTATCTTTAGGCACACTCAGCTGCAAATGAACATTATGAAAACCCAATGAAAAAAAAAATGTAAGAGATAAGCAGAAGTAGATAGATATTAACTCACCGTTTTATCTAGTCCCGCAAGGACCAGGGGATCACATTCTATAACTCCATACCTCTTAACAATTTTCTGCCTACGAGGTGCAAACAACAGATCAGATTTGCAACTAAGATGGAAATAAGTAATAAACCAGAAGTCTTCCATTAACCATCCACTGCGAAAATAACTCATTTTGCTATGCACGTAACCATAATAACTTTAATATGAGTAATTAAATTAGTTGATTGTATTTTAAATGCACATCCTACTAAACAAACAAAATGTAGCAATTCTAAGCATCAGGCATCAAACAAAACTCATTTGCTTAGGCAACTTCCCCACAAAAACAAAGATGACAAATGACCGTGGAAGCACGGACTCACTATCAAAGGTGTCATTTGCGAGTCACTCACCTAGGACTCAGACATGCTCTGGACACGCCTAACTCGCCTTTTGCTGTGTCTTATTTTTTTATGTTCAAACACAATTTAGACACACCGCGGACTCGTTTTGAACACACCATGGACTCGTTTTGGACACATGCCGAACTCACCTAAAAAAAAAAACTTTTTTATAATTTTTTTTTTTTTGTTAACATCTATAGTATGGAATATAGTTCATTGTCATTTTTTTATGTAATGTAATCATTATGTGACTTCTTTGTTGACTTTTAAGATATGAAATACATTGTTTTTAATTTTAGATAGTGTTATATTACGTTATTTCAATTTTATTTTAATAAATTAATATGTAAGACATAAATATATAATTTCTGTCAAGTCCCCGCCGTGTCATGTCTTGCATTTCCTAAAAATAGTGGAGTCAGCACATCCATGTCGACATTGTGTTGGTGTCTCAAATCAGTGTCCCTGCTTCTTAGCAAATGACCCTAGTCTCTAGATACCGGCATCGTGGACCAAGAATAAGTGGGATGCGGTCCAGTTCTTTGAATAGGAATTTCTGAGTACAAAGAAGAATTATCTGCTCACCCAGGCTCATTTGAAATTCTGAACATGTGCCTAAATGCAGGTCGGATATCAGGTGGGCTGTCTGCAGACTGATCGATTGGAGTCTGTACATAAGCTGTTTCTGTTAACAACTCTATCAAACGACATCCCAGCTGCATGACATTAGAAAAGGGAAAAAAATTAGCAATAAAACATAAAAGATATATATACAAGTAAATATTATTTATTGGGGGGTCAGAACAACTCAAACCCATGACTTTTGGTCTAGGTGGGGGTGCCTCTTCCACTTTAGCTAGCCCCTCATCTATTTAAAAAAAAAAAAAAAAATCTTCCACCAATCATTCATTTAAGACAGGAAGAAATATTAAAGACCACAAACCTTGGCCTGTGTGTCACGACCCCAAGGCTTAAATTCTTCATTTTTCACCAGCTTTTGCACTTCAATTATCTTTTTCCTCCTGATCAAGCTTTTTACACGTTTCCTCAGCATCTCACCATCCTTACTAAAGCCTTCTTCAGCTGGAGTTACAATCTTCTTTCTCTGGTGCCTTTTAGTTTTCTCCAAGAAACTATGAATCTGAACCTGCACTAATTGTGGAAAAAAAAATAATAATAACAATAATAATATGAGTACTTTATTTACCCCAAATGACAAAGAATGGATACACTCCTAATATCTTTGTTTCAAATAATAACTTATGTGCCATAAGAAGAAGTTGCAGTCACATCAAATTTCATGTATACATGGAAATGGATGAAGCATGCATATCTCTATGCAAAACCTGAGCAATGCGCCTAATCTCATTATTTTACAAGCCTCTAACAACACAATTTAAAAAATCAAAACAGCTTTTGTTCATTGCCATCTCATACAGAGATTCATGGTAACATAGAACCTTCCAATGCAATTCAAACTTGATTCCAAATTTGATGAAAACTTTAACCTGATCTCTCCTTACTGAAAGTGTAAAATAAGTAATAAATATTTATCTAATATTTAAATAAGAAAACAGTATGAATAAACAAACCATCAAGTATTTACGAGCACTAATCAAATATCTCGCACCAATACTTTAAAAAGACCAAATATGAATTCATTAAAAATAGTTAGCATATCTTGTAAGCAAAAATATTTCAAACATGAGTGTGTTATCTATGTCCAACATGCATCCAACATACACACTCATTGCACAAGCTAAAATACAAGTCCGTCATTCCACATCTAACAAAAAAATGTGTCGGACATGCCATGAGGGATGTGTAATTATTTTATTATTGTTTTTCCTTCAAACATGGTTAGGATGCCCATTGGATCGAGTCGTCAAAACTCCTAGACATAAAATTTTATGTATCACCTGTCATTACTTTGTGTAGATTGATATGTGTTTGAATTATGGATTGAAATGTTGAAGTTGCATTTCTATGATGTTCTACTCATAAAAGGGCAACCCAATACACAAGATTCTCACATTACAAGCTCTGGGGAAAATCAGATTTATGCAACCTTACCCTTGCTTGAAGAAATGATGTTTCCTGGTATATGAAGTTCTATCCATGTGTGTGTGTGTCAAGAAGCACAGCCACTGGCTCGAGACACCGAGACAACATGGACATGCCAACTCAGTAATTTTCAAAAAATACAAAACACAACATGGCAGGGACTCAACAAAAATATATATATTTATCTCTTAGTTATTAATAATTTATTAAAATACAAGAGAAATAATGCAATATAACAATAACAAAATTAAAAATCATGTATTTCATAACTCA
This sequence comes from Vitellaria paradoxa, assembly GCA_019916065.1. Lineage (NCBI taxonomy): Eukaryota > Viridiplantae > Streptophyta > Magnoliopsida > Ericales > Sapotaceae > Vitellaria > Vitellaria paradoxa. The sequence continues at coordinate 53,471,588 of CM034235.1, read as the reverse complement.
AATGTCAACGAAGAACATTCTAACCAAAATTATAATAAGCTATGTTTGATAACTTAGAAGCCAACAAAGAAGTCACATGATAGTTACACTTCATCCAAAATGATGGCAAACACAAAGTGAACAAATTCTTTTTAGATTGTATGCCTCAAGCTTTCGAATTCAGTAGAAGAGGGTAGCATTTCACAAAATTATATATAATATCCCATCAACAATTATAGAACTAGTGAAACATTATCTACTCAAATGCGTTGATACTTTTCAAGTTTTCTTGTATTCAAATGAATCATTTACAAGACATCTATAAGTTCATCTTTGTATAAGTCAACCAAATGATGCATTACAACTCTTATAACCCTAGTTTCTTCAATCTTGTCTAGCCAAAACTCCTATGCTTTGGATAAATAATCGTACCAAAATTCCATTCTTTTACTGTTAATTTTTTTTTTTATTTTTGATAATTTACAAAGTTCCATTAATTAGTATTGATTCATTCTGTTTAATGTTTTTTTACTAGTAAGGAAGTAAATCCGCTTCTTTTTCTTTTCTTTTTTTTTTTGGGCGGGGGGGGGGGGGGGGGGGGGGGCTGGGGGGTTGCTTTTGCCCAATGCGATAGGATCTCAAAGTGCACTTTCCAATCCATACATCACAAAAATCAATTCCCTAGCCAAGTAAGCCCAAATTCATCATTGCATGATTTTAACTTTAAAAAAAAAAAAGTCACTTTCAACAGCAATTTCAAGGTTTTTAAAAATAATAATAATATGTTGACTCCTCTGGAAACTCTTCCAAACGACAATTTCGTCTTTTATTGGTCTGGTAGAGCGAGAGCTTGCTAGGAAGGTTTGTATTAGTTGCAGAAGAAAAACTCTTCTTATTGTATTTCCTTAATATATTAGTTGCAGGCTAAGCCTTGAGATTTTTGCCCTGGCTATTTATAGGTGGGCCCAGTCAGATGTTTCAGTAAAGCCAAACCCATTTAAATTTATTTATTCATTTGAGACGCACCGACATAACTGGCAAAAGGCAGCAACGGACTGGCTCAGATTTATTTAAGCTAAAACAATTTCGGGGCCGACTAGGTAAGGGATTGATTTTTGTGGTGCATGGGTTGGGGAATTCAGTTTGAGATGTTATTGCTTTGGGCAAAAGCCTCAGGAAGAAATGTCTGGAACACTTTGGATGACACAATTTATGCTTTTAGTCAAATAAAATGGACCATCCTTCCGAGCATGTGTTCCAAAATAGAAGTCACCAAAGTATTGGCCTACTTATTTATGGTATCACCAGAGAACCCAAAACCCCTAGTGATCACAAAAGGATCACTCAATATATTATCATGTGAAAATGGATAGCTTCAAATGTAACTAGAGAGAATAAAAAGATATGTTTCCTAGAGCCAAATACTTTCCTGTTGAAATCAGGAAAAGCCCAGAAGAAGCACCATATAAGAAAGATGCAGTAGCCCTAGTAATTCAAATTGACGCATCGACTTGTTGACTCATATTTTTTGCATATCCTACAAGTTATCTAAGAAATCACTCAAAACCAAAGGTTAATAAAAAAATGGCCCCAACGGATGACTATGTTCCATGCAATAGAATTTTTGTGTGATAGCATATTGTCTCCATAGGTTCAACTCAATAACTGCTCATATGGTGATTCCAACACCACAGACCAACAAAGAAATTGCATTACGCACATGGTTACCACATATTCAGAGCCACATAATCATTCAAAACTCACCTCCTGCTCAATTGCCACACCAATCTGAACAGCAGCTTGAACGACCCGAACAGACCTGTCCTCTTTCCCTGCCATCAACAAGGCCATCATCTTGTACATTACAATAATTGCCATCTTATCAGCTGTCAAGGAATCAATATAAGGTGCAAATGCAGCCTTCTGCTTCTTGGTTCGCTGTGTCCTTTGCTCCTTGGCAATTGCTTCCCTCAAGGGCTCAAACCAACCCAAAAACAACTTCTTCACATGAGGCAAATTGGGCGCCAACTTTTTCTCGCACATCTCTCTCTCCAACTCCCTATACTCCTCCACCATCTTCTCCCACGCCTCGGTCTCGGCCCTAATCTGTCTCCTCCTCAGCAAATAATACTTTTTCCTATCAACTTCTTGAAATTCTGATTTCAACCCTTCTTTACTCCTCTTGTACAAATTGTTCATAAATAGTGAAGTAATCCAAGGTGGGTCCTGAATGAACACCCTCCGAATCGATTCACGAGGCGCAATTTGATGAAACCCATTGGTAATTGACTGAAAATTTGCCAATTCCTCGAGGTTTTCCACCAAACTATCGTCCGTTGAGTCCGATAAGGGTTGTAATTGAGTAGAAACTGACGCGGTCAGTGAAGGTAGTTTCAGGTTGTGAGGCAAAGAAGAAGAAGAAGAAAGTGGGTGATTCTTAGATAAGTTTGGGATAATAGGACTTGAAACGAAGATAAAGTTTGTGTTTTGCAAAAGTTTTTGGTTTGGTTTCAGAGAAATGGTTCCCCATGAGGTGTGGAATTGAGCCCTGGGGCTCGGAGAGAAGGAAGCTGCGGAAGCCAGTTTCGCCGAAGCCAATGGTTCTGTTGGAGGAACACACTGTGTACAGCAGATAAAGGGGGAGGGAATGAAGGAAGACGACAACTATGAACCTCTCTTAAACCCTAGTGGATATGCGGTTTCATTCAGCGAGAAAAATATCTTATTTTTACGGTTTGTATTTGTTTTGTACATTTTGCCATGCGGATATTTTGAAAATTGTTATAAGAATTTGGGGATTTTTTTTTTTTTTTTGGCTTTTTTTTTTCCTTTGTACAACTTTTTTTCACTAGAATTTAATCTTTTTATTGTTAATAATTTTTAAGCATTTTATTAATAATTATTAAATAAATTACAAAAAAAATACTTCTGCATAAAAAAAGCTTATGTACTGATGAAAAAAAATTAATTTTTTTATTTTCAAATACTTTTTGAAATTATTTTTATAAAATATGACTAGCTTGCCAAAAAAATTATCAAATAAAAAATTAAATTTTATTAAAAAAATCATATAACACAAAAAAAAACTAAAAAAAAACAATTCTTTAATTTACCAAAGTATGAATTATTTTCTAACTTTTGTTTTTTTTTTTTTTTTTGAGAAGGAAGTGGATTATATTTCAAAATGACCATATCAAACTTTTAAATTCTTTTAACTGCACACTAGTTTGGCATAAAAAAAATTATAAAAAACTCTATAAATCTCCAACAACCTCTCTACCACTAATTTTTTCGTCATCAATAATTTTAAAAAATTCAAATATTTCGCTAAAAAAATAAAAAAATCTGAAAGTAGGTTAACCGAACATGTAAATTTTTTATACAATCATATTTTTCGTGTCAAAAGTTTTCAAACGAGTACAATTGTTGCTATTTTTTGTAATTTTTTGAATCCGTGGGAACGAATTTGAAAAATTATTCCCATGATTTGTTACTTTTTAGAAAAAAAATGTGTCAAAATTAACCCTAAATCACATTTTATCTCAATTTATCTTATTTTTTCTTACTCCAAATGAGACCTAAAATTTTCATTTACTATCCTGTATTCAATATTGAAATTTATCTTTTTAGCTAAAACTAAAAGTAACAATTTATTCCATAATTCTTCACATTAACTCTAATTGAAAATGATCGTAAGGCATCTCAATTAGATTGAACATAAATACCGTCAAGAGTTCCACCTCCTACAATATGAAAAAAAAAAAAAAAAAAAAAAAAATTTATGACGCTGAACTCAACTCTCAATAAAATAAATTAGAAATAAGAACTCCCAATAAAGTAAATTAGAAACAAGATGATAGAATTTATTAAACATTCTTTTTCATATATTTGTTCTTACTTTTAGTTTGACATATCTACATAAAATTAACTTAGTTATTTTAACAAAATGTGTAAGGAAATTATGGTTTGGTATTCTTATTAGTAATTATATGCTACTGCTATAAAAAAGATAAAATTTAAAAACCACACTTATAATTTACATCGCGTCCCATATTAATTCATATCATTCTAGGTATAGCAACCAAATTCCTTTCTTTCTGGTTAAGTAATTTTAATGTGACATTTTTCTTTTGTTTCTATTCAAAAATTAACTCTTAAACCCCCGTGTGTCACTCATATATAGCTATTTCATAGGCAATTTTTAGTAATTCAATATGTTCAAATTTCAAAAATTATCCCTACAATCTATATTGCGTTACTTTTGTCGCTATAGTTTTAAGAGGTTATAACTTTATTTTTAAAGAGTTGGTATGATTTATTTAAGAGTAATTATTTAAGTATAATTTTATTATTATTTTTATACAAATTTTATTATGAATTTAAATGATTTACTAATAGGTTCATAAATTTAAATTCATCACAAAAAGAATAATTATTTAAAATTATTTATAATATTTAACTTTATTATTTTAGTTGCAAGTGCTATTTACAGCATGACTTATGGCAATACTTTAATTATTTTCAATTTGTATTAAGTTGCCGTAATATTTATCAATTTGAAGAAAGAGTTGATACGATTTATTTAGAACTAATTATTTAGAAATAATGACTTTTATAATGAATATAAGTAATTTAGCAAATCAATCACAAAAAATTAATTATTTAAAGTTATTTATGATATTTAGCTTGGTTGTAGGTTTCATCGGGGCATGATTTGCAGCAATCCTCATTCGTTGTTAATTTTTGTATTAGGTTGCCTTAATGTTTAAGAATTTGAAGAAATAGTTAATATGATTTATTTAAGAAATAATTGTTTAAAAATACTTTTATTATTTTTTATTTGGCTCTTGTAAGGTATTTAAGTGATTTAGCTAATAGGTTATAAATTTTAAATTATCAAAAAATTTTAATTACTTGAAGTTATTTATAATATTTAGCTCAACTATTTTTGGTGTAAGTTATATTTACGACATGATTTGTGATAATACTTGAATCATTTTTAATTTATATCTCATTTTGGACAAATTTCAAAGTAGAAAAAATAAAATATATATACTTTCAATATTCAATTGAATGAGGGAATAATTAGGTGTTGATCTTGTGCCAAGGTGAGAAACTTTCAAAAATCCAAACCAAACCCATTATTAAAAATAAAAAATCACCCAAAAAAAAAACTAATCGTGTTGCCAAACAAACAAATGATGATCATGCTAAACCAAAGTAGGCTAAAGTAAGACAATTAAAATTTTAGAGATCAAAGTGATATGCTGTATAAACTATGAGAGTGGATTCTAAAATTTAAACATGATTACCAAATTGTTAATAAAATGGTTGCATATGAATGACATATAAGATTTAACTATTGATTTTTAAACAAAAATAGACGGAAGAGTCATATTGAAACTTGATCAGAACAATAAAATTTTAAATTATTACAATTAAAACTACAAGTACTAAAATAGAATTTGGTGTAAACTCTAGGATAGTTTATGAAATTTACCCTCATAAAATTATAATTAGAATAGCATAAAATTTTGTGAACTTATAAATTTAAAATGCTAAACATAAGAAAACACACTTTATATACAAAATTATTATTTTCATCCCATTTTAATGGTTTTTTTTTTTTTGAAATTTTTTATAACATAACAATACTTTTCAATTTTTGTTCTTCCATAAAATATGAGGGAAAGATAGAAAGTTAGAGAAAAAAAATTATGATCAATGTATTTGCTAATCAACACCAAGAGGTGTGCATTCATGAGGTCTATTGTACTTCAAACTCATAATCAAATCAAACTGATTCATTTTGAGGAGGGTATTAAGGGTTATAGGGGCTGTAGTGATAAATCAAATGTTGAGATTAGATTGTTTTTAATTGAATGGTTCTAATTTAATTTAATTAAAATTATTTTTAAAATAAAAATAAAAATTAAAAAAATCTGATTAGAACACAATTAATGCAAAATATAAAAAGTTACATGTTATTAAAATAAAAATGAATCTCAACCTTTCGTTTTTTTGCTGCAGCCCCTGCTGTAGATTTCTTCACTGCACTCCCTAGAACCCGGGTATTAATAGTTTTCTTCACTGCACCCCCTAGAACCCGGGTATTAACAGTTGCTTCATATTCACGGTTGTCATTTTTTAACCGTTGGTGTGTCTTATATTAGATCTCAAACCAACCAATAATTGGGGGACATTAGTCATGACCGTCTCTCTTGTCCCTCATTCATTTTTTATGTAACCAATTCGATTATACTGGCCAGTTTTACATAGAGAGAACTCTTCTAGATTAAGGTAGAGTTTGACAAAAAAAAAAAAAAAGTAAATTTGACTATTTAAAAAAATTAAAAAATTGAATAGGTAGAAATTAAAATGCAAGAAGGCAAATTTGGTTATTTAAAAAAAAAAAGTCAAAAAATTGAGTAGCTACTCTTGCCAAACACAATCGTCTCAATCAAGATATACAAAAAATACATGTCCATAAAATGAAACAAAACTTTCCATTCCAAGTATGAAATTGAGAATCCTAATCTGGCTAACATGCGCAAACAATTTTTCTCATTTGCATTTTGATTTTATTTATTTGTTTTTTGATTTCACATATTCACCTTTCTTTCATAGCAAGGAATGATTCAGGCAAAACACATCCAGATACTTACCCCAAAAAATAGATAAATAATAATAAAAATAAACCATCCAACCTCTAGAGTCTAGATGGAGTTGCAGTGTCGTATATCTCGCTTGCCACTGTTTTCCTAGCAGCCAAACAGATCATTAGATTAATTTATCAACACCCAACTTAAATGAAAAAAAAATGTGGTAAAAAAAAAATTCAATAAAATATATATATCAGAAAATGGAAGATAGCTAAGTGCTTCGTATGTTCAAAATCGGCACATTTAAATCAAAGATTCAACCACCTTTTTGAGAAATTTTGCCAAATACAAATAAAAAACACAATTCCAATTATGTATAAGGGGTGTTCAAAGTTATTAAAATTTATTTAAAATTATTTAAATTTATAAAAATTGCAGTCTTATAATTTATGTCGTGAGTAGAAAATTTAAATTTTAAAGAGATTTGTAAAAATTTAAAGAAAAAAATCTGCTCCAAATGGAGCCATAATATTACCCAAAAAGAACAGTAAAATTGCGCACAATCAATCACGGCATTGGTGCTTTCATAACAATCTTTTGAAGTCAAAACTTCACACTCTTGCAAGGAAAAGTATTGAAGAAAAAGATAATGTCCTTAGAATGTTCTCCAAAATAAGACTTCCTAGACAGATTTCTGAGGAGGAGGAGAAGAAGAAGAATTGAAAAAAAAAAAAGAAGAAGAAGAAGAAGAAGCTGCTCTAAGTTTTCAGGACTATGATCTACTAAGGCAGGAGCAACATGCACTATGGCATATAATCTGTCATCTGTCAACTCTTACAAAGTTCTTGGAGCACAATCAGATTCAAAACCAGCTCATTGATCATTCAGTATGAAACATTGGCCTTCTTCTCGTGTGCTTGTATCATGAAGAGTGTTTTTGGATTGAGGATTTGGTGAGGAAAATAAAAAAGGGAAAGGGGAAAAAAGGAAGAAGGAAACATAAAATCCCAAATGAGAGAAATAATTTTAAATCCTCCTCCTTTCCATTTTAATAGACAAATCCTTGATCAAAACATAACCGAAGAATCAACGAGGATGATGAATCCAATGGAAGGGTTCAGGTCCTCTTCAAAAACATCACCGATGAATGTCGTTCCTGTATAGGATTTCTAGTACTACAATGACCACTGAAAATGTGGGAATTTATGGTAAATCTTCAGTAATTTGGAAAGTTAGTGTCAAACTAGCATTGTTCAAGATCATGTAGTATACTGAAAGTCTGAAAGTGCCGGAGCCATGAATTTCTTATGAGGGGGCCAAGATCTCTAAAGAATTTATCAGAAGTGTAAAAGGATGGATAGTTTGGGAAGAGGGGACCAATATGTATAATTTAATTTAAAAAAACCTATATATTAATGGCATTTTTGTATTTTATATATATATATATATATTTTTTGGGGGGCGGGGGAGTGTACCCATTGTATAGGAAAACAGAGTATGACTGTTGAACTCAAAATTACAATGACATTAAAGAAGCAATTCAAGTAACAATTCCATTAATTTCCTCTGGAAATGCTAAATACAAAAAAGCATGTTACAAAACCTTTTGAAGCTACACCTCCTGTAATCAAGTTTTATGCACCGAGTATGGAATCTATACATGGTGTAGATTTCGTAATCCCAAAAAAAAAAAAAAAAAAAAAAAAAACCGTGAATGAAGTCATACACTTTTCCACTCTTCATGCCGATCCAAGTAGAGCACCGATGAGAACTTACACAATCATTTGCAAGTTGGATCCCTCAAGTGGCTTTGACAAATATCAGCATTTTCGAAGCAAATGGTTGCTTGAGTTGGTTCTGATTTAATCACTAGATCAGAGCCAAAAGTGTAGCATTGCCTGTCCATGATAAAAAGCACATCACTGAAACTTCAGGTACAAGAATAGCCTAAGCAAAAAGAGGTCGAGTTCTATTGATTGCCTAGCAGTTACATACAAATCATACGGAAACTTGAACAACGGGGATTTGAATTAAGAGAGACTAGTCGAAAGACGATACCTCGCTGACAGTAAGTAGAGGTAAATCATATGATGAAGAGGAGTTCTTGGTTTGCCAGCTTCTTATCTCAGCCTCTATTAAATTGAGTTGTTCCTGTATCTCCTTCAACAACTTCAGTTTTTCTTCTTCTCTCTCGGCAGCATTCCTCTCATCCTCAACTATCTCCATCCTACGAAGCTCTCGAATCTTGGAACGAGATTCAGCACCACCAATTCCGGGCTGACCAATACCCGAATGGCAGTCAATGGCAACCTCATCAACTGGTCTAAATGGGTCAGTGGATTGTGGAATTTGCTCTGCACCGTTCGTTTCATCTTTCATGGACGGTTTGGTAGCCTTGTGGAGAACAGATTCCGAGCATACAAGCCTCTCACTGCTTTCGGAGATCAACTTGCTACGTTGTTTTGCCTGCCCTGCATGACCTTCATCATTTTCAAAATTGTGTGCGACTTCAAAGACATCATGAACACTCGAGCAGCAAGAAAGATCGGTGGCCACTTCATTTTCCAACAAGTTGTCAGGATGCTGAATTTGACTGGATTTAGTAGCTCCCGCTTCTCCTGCTAAATCCAACAGCGAAGGAGACCTCGATCTGCTCCTCACATTTGAAGAATCAACTCCTTTGCCATCGGCTATCTCCCTTACTCGTTCATCTAACCTTTTGATCTGTTCCCAATATGAATTAATATCTCCAACTGCAGGGTTCTCAAACTTTTTCTCCTCGTAGTTCATATTTTCAGAATTCAAGTCCGGACTTGAAGATTTTTCTCTGTCTAGATTTCCCTTCTTTGGGAGGGGGATTGCTGGCAATGAATTTCTCCTCAAAAGGCTTTGAGTACCCATATTCCCTATTAACTTTTCGTTCCTTTGCAACAAATTCTCTGGGTATTTTGATTCGCAGAGACAAATATCACTGCAGCCCAAGCTCGCGAGCTTGTAACTATAAGACTGAACTTGGTATTCAAGAGAAGCAATCTCCATTTCTTTCTGATGGATTACATCTTCAAAAATTGCCAGAGCTTCCTCAGCATGACATATCTTTTCCTCTGCCAATCTCTTGTATTGATTGGCTTCCATCTTCACGGCAGCCTTTTCTCCCTGCAGGCGCAAGATCATCGACAAAGCTTCACTTGCTGCCGTGGAAGAGGCTTCTCTTTCCACATCCAACTCGTGGTAAAGTTTCTGCAGAAGCTGCTGCTGAGCGCGAAGCGTTTCTTTCATAGCTTGGATCTCACTTTCTGACATTCTCGGACTCTTCATGGTTTCTGCCCTTGCACGTTTGGTAAAGGAAGCAACCAAACCTCTAAAGAGGAAAACAATAGTCATCCGAAATTAAATAACAAATAAATAAATAAACACACAACACAATCATCACCCATTTCACAGATTCGAAAGGACTTCAAATCCCAAAAATAAAATGAAAAATTATTTCTCAAACAATGCTTTTAACAAGAATTCCTATTAAGAGACATTGATGCTCTTTGTATCAAATTGGCAGTAAATAATAGGCCAAATGATTTAAAATTCTATTTGAATATAGCAGAACAGCACCACCCAGATCAAATTGTCAAGAAAAAAACCACAAACTTCAGGGTCAAATTCACATTGGCTTATTCATAACCAGGTACGAAATTGGAAAAAACCCTAAGATTTCCAACCATGGAGAGAGATTAGAAGTTTACATTTGCTCATTCATTTAAATAATTTCCAGCATAAAAACACATGAAATTTAAAAACATTGCAGGAACCAGGATCAAAATCTTACCGAATGATTCAAAGGCAGACCCCAAATTTCCCAGTGCAAAAAAACCCAATTGAAAAAATAATCAAGAGCAATGAAAATCAATCACCCTCCGCATAAGAATCCTCAAGATCCAAACTTTAAACAAATTGAAACTCTACAAATCAGTCAACCAATGTGCTCACTCGAATGCCAAGAAGAAGAACACAACCCCAAAGTTGAATTTGACAAAATCAACAGGTACCCAAATCAGGTCTTTTCAGATTTATATGTCCGTACATACGTGTATATGTAGAGAGAGAGAGAACCTGTATATCTTTCTTTTATAAACATCCTTAAAACAGTGTAAAGGTGGCAAGAGAAAATCAAATAGTTGAGATATGTTTTTCTTAACGGTTTGTTGATTTGTCCTTTTACGCAGCAAAGGCTAATTTGGGGAGCCTCGCAAGCATGCGATTTTGCCAAGGACCTTTGACTTTTGACCTGTTACTCGAATCGAGTTTTTTGACCAATGCTGGGTTACCAACTTACCAATTTCTATCGGAAAAGGGTTGGTCGATTTGATTAAAATTTAATGGTAGAGGTTGATTTAAGCGTTTTTAAATTAAAATATGTAAATAAATATGTACCATTAAATTTTAATTTAATAATTTATATTTAAAATTTAGATGACATCGGGATTAACAATGTCAATTCCATTTCTTCTATCTTCTTATTTCCTTAATAGACGCGAGAAACACGTACAAATTCACAAAATTTAGAAAAAAACAAATTAGAAAACTTGACGGACAAGATGTGCTAGAATTAGAAGTTTATCAGTTTAAAATAAAAAATATATATTTTAATTCTAAAATTATCATCAAAATATTTTTTTGTTGATTTTTTTAGATAATTACTTTTAGTTGATAAAATTTAGTATCTGCATGCAGTGTATAAACTTGTTTAGTCAATAATATCCAAAATTACATTTGGAGAAAGTTTTATAAAGGCATCTTTTTTAATATATTTTTAATTTTTTCGCTATATCCGAGAGTTATCAGTATTTATCATATCTCTTTTAGGTTATTGAATCATTGTTTTATTCAAATTTTTAAAATTTATTTTCCTACGAACTTAAAATTTATTTGATTTTGTATATTATCAGTGTAACTTTTTTATTTTTTTTTAACACAAGAGGTAATCTTCGTAAATGTATATATTTTATATCTTCCATGTCTTTCATATTACTTAAGGAAATATTCTATATATTATATAATTTCCATATTAACTAGTTAGGAAATATTCTATACCTTACATAGGATTACTATCTTCTATAGGTCTTCCCCAACACTGTAACTAGGACTTCTTCATTCATTATAAAGTAATTTAATATAGAGTTTATTTTTTTACTTTCCAATCACTGCTTATTTCATAACATGGCATCAAACCCATTGATGAATAACTTTTTCTAACAATTAGTTTGGATGGGGAGAAATGGGAAGAAAAGAATAAAAAAGAAAAGATTTTAAAACTTAATTCTTATTTCTGAGTTTTTTTAGGAAAGAAAAAAAAAGAAAAGAAATAGAAAAAAAAAAGTGAGTTGTTAGTTTTTAAAATTTTTATCATTCCAAGAGTGGGAAGAAATAGAGAAAAAAGAAAATTTGTTTAATGAAATTCTTAAAATGACACCTTTATCCATAAAATAAAAAATAATAAAAAAATTACAAGTATCTCTTAGTGCAAATTAAACCCTTTTAACTTCATCACTTTGGTAAGTTTTCACAACTCTTCTCAAACTTGAACTATTTCTAGCCATTTCACATCCTAGGTATTTTTTTTTAATAACGTTCTACACTTTTTTTTTTGTTCAATCACTTTTTAAGACTTGGTTTGACCTTCCTTATATATATGTTATGTTCCAAGTGCTATTTCAACACTTTACTAATTGTAATGTGTGCACACGCGCACTATATTTCCAATGTTGTTTCAAGATACATATTTTTTTTAAATAACAGCGCTCTTCATAGCAGAGTTTTTTTTTTTTTTTTTTAATACCTTCTACGTTTTGATTTTTGTTTATAATTGTGTTTACAGAAGTATTTCGTGTTTGCGTGGACTAATGTGAATAATGATGGGGAAGTAGAAATCAATAGAAAAATTCAATTAATTTTTTAATTTATTATTATTATTAATTAGTGAAGTGAAATCATATTTACATTTATTTCGGGATTTGTAATATATATATATATATATATTCATCACTTTGGTAAGTTTTCACAACTCTTCTCAAACTTGAACTATTTCTAGCCATTTCACATCCTAGGTATTTTTTTTAATAACGTTCTACACTTTTTTTTTTTTTTTTTTGTTCAATCACATTTTAAGATTCGGTTTGACCTTCCTTATATATATGTTATGTTCCAAGTGCTATTTCAACACTTTACTAGTTGTAATGTGTGCACGCGATTTCCAATATTGTTTCAACATACATATTTTTTTTAAATAGCAGCGCTCTTCATAGCAGAGTTTTTTTTTTTTTTTTTTTTTTTTAATGCCTTCTACGTTTTGATTTTTGTTTATAATTGTGTCTACTGAAGTATTTCGTATTTGCGTGGACTAATGTGAATAATAACGGAGAAGTAGAAATCAATATAAAAATTTAATTAATTTTTTAATTTATTATTATTATTATTATTTAGTGAAGTGAAATCATATTTGCATTTATTTTTAATCATTTCAAGATAAATTATTTGATGCGCTGATACTTTATTTGTTACTAATATAATAAAGTTTATTTATTAATAATATAAGAGTATAGTAATAAAATAGTAATAGATATTTTTTTTCTTTTCATTTCTTCTCAACTCACAAAAAAAAAAAAAATAATTATTTTTTTATCTCTCAAACTCTCAAATAAATAGGAAAAAACTATTATTATCTATCTTCTTTTATCTTCTCTCCTAATTGGTAACCCTTTATTGTCAGGTTTTGAATTGGTTACCCCTTATTGTTAAGTCAATTCATTTTAATAAGGTATTAAAAACATAACCGACTCTCATTGGAACCCTTCATTCATGTCGTTTCCCCATTTCAAATGCTTAATAACAAAGTATACACCAAATAACATAATGCATGAATAACTATTGATGGGAAACGATTCGAGTCAAGTGCTCACCTTTTCAGGTTTGAACCATGCACTGGCATAAGATTTTTAGGCGATTGTATCGTATGACTTTATATATATTTTCGGAACACGAGACAGACTATGCCTTGTGACGACATGGTGGGACATTTGGCTTAATCTATGCCCAACTCGGGATTTGTAATATATATATATATTTTTTAAATTCAGTTATTGCAATATTTTATTTTAAATATCATTCCTTTATAATGGACTTTGATCGCGAATGGAAATTCAATTTAATGTTATAATAAATTGTAAATGCATGTTTGGTGGGTCCGCTAGGTCGCAAAATCTAGAACGTGATAGTTTCCAATGAAAATTTGATGAGTCAAAAAAAAAAAAACAAAAAAAAAAACAAAAACAAAAAACAAAAAAAAAGACAAAAAGGGTAAAAAAAAAAAAACTAGAGAAATAAATATAAAATTTTAAACACGTCATATTTAAATAGGTTAACAAATATAATAAAATAAAAAATTTATCAATGTACTAATTTTTTTAACTTAATTATTTTTAATTTCTCAAATGCCATACATTTTTATTTTCATTTTCTGGATGCCTTTGGAAAGATAAAAAATGAGAAAAAATTAAGATAACATAAAATAAATTATGATTCATAATTCGTTCAGTAAGATAAAAAATAAATAATTTTTAAAATTTTTCAACGTTTTTTTACCGTTTTTAAGAGTTTTTTCTCACCCCCAAACGGAGCCTCTATTATAATCCAAACAAGATCAGAAATTCTGAATACTAACCTTTTTCTTTCTCCTTGATAAATTCTTAATCCAAACATAACCTAAAATAACGAAGTTCGGATTCTCATATGAAAGCTCGACTATCTTCACGCTTTAGCTGCAAGAGCTGTGCATAATAATAATAATAAATAAATAAATAAATAAATAAGAGACTTAACCACTTAAGTAATGAAGTAACTGAGTAATCAGACAGTTTACACGTTCAAAAACATTTTGCTATTGATATTTTGTGCACGAAGACGAACTCAAATAACACAGCTGACTTGGAGATAAACTATTTCAGATACCATGCATAGCTCTTAATAATCATCACTCTCATTTTAATTAATCCACGGGGACCTCGACCTCCATCTTCAAACCAGAGTTGCCAAGAATCTGCAAGAGATATGGATGGTTATTTTTTTTTTTTTTTGTAAATTAAGCAATACTAAGCCAAAGAAAATTGTACATTTAGCAGTTTTCATTAAACCAGATAGTGGTACGGGAAAATTTCAATTGCCATTTCACAGAAAGTTCCTCCAAATCTAAAGAAAAAAGGTTTGATAATAACAGTGTGCCATGCATTGCAATCCTAAAAAATGAAGGTCACTATAACTGGTAAATATAAGAATATTGAATGGGATGATATTTTATTCTAACCAATTACTGCCATGCATTATAAGTGGATAGGGTTGCCATCAAGGTTATTAAAATTACAATTTTATCTAAAATTAGTGGAACGTCAAAAACATCGAATTGTAATATTGTAAATTTTTATTTATGGTGCATCACATGAAAACATGGTCTGTTATCCTACAATTTCTTCATTTAGACCTTCTAGTTTGATATGATCGTGTCATCTAAGTGAAAAGAAGCTTGCCTTAGAGTAAAAACGTAAAAAGAATTTTTCAAAAGCATGGGTTTGCAACACTCGTCAAAAGAATGAGTTCCCATCTTATGGCCAAAAAAATATTAAAAAATAGTTTAACAATTAGAGAAATGCTAGCATCACATCTCAATTGTTCATTTCGTTGGATCTCGCATGAACTTCATGGAAACAAATATAATATAAATGTAAGAGATATTTGTAGCAATAACGTATTACTGTCAAACGTTATCACTTTTAGACATTATAATAGAGACTTTTAAAGTGTTTAGTGTGACCTTTACGTTTGGTATTAAAATATTGACTTCATTTTAACTTAATTTTGTAAGAATGAAAATATATATGTAATATTTTACCATAAGTCTCTTGGCTTCCATTCTAGCTATGACATTTAATTTACAGTAGTCAATTTGATAAAACAATGCACATACTCCTTGGCTAGCATAGTATAGTATCAAAAAGAGTAATGTTAAACAATCATAAAAATCTGCTAAAAAAAGTAACCAAAATGTGGAGAACCACTTCTTGTCTATAACTTGGGGAAAAAAAAAGGTCCATTTAATTAAAATCCATAAAGTCCTTTTTGTTTGACAAAAACACCTTAAGTTTTTAAGATCGGTAAAATCACTTATAAAATTGAGATTTCACCAATATTACGAGCCAAAATCGAGATTTCACTAATTTTGCCCCTACTAAGATCTTTTTTTTTTTGGGGGGGGGTAATTTACTAAGATCTTTGATGCAATTCAACAAGCTTTTTGACCCCAATATCATAAAATTAAAATCGAGATTTTAACAACCTTGGTTTCCATGATACAACAAACTATTTAACTAAAATAGCATAGTGGAACAATATTCAGAATTATTAGCAATGTATGAGGGAAATAATGTTGAGTATGCACCACTAAAAAATTGAGTTTTGATGAAGCAAAACACTAAGGTAGCCTCTAAAGGCATTAGTAGTGATTGCTTACTATATCTTTAGCGACCACCCCAAATAGACGTGCCCACTTTTTCCCTTCTCTCTAATCAATTTGAGCCTAATTCTCTCGTTCTTTTCTCTTTGATCTCTCACTGCTCTCTTCCATCTCTTACTCCTCATCGCTAGAGCCACCATGCTGTCACCTACCACCTCACTCTCCTCGTCGCCAAACCCACTATGCTGCCACCTACCACCTCACTCTCCTTTTTTCCTACATTTTTTTTTTTTTTTTGAAAATGATAAGTAAGATTTATTTTAAGCATCAGAATGATGCTAATAGAGAGTTACAAGAATACAAAATCTCCTACTCACTACATGCTAGCAATAAAATGTAGAAAGGAACAAATGTCTATCTCTTTCCCCCCTTCAACCCAACTGTACAAACAAGAAAAGAATAAACTTTTGGCATGCAAAGTAGTCCTTTCTAGGTTATCAAATATCCACCTGTTGCGCTCCTTCCAAATTATCCAAAAGAGACAAAAGGGAGCCAAATTCCATATCCTTTTCTTCCTCCTTCCTAGTGATTGCCCCCACCAAATTAAAAGAAAACTTTTAAAATTTTTAGGAAAGCACCCTTGGACACCAAAACATGTTAGGATTAGACTCCATAGTTTAGTGGACCAAATGCAATGAATGAATAGATGGTCTATTGATTCCTCTTGTCTGTGACATAGAGGACATCTATTGGCCAAGGAGTAGCCCCTTAATTTTAGATTATCCATAGTCAAGATCCTCCCCCTTGCAGCACACCAAGAGAAGAACATGACCCTTGTAGAAGCAGGAGATTTTCATAACTTCATCCAAGGAAAAGCATCCTTCTCCCCTCCCTGTAAGTAAAGATAAAAGGACTTAACTATGAAAGTATTATGATTTGACTGCTTCCAGATCATCGTGTCAGTTGTGTCCTCTAACTATAATGAGTAAAGGAGCTCCAAAAGTAACCAATAGCTGTCCAATTCACAATCATTCATACCTCTTCTCAGCTGTACATTCCAATCTCTGTTTGGTCCATAACCTATGCTATAGTTAGATACCAGGGCATTCTTATTATTTGCAATGGCAAATATCTCGGGAAATAACTCTGAGAGACAACCAACCTCCAACCATTTATGTTTCCAAAACAATATCCTATCTCCCCTCCCCACCTTCCAAGATACGCAGCTGTCAAAATTAGGCCAGCTTCTCCTAATGTTTTTCCATAAACTACTACCGAAAGAACAGTGACCATCTGCTGTGTACCAGCCTCCAATCTTCTTTCCATATTTGATCTCAATCACTCTTTTCCATAGACTAGCATCTTCATGAACAAATCTCCAAAGCCATTTCCCCATCAATGCTTCATTATGTAATTTCAACTGTCGAATTCCAGTTCCACCCGACTGAATAGGTTTGCAAACAACACTACAGCCAACTGTCACTCTTTTTTGATCTCACAGTCTCCTTTGTCTCCCCAGCTCATCAAAGCCATAACGTTGTTACCCTATGCCTCACTCTCCTTTCTTCCCTATGCCAACTAGTACACCATTAGATTTTCATCTCTCTTTCTGCTCAACAAGAAGTCTCCTCTATCATTTCCTAAATTTCCGTTCAATCTCCTTTGCTTTTTGATCTTCTACTGAAAACAACTTTGATGGCTTAGATTTTATTGTATTTTGTTGTTTATTGAAGTTTAGGGTTTAAGGTGGAGGTGAATGCTCATCGAGAGTTCTAGTTTTGCTTGTAGTTCGTGTTGTTATGCTTGTATTGAGGTAAAATTGAGGCTATAATTAATCATGTAATTGCTAATTCTTTTTCTCAATAATTGTATATTTGTTGCTTTTTTAGTTGTGTTAACTCAAATTATTTATTTTTCTATCGCAATAGCTTTAAAAATAATGCTACTAAGATTAGGATTTTTAATGGGTGTATGATATTGTTAACAACCTGTATTATTTCTTATGTGTTATGGATTGTTAATCCACATTTTTTAAAACATTTTGTAAATTATTATTGGTAGTATTTGAGATATTACACTATTTTGAATAGCGTATATTTGTTTAGCTTCATTTATAATTATTGAGCTTGTCACATATATATATTGCTTTACATGAATAATTATTATGCTTTGTAATGTGTTTGTAGAGGATGTTATGGAATATCTGTATTACATTGAACATATATATTTAGTTGGTTGTAATAAAGTCATTTAAATGTTTAGATAAGGGCATTTACTATGACTTGCATGCGTGGTTGAGAATGGATTCTCTATTTTTTAGTGCATCTTTTTTTTTTCTTTCTTTACTTCCTCGTTTAGTTTTACTTTCTGTGCATCTACAATACGAATTTTTTCTTTTTAATCACCAATGCTTTGTATAAACTAATTATTTATAAAGAAGAGTTCATTTTTTTCAATGGCGTAGTTAAAAAAAAGAATTATTTGTAAAATATAATTATACCATGCACCAAAACAACTTCCTCATCTAGTTTTACTTGTTTTATGCTTCACTATATATTGTTGATTACAAACTCTTCGCTTGAGCATGGATACAGATAGGAGATACGGATACGATATGAGTATGAACATGGATACGGCAATTTTAAAAAAATGAGGGTATAGACACAACAGAGATACAGTAAAACAATATTAATTTTGTATATTTTTATTAGCTATATATATAAATATAACATTCACAATAAAACTAATTTAATATATAATTCAATATATAAAATATAACAAAATATAAGTTATAAGAGTTATAATTTTAAGAGTTTCAATTACTCAAATCTAATTTATTGTAATCACATATTTGAAGAAAAAATGATAAAATAATAGGACATGCCATGTACCATGTCTAACACATATGTTGTTAGATTGCACTTGGATTTCTAATGAAAAATTTTAAAATCTCGATTGTGATCTTTATGAGAGATACCACTCTTTCAACTCAACAAAGTTGAGTTTTCCCAAGACAAGGAAGGATGATGCAAAGGAGATGCCAAGAAAGTTTGAAAAAATATTACAAGCCATGAGGAGAGCCAAGCAAATATTGTGATTTGGCAAAATTATGATATTGATATAGTCTAAGGGATTTTTCAAGGTAGCTAGTTTTTGGTATTTATAGTGGACCTTATTTTGTAACTTGTGTTATGTCCAAAGTGCTTAGTATGGCCCATTAAATAGGCATAAACCTTGGCCCTCAAGTATTATTGGTCACCGAGTTTACTTTAGCCTCCAAGTATTCTTGAAGACCAAGCTATTTCTCTCTATATAAAGCTTGTAATGTTTCATTTCAAGGTAGAACGGATGAAACAAAAAATTCAGCTTTTTTAATTGGGACGTGTGAGACACCTAAGAGCCTAGGTGTGACTCCTGGGCTCGTTCTCTTTGTTTCCATTTTTCTTGTCTTCCTCACAACTTCTACAGTTATAACCCCTAAAACTCTAAAAATTCTCCAATAATCCACTCGTATGATCTGTCTAAGATGTTGAAAGTAAAGATAATACGACAGCATGCAATTAATATTGCAAATGTGAAGCCAATATGGAAGAAAGATCTTAACAAAGAGTTCGTTGATATAGTTCAGTTTTCATGTAACTTCTGCATGAGAGGAATTTGTAGTGTCAAAGATGAGAAAGAAAATCAATGGGGATTTTAAAGACAATGACTGGTATAAAAGAAGAAACAGAGAATGAATCTAACAACTGCTCAAATTTGGATATTTTCTCTTCAAGATCATAACTAATGGACAAATGGATGCCGAATTTGTATTAAGTATACAAATGGCACAAAAAATTCTAATTACCTTTACAAAATCAGATGGAACTAAAAAAGAATCCTTTGTGTAGCCTGCCTCCTCGAGCACACGGGTAAGAACTTGCTATTAAAACACAAGCAAACAAGAAAACATGAATGCTGTTATGCTAGCATCAATTACTATCTTGAAAAAGCCATACAATAGTTTTACTGATAAAGCACGTCCTGTAACGCTGCAACATCAATCAAGACGGCAACACTTCTAAATTCTACTCACAAAGTTGTATAAATTTCCGAAAGAATGCATGCTTTCAACAGCTCTTCACCATAATTGATCCTGTATGAACATTATAATAACCTACACTCTAGTTTTTGTTATATTTTTAATAACCAGAATACTAATAATGTTAAAAGTTTTAAGCTTCTATTCAAGGTACTCTGGTCCCTAAATTTAATATTTAAAAAGGCTATTCAAAGTCAAACAGCTTTCATGACTCAGATCAAGCTTCATTATATGGAATATAAATCACTAATTTTTTTTTTGGATAGAAAACGCTAATGTAATGACACCATTAGCCACTAGGGGAAACACCATTTCTCTGCATTATTGTCTAGCTCCATAACTATGTAACTTCATGATGAAGGCTTCCTAGAAGTTTGGACAGCATGATTAAATGCTGTTCGATTGTGCACATGAGAGTGGATAACATATACATGGAATTCTATCACAACAAAGGTCACGAAAAATATTGCATGACTATAATCATTTGCTTAAATCTTGGAATGAAGCTTGTCAATTTTTTTACCCCTAGTATTTGTGTAGGACGGAGACATTTGCATTTCATTCTTACAATCCAAACAAACCAATCGTTCTCCTGCTGCTTCTCTGAACTTTTTGGTTGTCAATTGAAAAATATGATTTATTGGTAAAGAAAAAACTAGACTTCTGAATCTTACATTTCAATATTCTTCTGTTCTGTTTACATAATTTTACGGGACTACGAGGTCATTTTCATTGACCATGTTTAAGACGGCAAACTACCTTCCATATCTAAACGACACAAACACCCTATTATCAATTTTATGTGACTCCCAGTTAAGATATACATAAACAAAATAAACAAGAAAGAGAACCAACCTCTCTTTGCTGTTCAGATATAAATTGTCCAGTCAAATCCCGCAAAACGTCCAACATATCATTAAATGTAACCTTTCCATTGCCGTCCGAATCATAAACCTTGAAGATGACTACAGAAATATAGATACCATTATGTCACTCAAAAGTGGAAAAGTTAAAGAAGAATGAACAATCCAGTCCAGTCTCAGAAATTGGAGGTCTTGGTTTTCAAGTTTCCCTTTTTGGGCCCACCAGCACTTCAACTGGAGAAATATGGTTTTTGTCCTTCAGCTGTGCTGGCATGTGCTCTGCGTACCTCCTCAAATTCAAGAAAATTTTGAACGGAAAAAAAAAATAAAAAAGACAAAGAACCCCACTAGCTGTTAAGAATGTGAATTGGCCAGGACACATAAAAGGAAGAGTCATTACATTCTACTTTTTGTTGGAAGCTCGCTCGAGAACTGAATGCAGACAAGAATGCTACAAATTCCTTAAAATTTAATCCGTCTAGCATCCTCAACAATCTCTGAGATAAGGAAATAAAGAAACAAAAATCAGCAATAAGAATCCACGTGCTTCCTATTTCATCAAAACAATTTCCTCAAAACACAGCAAATATGCAAGTAAATGCAAAGATCCTATTATATAATTATACTCAAAAAGTACAGACTAATCATCAAGGGTGCAGTTTGCAAGTCGGACTTACGTGGGACTCCAACACACGGCGGACTCACATTTTACTGAGTCCGATTTCTTTAATTATTTTTTGTTTGAACGTACCTTGGACACATTACAAACTTGTTTTGGATTTTTTTATTTTTTTTTCCTGTTGATTCTATTATTGGATGATTAGACGAGATATATGCCATTTTAGTTTATGGATTCATGGAACAAATATCTTGTTAAAATGCTGTGTTAGTTACCATTTTAGATGCAATATTATTATTATGTTAATTATCTGTTGACTTCTTAGTTATGAAATATATGGTTAATTTTAGTTAATTTTATACTATATTATTTCTATTTTGTTTGAATAAAATATTGTTATACAAGACATAAAAAAATATATATTTTTGCCGAGCCCCTACCAAGTCGCGTCCGCGTTTTTTTAAAATTGTTGACTTGCTGCATCCGTATCGGTATCTCAAATCATTGTATATGTGTTTCTTAGTATTTATACAATCTAACATCTATTGGTTATGCCAGTATAAAAAGTCAAGTAAAGCCTCTTTGAGCTCCAAATCCCTATTCCAATTTTGTTGGTTTCTTCTGATATATATATGTATTGGTTATGCTAGTATAAAAAGTCAAGTAAAGCCTCTTTGAGCTCCAAATCCCTATTCCAATTTTGTTGGTTTCTTCTGATATATATATATATATATATATATCTTAATTCAACAAAAAAAAAAATTTACTTGTATTCTTTCACATAGCACAGGCATGGAGATTTAAAAAATATATATAGATATAAATCAGCATATATAAAGCAAGAGAAAGCGAGAATGAAGTGATTTCAGAACCTGACTTAGAGGATTGACGGCGAATTCAGGTACTGACAAGAACTCTTCGGCGGAGATGAAGCCACCACTGTTCCGATCGAGCTGACAGAACCTCTGGTAGAGCGACACTATCTCCTGCTGCGAAACTGCACAAAACAAAACAAAACAAACCCATCAACCAAATCAACCTCTCAATGAAAACCAAGAATTCCATATGTTTCAAAAACACATACTTACAGGTGTGATTGCAATGCTGTTGAACCTCTTCGATGTCGTACTGGGTGAGCATTGAAGATGTATTGCCCATTGTTCCCACACCCAAAGAGAAGAAGTCGAGAAGAGATTGGGCGAGGTTGAGGTACAAAGGTAGAACTACAAAAAGCCCTAATTTCGGGCTTCGGAGTTTGGTGGAAGTTTGGCAAATCTGCAGAGAACTGGGTCAGAGCGTCAACTGACCGGTGGGGAGAGTCAGATTGATTGGGCCGTGATACAATTGCCGTGTCTTTAGCATTTCCCACTCCAATTTAGGGTCATTTTGAAATAATGAGGAAAAATAAGGGCTTGTCCATAAAATGGTTTCGGAATTGTTAATGAAGCGTATCGGGGAATATGGTGACACAACTGTGAATATTTTTTTAGTCACTTGCAGATTCCTAGTAGCGTATTTGATAAAGTCGTCAATTTTTTATTTTTGTGTTTAGGTTTAATTTAAGAAAAAAATTATATTTTTATAACTGAGTATTAGTAATTACCAAAAAATTAATTTTTTTGTCTTCGAAAAAAAACTTAATTTTTTAGTAACTTAACTTTTTAATTTTTTGTTGATTTAATATTTTAATCTTTCATAGTTTAAAATGTAAAAAGATGTAAATTTGATTATTTCAAAAAAATTCAAAAAGTTAGCCAGAAATTGAAGCTTCCCAAATAGAGCCTTAGTTTTTAGTTTTTGTATTTAATTTTTTATTTTTCATTTCCATTTTTATAATAGAAAAAAACTAAAACTTAAAAATGCGTTTGTCAATAATAATATTTTATTAATAGTTATAGTGTTGAGATAATGGTCAGTGACACTCAACGATGGTCGAAGGCGGGTGGCAGCTAGCGGCAACAGCGGTCAGTTGAGGTGGTAACGTAGTGTAGAGGCATTTGGCGAAATATTGTTCTCGAGTGCAACAATTTGTCATTGAATTCAGAAGAACGAGATCTTAAATCCGCAAGGATTAAATAAGAACACAAAATTCTTACGCCCCATTTAGTAACGTTTTTGTTTTCTGTTTTTTTGTTTATATTTTCAAAATTTTGTAAATTGGCAATAAAAATATGTTTGCTGAATCTGTTTACACTTTTTTGTTTCCAAAAAATTAAAACTTAAACAGAAAAACGTAAACAAAAAAAAATGTGTTTTTGCTCTATTTTTCTTGCTGCAAACATTTTGTTAATTTTAATATTTTGTCCATTTTTGTTACATCATACTAAAATAAATCATTTTATTCAAATATTTTATTAAACTAAAATTATTTTTAATAAATAATATAATTAAATTAAATTAATATGTAATACATATTATTAATTTATTTCTAATAAATAATTAAATAAAATTAGTTAATTTAATTAATAAGAAATATAAATTATTAAATTATTTTTAATAAATAATAAAATAAAATATATTAATTTAATAATAATTTTATTAATATAAATATATTTTATTAAATTATTTTAATAAATATTGTAATTAAATTATTTAATTTAATTTAATGTAATTTAATTTAATAATTAATTTAAATAATATTAAATATATTTTATTAAATTATTTTTAATAAATATCATAATTAAATTATTTTAAATATATTTTATTCAATTATTTTTAGTAAATAATAAAATTAAATTATAATTAATATATTTTATATTTACTGGATTAAATGATATAATATTTATATTTTATTCATTTGTTTTTAATAAATAATATAATAAAATTAAATTAATATAAAAATAGATTTATTAAATTCAATTAATTTTTAAAAAACTAATAAAATTAAATATTTTATGAAACTAAAAAAATTAGTAATTGTAAACAAAATCGTATATTCAAATATAGTTTCAATTTTATTTTAGAAAAAAATGGCAATAGAAAATAAAAAACAAAAAATACAAACAAATAAATATAAACAGAAAGTCGACAATGTTACCAAATAGCCTTTTAACTAATCAAAGTATATTGAGTAATTGAATTAATAAAAATTGCTTACAAGAGGTTCTATTTAAAAAGAAAACTTGTTACGCCTTCACCCTCGTAATCTAGAACTGAGGACATGAAAATATGAAAAAATATTAAAATTAAATAAAAATCTATATCCAAGGTTAAGTCCAATCAAATAATAACAATCAAAGTAGCTATCATTCATCCCTTAATGCTATATTAAATTGATAATAAATGACATCATTAAAATATAAATCCACGTTACACCTCGGTGACAATATCCAAGGCTTACGCATTTTAATAAATAACATCGTAATACAATCCCAAAAATAAAATAAGTTAATGGCCCACACCATGAGTCACACGAACAAAAGTACAATAATTTAACAATAAAATAAACAATACACTAAGTCATATACATCGATCTCAGCTTAACTCTAGGTGCTACTCCTTTGTATCACAAGATCACTTGTAATAAAAAAATAGGTGAGCACTACTGCCCAGTAGGCAGGGCTGTGCAAGTGCGCATGAGTGTACAATAATGAAGTACACAATATAACTCACAACAATCTCAACAAAATATAATATATAAATGTAATTGTGATGCAATAGCCATCTAATCTCCATTTACCCCCAATCTTTTCTTAGGACAAGTGACATTTAGCAATGTACGTAGGGTTATCAACTGCACTATTTTTGTTTACGGTAAACGTCTATCCCAATACATCGTGAGCGGAGAACCATGTTACACCCTCACATATGTAAAACTCAAGAGCACCGTATTACACCCCCCAATCCTTCTACTAAGGAACCATGTTATACTTTTAGTCAGATATCTACTTATTTCAAGTAGTGTTTGGTTGAAAGTCTAAAGAAATATCTCAATATATCATCTTAAGATTAGCGTTCTAACTCTAATGACTAATCTCTAGTCATATATATCGATTGAAAATCATCCAATATTTTCAAAATCTCATTTTATCATTTTTCTCAAAATCAAGAATCTCGTTCATACATATGACTCATGCCTCAACACGTTAATAATATATCTATATGACACTCTCGACAAATCAATAATCATAATACACAACTGGATAATACAATCTCAACCCCATAACATGATATGCTCAATCATATAATATATATAACATCATTCATTTAAATAATGCATCCCTTATTAGGCTTAATGATGTTTGGGTTCATCATATCTTTTAAAATCAATAACAAGTGGCTATGGACACCAACAATATTTTCAAATCTCAAAAATTGAAAATTTGAAAAATTTACAAAACTCGGTAGACCTGTCTAGATGGCTAGGTACTTAATCTATCCAAACAGTTGTTTGGACAACTGAGTAATTAACTCATTTGAATGGCTGGGACAATTAGGTTGTTCGAGTACCCGTCCAAAGGGCAGTGCCCAAAAGCCAAAATCTAGGCTTGTTTTTAGCAAAAAACTGAACCACTTCATCCCCGAATCACTCATACAAGCCACAAGGTCGACAATCAGTCATAAACATATAACCATCTCCACGGTATGGTAATTTACATCAATTTCAACAATAGCCCAAGGAATGCAAAATTTTCCAACATATATGCACACACACACACACACACACACACACATATATATATATATATATATCAATTCCAAATCATCCAATACTTAGGTAAATCAAACAAATAATATATCAAAATCATGATAACAAAACATGTAAACATATATTTAAGTCCCATCTATCTCAAATTCAAAGAAATATGAAGAAAAAAATGGAGAAATATGAGTTTGGCTTCCAACTTTTCAAAGCTTATATCTCTCATCTTGGGCAAAACCACCAAAAATCAATACCATTATGACGATCATGACATCGAATACTTTCATATCCAACTGATTCCACTCTTCGACTGTCACTCTCTGTTTTTCCTCACTCTCTTTCTTTCTTTTGCGAGCTGCTACTAGAAAGGAAAGAAAATAAGAAAAAGAAAAATAAAAATGGAAGAAAAGAAAAGAAAGTTGGCACTTAGTCCAATTTTCCAACCCAATACAATTTTAAGTCAAACTCGGCCAAGGAAAAATAAAATAAGTCCAACCATTTAGAGTAAGTTGTAGGTCCAAATATTTAATTGGCTAAAAATCTCAATAAATAATGAAAAATAAATTACCGAGTGTTACAAAACTAATCTAATCCTAATTAAAATAAATTTCCTAAAAGCTTTCTTAATCAAATTTTGAGAACAAAACTTATCCTAATTCCTAACTATTAAAAATAACCTTTGGCTCAAAATAAAAGATAAGTAATTAAATAAAACTCTTATACTAATCCTAAATAAACTAATAATATACACTAATTCAAAAAGAATAGGAAACAAGAAATTCATCCTACATCAAGTGGTGGTTGGTCGATAATAGACATGGTGACCGGCAGTTAACGGCAGGGGTGGTGCTTGCGTAATAGTGGGTGGTGGTTGTGAGTGATGGTTGTGGAGGAAAATTAAAATTTGAGAAAACACCTTTCTAATGTTTCTATAAATTTTAAAATTTTTGAAAATAGTTTTAATTTTTTTTCTGGAAACTAAAACTAAAAACAAATTTACCAAACTAGTTTTAGTGTTTAGTCACCCAAAGTTTAGTTAAACTGAAGGTTGACCTAGATTTTATTTATAGTAGTTGAATAACTGTATCTTTATTTATGCGCTTAGAGTGTGGGTCCTAAACTTGATTATCATGTTGTGGAATTTGCATAATTTTCTTGATTACGTTGTGGTTGTATAGATCTTTGGGTTTAGTGATGGAGATGTGACATTTAATTTATGGTAATGTGCTTTAATAATATTTTTAATATAGGAATCAAGAAAGAGTATAGATACTCTGATTAAATGTCAATTTGGCCTAACTTTGATATAGGTATTTAATTAGTTGTTTTCAATTAATTTCTATATTTTCATGTTGTCTGTCTCGGATTATAAGGTTAGGAGAATGACAATTTTCTTATAGGATTGCTTGTTTAGACAAGGAAGATATTTGACCTTAAAAGCAATAGTGACACTTAGGGGCGAACTCAAGATTTATATAATTAGTAGAGGCAAAAATTATATTTTTAAGATAAATAGAAGCAAAAATAAAAATACAGTGAAAGCAAAACATGAAAAAAAAAATTATAATTTATAAGAAAAATTAACAAAATAAATAAAATTTTAGTGTAATTTTTCAAATTAGTAAAGACAGTTGCTCTCGCTAGACCTTATTTGAGTCCACTCATGGTGACATTCCTCCATATCCTAAGTTATATACTATGCAGGAATAAAAAAAAAAAAATATCATCGTGCACGATCACCACATCAACCAAACTGTTTTTTTTTTTTTTTTTTTTGGGTAGATACATCAACCAAACTTGCTAAAAATAGCTTAGAAAACAAGAAAATGTCAGATAATATGGCTAGAAGGAGTCCCAACCAAAGATCCTCCGATGGTAAAATCAGAGAAGACGCAGATGAGTAATAAGAGAAACACAAGCGTTCAATCAACAATAGTGAGTATATCTTATTTTGTGTGTTAAGTATTGTATTTATAGTAACACAAATTGAATAAACAATTGTCAAAATAATTAAAAAAGTAAGTATATTATATCTCTTATATATATATTTGTATATATGATTATTTACTTTATATTTAATACTCATCACTTAGTATTTAATGCGCGTGGGGTATTAGAGTAGTGGATGAGATGTGACGACAAAGAATGTCCGAATGTCACATCACGTCTACTACTTGTAAGGCAACGGATTAATTGAGTTAACAAAAAAAGTAATAAATGAACTAAATTTATTATTAAACAACATTTAGGGTAGAATTAAACCAAGTATCTTTTGTGGTGGGGCCCAGTCGATGTGGTCAAAGACTAAATAGACCAATGCAAAACACCTTCTCGCTCGATGCGTACATGTTTGGAGTGATGCCACGTGTCTCATGACATATTTTTGTACAACATATGCCATTAGTGATTCCTACAGGGACTTACATTATAACGCCCGTTATGGTAATTCCGGTTATAAGAACTCGTAAGGGCCGGCTCCCGAAGGCATCTAAATGGATTTAAGCCGTGCTTAATTAGGTCAGGTGCGCAAGGGCGACAAAAAATGCATGCTGACCGACTCAAGTAGCTAAAAGAAACAAGAACAACGAAGCAAAAACTGATTTTGATTTTTTTTGCTTAGTGTCTTGGTCAGACTCTCGTATCGGCCCTGTTTGGCATAAAAAAAAAACTCTAAAAATTATTATAAATCGTTAACAACCTATTTATCTTTAATTTTCTCGCCATCATTAATTTTAAAAAATTCTAATATTTTGTTAAAAAAATAAAAAATTTAGAAGTAGATTAACCGAATGTATAAATTTTTTATACAACCATATTATTCGTGTCGAAATCTTTTAAATAAGTACAATTGTCGCTATTTTTTATGAATTTTTTTGAATCCGTGGGAACGGATTTGAAAAATCGTTTCCACGATTTACTATTTTAAAAAAAAAGTGTCAAAATTAACTTCAAATCACATTTTACTTTAATTTATCTTATTTTTTTTACTCCGAACGGGGCATGATCACGTATCTGACATCAAATATGAGGAGCGTCGAGATCAAAGTTTGATGGCTTTGGGGTGCCGACATTGATTCTGATGTTGAGAGGGATTGATGGACTTCGTATACGCATGCTCTTCGATGGTTTTAATTATGAGAGGTTTGGACAATGGTAAGCTTTTACACATATTTTTTGTTACTTCGAAATTATGTTCGAATGGAATATGACCTCGTTTGACAGTATAAAAATATATAAAAATTTATCAAAAATTACAAAGTAGATATTTGATAAAATCTTAATTTTTGTCACTTTTTTACTTTACTATATTAATTTGCTCCACTCAAAAGTTACTAAAAGTTTTAAGAATTGCTAAAAATTACCAAAAATTTTGCCAAATACTCCAAAGTTGCTAAAAATGGCTAAATGTTGCCAAAAATTTTACCAAATACTAAAAGTTACAAAAAGTTGTTAAAAATTGTAACTTACTTCATGAAACACACTAAAAATTACAATTAGTAATTTTTAGCTAAAAATTACTAAAAATTGCTAAAAATTATGCTCCCAAACGCCCTCACAAGAGATAATTAATATCACCAAAAAGATGGATTGTATATATTATGAGAATAAATTTTTGTATATGGTTATTTATAGCTCAATATTATTTTTTACTTTTAAAGTAAAAAAATAAAAAAAAATGCTAAACATTGATTTTTTAAATTATTAATTTATAACAGCGTGCTTATTTCTCACATCAATATTTGTAATTTTAACATAATTTAATTAACTAATATGGATATGAAATAAAATGAAACATGTTCTACACTAAATTAGTATTCCTTAATTTTATTAAAGATAAAATAATACTCATATAAAAAACTTCAAGCATTTTAGTTTAATAATTTTGGTAAATTACTTCTTGGGATATTTTTGTCAGTTAAAATTTTATACAATAATTTTTTGTTTAGAGAACTTCGTGTATTGGTATTTTAGTTCCTAATTTATTTCTCTACTTAGTATGCACCTTATTACAAAGTTTGAAGGATTAGCTTATAAAGTATTTGGTTTGTCAAAAAATACTAAAAAATTTTAATTTTTTCAATTGTTTTTTAATTAAATTTTGTTACTTATTATTTCTATTCTAATTTTTTTTTTATTTTTTTACCATCCAAACACTAATGTTTAACCAAACGAAAAAAAAAAAAAAAATTGTAGAGTTTTCGGTAGTGGAGGACAGACCCGATTCCATTACTCATTTCCCGAACAGACGCAGCCTCAATTCCTAACTTTCAAACCTACACTCACAACTTTTGACTCCCTGCAGCTTTCTGTTTCTATCTGAAGAATCAACTACTCTGTCTCAAGCCACTAATAATTCAACAATTCAATTGTAACACGACTGTTGGATATACTTTGGCTCGTTTAGAGTCGTAAAAATTGAAATAAAATGTAATTTGAGTTATTTTTTTAACATTTAAAATGTCAATTACAACCATAAAAAATAAAGATGAATAGTTTATTTTGAACAGATTTTTGTCTGTTCGAATGAATTTGAGTAAAAATATTTTTATTTTTTCATCAAAACTTTTTGAAATTTATATAAATGTTATTTGAATTTGTAGAAATTTTATTAGAATTTGTACGTATAAATTCGTTGAGATTTATAGATAAATATACATTTATAAAAATTTATAAAGATTCACGTAATTTAAGGTAAGAAAAGTTCTGTAAAAAATTATAGAATTTTTTGGTATTCCAAACGAACCCCTTCTCAATATAAGATGTGTGAATATATGTGTGTGTGTGTATATATATATATATATATAGGCTACTAAACAATACAAGAATATTCACCCCTAAAAAATTTGAATTGAGTTTCACAAAACTTTCTTATTTATTCAGAACCATTTGAGGAGGTGTTATAAGTATAAGAATTCTAAAGTTGGAAAATAATTAAGAGTGATTACATAATATCTATAGGATACCAAGAATCCTCCACACTACCTAAATTAAAATATTGAATCCTCCACACTATCTAAACTAAAATATTGAGTTTTAAAAAATAAAGGAAATACATCATAAATTGACATTGCTAATACTCCCCCTTAAGGGGGTATATGAAGGGACGTAACGCCCACCTTGCGGACAAACTGTTGAAAATGAGAAATACCTAAGGGTTTAGAAAAAAGATCGGCAGGCTGAGAAGCAGTAGGGAGGTAATGAAGATAAATAAGACCAGCACGAAACTTCTCGCGGACAAGATGGCAATCGATCTCTATATGTTTCATCCTTTCATGAAATATTGAATTATATGCAATGTGAAGAGCAGCTTGATTATCACAATAAAGATGAATAGGTTATGAATAGAAAACCGTAAGATCTGAGAGTAATACTTCGAGCCACGCGAGCTCACAGGTAGTGGTAGCTATAGCACGATGCTCTGCTTCAATGGAAGAACGGGAGACGACACTCTGTTTTTTTGTGCGCTAAGAAATAGGAGAAGAACCAAGAGTAATATAAAAACTAGTAGTAGAATGGCAGGTCATAGGGCAACTGGCCCAATCAAAATCAATATATGCTTGAAGCTGCAGACCACTATTGGAAGGAAACAGGATACCATATTCAGGAGTGGCCTTGAGATAGCGAAGTACTAAAAGTGCAGCATCATGATGCGGATGACGGGGAATTTGCATAAACTGGCTAAGGATGTTAACCGCATAAGTGATATCAGGACGAGAAATAGTAAGATAAATAAGTCATCCAATGAGACAACGATAGGAGCCTGGATTAGGGAGAAGGTCACCAGTGTCCGTAAACAGCTTCAAGTGTTGCTCCATAGGAGAGGCCACGGGACAACAGCCGAGCTAACCGGCATCTGTGAGGATTTCAAGGGCATACTTGTGCTGATTTATAAACATACCCAGGGGCGAATGAGCAACTTCAATGCCCAAAAAATGCTTAAGTTTACCAAGATATTTAATTTTGAACTGATCAGACAAAACAAAATTTAAGTGCTGAATAGTAGCAACATCATCTCCTACAATAAGTAAATCATCAACGTATACAAGAACAGCAGTGAAGTGTGAATTTCTAAATCAAGTAAATAAAGAATAATCAGCCTGTGAAGGGATAAAACCAGCAACAATGAAAACAGTAGATAATTTGGAATACCAATTACGTGATGCTTGTTTGAGACCATAGAGGGATTTTTGAAGACGACAAACACGAGACTCCTCCTGTTTCCCATATCTAGGAGGTAACGACATAAAAACCTCCTCATCAAGGTCACTGTGAAGGAAAGCATTATGCACATCCAATTAATGGATGTGCTAAGAGCGGGTAGCTGCAATGGCTAATAAACATCGAACAGTGGCCAATTTGGCAACTGGGGCAAAAGTGTCATGATAATCTAAGCCCTCAATTTGCGTGAACCCTTTAGCACAACCATCTTCACTTTATAACGCTCAACTGAACCATCAGCATTAAGTTTAGTTTTAAATATCCACTTACATCCTATGGACTTTTTGTGAGGAGGAAGAGGGGCAAGAGTCCAAGTATTATTGACTTCACAGGCAAGAAGTTCAACAGAAATAGCATCCCGCCAATGAGAGTGTTTAATAGCTTGGGAATAAGAGGTGGGATCAGTTTGGTTAAAGAGAGCAGTGAGAAAAGAAAAATGAGAAGGCGAAAACTTAGAATAATTTACAAAATGATCAATAGGATTGGCAGTACTTGAAGATAAGATGGGAGCAGACAATGATGCGTTCAGATCGAATGGTAAAGTAAGACAGTAGAAGTCTTTGAGATGACTTGGGAGTTTGATGGTGCAATATGGGCAAGATATATGGGTGAGTCTAGAGGATAGAGTATCGGGTGCGAGCATAGGATCTGATGGGTCAGGAAGGTGAGGTTGAGAATGAGTTACGAAGGGGTTAGAAGATGATTCGGGTGGTAGAGTTGATACATTATCTAGCTCAGAAAAAGAAGGCTGTGTAGGGGCATAGGCCTCAGCATGAGGTGGATCTATGTTGTGGATTGGGGAGTCTGAGCCCAACGGGAGGTTAGCAGGTTGGGATACAATAGATTGGGCTGGCAGCGGAATAGGGTCAAGAGAGTTAAGAGAGGGGTTAGGTAAAATATTTAGATGAGATTTGGGAAGAGAGAAAGAGATTTCAGGAATTGTAGGTGACGGTGTGCCTAGACAAGTTTGATGAAGAAAAGGAAAATTTTTTTCAAAAAAAGTGACATCACGGGATATAAAGATTTTGTTCTTTTCAATATAGCGTGGAGGGTACCCTAAAAAAATACACGGCTTACCTCTTTACTAGAATTTATCCCGACCAACTCGGGATGTTTAGGCGTAGTAGAGACAACCAAACACCCTAAGATGATCATAGGAAGGGGGATTTTTAAAAAGGAGCTTAAAAGATGTGAGCATGTTTAAGGTTTTGGAAGGAGTCCAATTTATAAGATAAATAGCAGTTAAAATGCATTCTCCCTAGAAACGAAGAGGTAAATTTGCCTGAAAACGCAAACAACGGGCCACATTTAAAATGTGCCGATGTTTACATTCAGCAATACTATTTTGCTGAGGTGTATCAATATATGTGAACTCATGCAAAATGCCATGATTATTAAAAAGTTGCTGAGTATCAGTAGCAGTATATTTGGTTCCATTATCAGACCTAAAGTATTTGACAGTACTATTAAACTAATTTTTGACCATTTTGAGAAAAATATTTAGTTTAACAACTGCATCAGATTTATGATTTAAAAGAAAAACTCAAGTCATACGGGTGAACTCATTGACAATAGTAAGAAAATAGTGGGCGCTATATATGGAAGGCATGTGATACGCACCCCAAACATCACAATAAATTCGATAAAATGGAGAAGAGCTTTTATTATTATTTAATTCAAAAGGAATGCGCGTATGTTTGCCTTTTAAATCTGTATCACAAGGAGCATCATTATTTTGAGGAATAGAAGTAAAACGAGAAATAATTAAATTTGAAAGGGTGTCCAAGGCGTTTGGTGCCATAAATAGAAAGGTAGAGATTTGGTGGAAGTGTGAGCTTATGGTCGTTGAAAACAAAAGTAGTAGAGACCGTTCCGAGCATCACCCGCTCCAATCACAATCCTTAAGATTATATCCTAAAATACACAAAAAGTAGGATAAAAAATAACAATACAATTTAATTGCTGGGTTAATTTTTGTATGGAAAGCAAATTAAAATGAAAGTTGGACACATGTAAGACATTTTAAAGTGTGATTTTGGGGGTTAGATTAATTTGGCCAATGTTATGAACCGAATGGGTCGATCTAGAAGGAAGACAGACTGGAAAGCTATTTTGATTTTTAGAAAAAGCAAAAAATAAAGAAAGATGCAGTGTCATATGATCTGATGCGCCGCTATCTATAATCCAGTCATGATCAAAAGAAGATGAAAAAAATGTATTGTGGATATTACCGGTAAAATGCACAGGGGGAGTATTATAAGCCTGTAACTGCTGGCGTTTGGCACGAGCAAGAATATCACCATGAGTGGAATCTGAATGTGTGAAGGAAGAACTTGGTTCAAACTGGGCTATATGGGCAGCCCTTGGCATCACTGAGTTGGATTGAGATGAGTCATTGGGTTGACTTTGTTGGTCCGATTTGTTGTGGTTACAGTTTTGCCACCATTTAGGGTACCCAATAAGTTTGAAGCACCTTGATCGGGTATGACCTATAAAACCACAATGAGAACACTTTTGGGTTACATCTTTGGGAGGAGCAACGGCTGGAGTAGGAAGCAATGGCTGGAGTAGTAAGTAACGACTTTCTAGATGCTGCCATGGCTGAGTTGTCTAATGACAGAGATAATGGTCGAATGTTCCTTTGCATTTCTTCTTGAAGAATCAAATTGTAGGCTCGATTGAGATCCGGAAACAGGTCCATGGTAAGTAAGTGAGATTGAATTTGTTGATACGAGTCATTAAGACCCATTAGCAATTGGAACACACGCTCTGTAGTTCGATGTTCGATGAATAGTCGAAAAGCTCCACAATTGCAAGTAGGAGGAGGATCAATGGTGTCAAGATCATCCTAAAAAGTTTTGATAGTATTAAAAAATTGGGTAACGGACATGCTCCCTTGTTACAAAGTGGTGATGGATTGCTTAATCCGAAATAAAGTCAGTTTGTTGGACTGAGAATATCAAGTCTGAAGTTCTTGCCATAGTTCAACCGGTGTTCTGCACGAAATTAGACTGGAAGAAATGCTATGTTCTATGCTGTTAAATAACAAAGACAAGATCATACTTGTCCATTGGTCCCAAAGAGGTATCACATCCGGATTTGTTGGTTTTGTGAAGTTTCCATCGATGAATCTGTATTTATTTTTTGCACGAAGGGCCATTCGAACCAATCGACTCCATGTGGCGAAGTTATCACCGTCAAGAAGAGGCTTCGTCAAAATCACTGAAGGTTGATCTGTGGTAGTGAGGTAGTATGGGGAGGACATATCATTCAACAATTGATTTCGCGTTGAGGACTTTTTGGTTTTTGTGATAGGAAGGGAGGGATTTTTTTTCAGTAGAATCATCTTCAATTTCAGCCATTGAAAAAGGTTAATGGCGGAAACCTAATTAGGTTTTAGCCATAATAGAAGAAGAAGACAAAGGCCTTAGAACCTGGCTTTGATACCATGATAAATTTGAATTGAGTCTCACAAAACTTTCTTATTCATTCAGAACCATTTGAAGAGGTGTTATAAGTACAAGAATTCTAAAGTTGGAAAATAATTAAGAGTGATTCCATAATATCTGCAGGATACCAAGAATCCTCCACACTACCTAAATTAAAATATTGAGTTTTGAAAAATAAAGGAAATACATTATAAATTGATATTACTAATAACGTCGTATATAAAAAAAAAAAACCTTAGTTTAAGTTCACCTTTCTGTATGATGTTTGAATGTAATTATTCTTGCTGAACACATACGCTATGGTGAAGAATAGTTGTTATGCTTGAAGCAATTCTAGTTTTTCGACACAAACAATTAGCTAACAAGATCCATTAATTTGTAGACCACAAGATAACTGTCCAATATCCATATGTAAAATTAATCATAACCAATCACATTAATTATTGGGTACAGCAGATACCATAATCATTCACACATATTGTTAGGTAGAGCAGATAGCAAGGCTTGGTTTGGGAAGAAAAGCAATTGGTTTATTTTTAACTAGCTAGTTAGGTAGAACAGATAGCAAGACTTGATTTGTGTTTAAGAAGGAAAAAAAGTGACATTGTTTTAGGTGAATTTTTAGTTTTGGTTAATTTAACATTTTTGTTCTTGAAAGTTTAAAAGAAAGTTAAAATGTAAAACTGTAAATTTGGTCGACCACTGTAGCTGCTACTAGGTAGCAGTCATTGTAGCAATTACTAGATCGAGTTATCAAATGAAATCTAAGAACATTTTAATAATTTTATTCTCGTAACTGATATAATTCAAACAATTCAAATTAACTAAACACTTGTCTCACATTTTGAAGATTAGTAATGATGTAGTTTTTAGCGGGCATGGAATTTGTTGGGTTACGAGATACCTAATCCTGATTATCCTTCCGATGTGGAATTTGTAGGGTTACAAGATACCTAATCCTGAACCAACCCCCATTTTTTTTCGTTAACTTGGTGTGCTTGGCCGAGTTTACACCACTTCAATTAATTTTAGAGCTCAGACTAACATTAATGATTAGATAACCATCTAATAATCTTAAAAAATTTGAATTAGTAATTGTTAAGAAGCAAATTTAAATTTGATCAATTAAATTAATACTTAGTTAATCCCAAGTCAAGTATTTTAAAGACATGCTTGTTTTGAGATAACAGAGAGTAAATTTTACTGATATAATTTTTACCCTCTTTTATATTAATTTGGAAGAGAGGGTAACAATTATACTAGGGGTAGTTATTACCCCTTATGTGGGTAAATTGTTATTGGGGAGAAGTTGAATAATAGGGAGTAAAAACTTTTTCTGTCAATCAATTTTTATTCCTTCAAAATTTTTAGCATTCCAAATTAATATTTATTAGTATAAAATAAATTATGGACACATGGCATTTTCCCCAACACAATAGGGTGAGACACGTGGCATTTTTTGGAGCATATTATAATCGTGTTCGGTGTTGGTCTAATGAACGGGAATGTAGTTGGGCCCCACTTTATAGAAATGTAATTCTAATAATAAATGTCAAATGGTAATAAATGAATTGAATTTATTATCTAAAAGTTACTCTAATTAGTTTGTTTTGTTATAAGTGATAGCTAGACAGATGTAACCTTTGAACAGTCCTCAAGATTGCATTTTGTCTATTTAGATGCATTTTGTCTATTTAGACGCCCCCTCGCCTATGCGCATTTAATGCAAAACGGGGGTATTAAATAAAAAACAAAAGGCATTTAAGGAAAAGTAAGAATTGTATGTCAGAAAGCATTATTGCAACTTGATTTTTTATACATTAATTTATTCATGTTATCTTACTATAAATAACACTTAACTCCAAAATTTAGGTACGCTTACTATTATCAACTTAGTATTTTACTCTTTACTTTTCATTCCACAATTCTCTCAAGTTTTTATTGACTTTACTATCGGATGATTTTTTGGTTGGGAATCCTTTCTTTAGACATAATCTCTTTTTCTTTTGTGCTCAGCAAATTTGTACTCGGATTCTAGATTGTTCTAGTGAACAGTTCTGACATTAATTTTTTATTGCTGAACAAATATAATTATTATTAATTAATGTATATTCTCTTAATTCGAACATAAATCTCATGAACTTATTAAACTATTGCTAGGATAATAATTGCACGCCCTAATAATATTTCATCCCCAAAATTCTGATCTTGTACCAAATATTCCTCGAGTAAACGCGACCTTAATTTTAATTCCTAACTTTCGTACCTACACTCAAAACTTCTGACTCCTCGCTATACGTTGCTTTCTAAGAGGCCAACTCATATCTTTGAGCAACGAACACGATTTAAGTTCAATAATGCGATGTTGATTGTAAGCTAACATGTCGGATATGATGCCTAGAATTTTTGCCTGCCCATGAAAGGATAGAAGATGATTGACATCATTCACTACTTTATTTCTCTCTCTCTCTCTCTCTCTCTCTCTCTATATATATATATATAGGAAAAGTTACTATTTTCACGAAAACCATCACCAACATAATCGGAGTCCAATTAAGGAAAAATCTTTCGTTTGTTATTTTTTGAGAAATTTTACAGACGACAGATCAATTAGTAAGAATGGAAGTTAAATTAGAGATAAATACAAATTATTCTTTTCATTGATTGATTTATTTTGTTGTACACCGGCGAAACAAATATATATAATTATGTTGGTGCATGAGCATGATTGAAGCGCTTCTCATTTACCTGCCTCAAGGCCTCACACAATTTGCAAGAATAAGCAAACACAATCTATCCATATAAAGGTGCATGTACAAAATTGATCAACCAATGACACAGTTTTAATTTCTTGTATAACGGGAAATGAGGAAGGGAAGCCACATATATGTGTAACAGAAGTACTCTTTTTTTTTTTTTTTTTCTCTTTTTTCATTATTTTTGAGCATATAGTGAACGATGCTGTCCTCGTTGGTGAACCTATTAGGACTGATCTTACCCTGTTGGTGAACTACAAAATTACTAGTTTGACGGATTTTTTTGATTTGTCTAGTTGTAACAAGTCTTTAGATATAAGTTCAAATCTTATTCAATACATAAATTTGACTAACTATTACACATATTTGGGAGCATACGAATCAAGTAATTTCAATAGAAAATCACGTAATTGGTTATTTTAATTATTTTTACCCCTCTCAAATTCTTATTAATTAGGGTGTTATTCTTAATACAAGTAGTAGCGTTTATAAATAAAAGAGAGAAGAAAAAAAAGGTAATTTTATTAATTCACAGTATGCATTAAGAAGGTTATGTTTGGCAATATAGCTAGAGAAAGTTATTA
Source organism: Vitellaria paradoxa (assembly GCA_019916065.1). Lineage (NCBI taxonomy): Eukaryota > Viridiplantae > Streptophyta > Magnoliopsida > Ericales > Sapotaceae > Vitellaria > Vitellaria paradoxa. The sequence continues at coordinate 53,432,298 of CM034235.1, read as the reverse complement.
TTTTATTTCCCTTTTCGTGCTGTCTAAGTTTTATTCAGATGATTTTATTTATTCTAAAGTTTGTTTTAATTTTCCATACTTAGGTGCCGTTTGGAGCTCAGAAAAAAGTTCAAAAATTTTCAAAAAGTTTCACAAATTTCAACTTTTTTAAACTCTAAAAAATTTCAACTTTTTAAAAAAATTTATTAAAATCCGTTGGAACGAACCAAAATGGTGCGTTTCAACGGATTTTGCCAGATTTTTTTAAAAGTTGAACTGATATTTGTATCAAAAAGTTTTATAAAACTCAAAAAATTTTCAAAATTCTTCATTAAAATTTTGTTGCGTGTCACTTTATATAATTTTTAATAATTTTATATCAAATTAAATACAAACATTCACCCATCATTGCAAAATAACTTTTTAGGCTCCAAACTTTAAAAAAATTTCACTTTTGTTTTTGTTTTTATTTTTCTCCAAACGCACCTTAATTATTAGGTGACTTTTTTTTTTTTTTTTAAATGACGGGAAAGAATCATCAAAGCAGAGGCTTTTGAACACGATCATGGACCGATCGAAGCTTCTAAGCCCTCCCTGTGCACTACCCAAGCTAACCTGGGCAATTATTGGGTAATTTTATCGCTTGCAAAATTTCTGACGATGATAGCGCGACTACTACTTACTCAGGCGTTTGTTTGATTTGACAGTTATTTATTTATTTTTTATTTTCTTTTTTAAGAAAATAAAAAAAGATTAAAAACATAAATTTGGTTTACAAACTGAAATTTGGTGAGCATGTCTTTGTTTTATGGAGCATAGAAAAGTCATAAAATATATTTTTTTAGAAAAAAGTGAAATTAAAAATATTTTTCGAATAAAAAATACCTTAAGCTTTTTATTACTCTCGTCACATTTGGAGTTCTGAAAAAGTTCAAAAAAATTAAAAATTATTATAAAAAATAATATGTAGTGAAATTTAATCGTAAGAAAATTTAAAATTTTTATTTTTTTTTTTTGAGATTTTTTAAAAAATTTGAAGTTTTAAACTAGACTCAACTTTCTCCCAAACTTTTAACCTCTTAGAGATACATTTGTTATTTAGATGTAATTGAAGGATTGGAGATGGAACCTATTATATATTTTTGACCAATTTAATTAACTTTAATATTTATTTTTATTTACAATATTATATAGTCGTCGGATACCATCCATAGAGATGGGATGACATATTTCCGCTATTAAATTTATTTTTAACCAAAATTTAAACTTTTAAAATTATTTTTCATCATATTTCGCATCAAATCAAAATTTTATATTCCTCTTTATATCCCATTGATCAATTAAACACTAAAAAAATAATTTTATATAAAAAATTCCATTTTATATCTAATTTAATGTTTTATTTCCATAAATTATTTATATTTTATTATCCAAACTCTCAAATCAAACATAACACGACTACCTAAACCGACGGGAAAATAACTTAAGCCAACCCACCCTTGTAGCTTCAAATACAAAGACATCATCCATTAATGGAATTAAAGTACATCTATTTAAGGATGCAATGCAACGCCACACCAAGGCTTTGACGTTGCATCATCACAAACCTTCGTAGAAGAACTTCTTGAAGGCATCCATATGGGCTACCTGCAAGCGCAACGCAACAATATGAGAACCATCTTCTTCATCATCATCACCATAACTGGAAAGAACAAAAGTCTTCCCATCGTGCCCAATCATTCCAGGTCCCATGTAAATTTCCTTTCCCCACCCAAAATCCACTCCACAGAATGGAATTTTAGTCCAACTAGTAATAGTCATATTCGGGTTCCCAAAGAACCTTCCTTGACCCGGACCACTACTTCCAGGGACATGGAAGTAACCCAGCTTGGACAAATCCTCTTCCCCCTTCAAGAACGCAACAGACGATCTTACATACTCATCCGTAACCTTCTCGAGTGCTTCTCTTATCTTACTCGAAGCATAGGCCAATGGTTTCGAAACTATGTCCCTTGAGGTGGCCATCGCCACCTCCGGCAACACCGCGTTCCCAAAATACCAGTCCGGCAGCGGCGGATCCATTCGACTCCGAACGTCCACCGACATGTACATCCCGGTCAGCTGCTCTTTCTCGTGCTGCCTAGCCCGGGTACCACACCTCCACACGTGGGCAGTCACAACCTCATTCCTTGTGAATCCACGTCTAATACTGTTGTTGCTATTTTGATGATCATCACCATCATCAGCTTTTTTCTTCAACAGTTCGATTTGTTGTCGTGTCAGCTTCAGCATGGCCACCGCTGTTTCCTTCTTTCCCTCGTCTATGCCACCGGAATGGCCTAATAAAATCGGCGGTGGGCTGAATTTCGAGTGATGAAAGCATTGTCGAGGCGAAGGATCGTCGAGTTTTAGTATCGTTCGATCTAGAAACGGGGTGTTTTGAGGTTGCTCGCCGCGAGCTATTCGCCCCCACTCGGAGACGAAGTGAGCCGCGCAGAGGCCGTCCACGAGGACGTGTGATACGGCCAAGCCGACGCTAATCCCGCCGCAGCTGAACTTGGTGAGTTGCACCAAAAGCAGCGGCGATTCGTGAATTGACTTTTTGTTCTCTACGGATGGAGCGAGCGCTCTGATCTCTGGGCTCGGGGAGAAGTCTCCGAAGTCGTCGATCGTGGACACGGACTCGGCTTCGACGAACAGAGCGCCGCTGGAGTTGCAGTTGAGCTCCAGACGGCCGTTGCTCATGACCTGGAGACGGCCGGCGAGTGGGTAGAATATCACCAGGGCTTTGCTGAGGGAGTCTGTCAAAATTGCCGCTGGATTAGGGAGGAAATCTTTGCGGGGTCTGTAGAAGTATACTGTAGGCACGTGGTTCCGGGTGATGAATTGATCGAATTCTGACAAGTACATGAGCTTAGTTGGTGTTTGCTTGGCTGGTTTCACTGTGTAGGAGGCCTTCAAGGTCACCATTTTGAGAGAGAGAGAGAGAGAGAGTTTTCTTGAGACGAGACTTTGATCCCAGTAACCGTTGGAGAGAAGTACACAGGCTAAGGAGGAGTGAATGATGGTATACAGGTATTATTTGAAGTTAAAATAAAATAATATAAATTTTTATAAATACGAATTACGAGATAATAAAATTTAAATTTTTTATTTATTTCATAAAATACGAGATATTAACTTTTATAATTTTATACAACTCCACACACACCTATAAATAATATTATGAATGATATATGAAATTAGATATAATATATATAGAATTAATTTTTTATATAAAATTATTTTTTTGGTATTAAATTGATGAGATAAAATGAAATAAAAAATGTAATTTGACAGGAGATATATATAATAAAATAATTTTACACTTTTAAATTTTAATAAGAAATAAATCCGAGAGTGTGGATATATAATTTCACTATCTCATGCCATTACTCATTTCTCATTCTAGGGAACAAATAATGTATTTCAGAATTTTAGTACTATAAATTAAATATAAAATTAAAATTAACTTGATAAATAATAGTCCAACCTCCGAAATATCCCAGCAAACAAACCAGCGACATGGCCTTGGAAGTGGCTTTTGATCTTTTCTGCCAGAATTCACAAATCAAACAACTTGCCCCCAAATAAAAATGAAATATATATAACACCCAGCACAATCTGCAGCTCGTGAATCAAACAACCCGCTACCCAATAACAAAAACAACACAACAAACCAACTCGATAATCCTCCAGCCAGCACATGTTTAGGCCAACCCAGCAGGCGTTACGGCATGAAAGCACGTTCAATGTTATAACTTCGAAATAAATTTTTATTTAATTTATTATTAATTATTTATTTTAATTATATGCTATATTTTTTATTCAGAATTAGCTAAGTTATTTAAGAATTATTTAAATTATTAATTTATTAATTTTTAGATAAGTGTGGACCATTAAATATTTTAAAAAAATTTTATTATTGAGTTATGATTAAAAGTTCACTGTAATGTAGGTAGACAAGATGACACCTAGTTAAGAGATTATATATATAAATAAGATTGTCAGTTAGGGTTACATTGTACTCTGTTTGAGAGATAGAGAGAGGAGAACAAGAAGAAGAGGTTAGATAGAGTTTGATTATATTTTATTTGAGAGATATAAAGAGACGAAGGGGGAGAAGAAGCTACGACAGAAATTTCAGTTCCACAGATTAGTTTTATTATTTTCTTACCTTTGTTGGGTGGGTTTGGTAGAACCAAAATCTACTAAAATTCACTAATTTTAATTAATTTTTATATTTTTTTAATTAAAATTTTTCACATATTACTTTATATCACATCTTTTTATTTTTGTTGTACTTTTTATTAATTTTTTGTTCCCCCGTTATTTGCGTTTAACAGTAAGGGCCCGATTGGATGGTGCTAAAATTTTAGGAGAATAAGTTTTAGAGGGGATATAAAATAAGAAAGGAATATTATTTTTAGATGATTGGCCCACATTGATGTGATATTTACGGAGGATGATAACTTTTGATTTGATTTGAATGTTTTATAAATAAGAGGAGGTGAATGATGAAAAAAGCAGTCAAATGACTTTTTTGCTATTGTGATATCCTAAACTTGGTTATTCATTAAATTAAATATTAATTTACAAAACCCACTCTATTTAATTATTTTTAGATAATTTGAAGTTATATTATTTATTTCATTAAAAATTCAATTTTTTATAAATTTATTTAAAGAATTTTTTTTTAATTATCTAATGGATTTTTGAATGATTGATTATTATTTAATTTTTTTAATTATATTTATTTTGACTTGTTGACTTATCTATTATTTTTTTATTAAAATTATATTTATTTTAATTAAATTAATAATACTATTAACTAGCTATAGTTAAAAACGTCAAAAATAAGTTAAAAAAGGATAAACATTTTTTGCTAGCTTGATCTTGCCCAAAAGTTATCCGCGAAGGGGAGGAAACGTGGATCCACGACAAAAAATAAGTGGAGAGAGAGAGAGAGAAAAGTGCGGACTATTTGACGTTTTCAAACCATGCCAAACATGTGGGACCCACGAATGTTAGTTTTGAGAGGGACTATTACAGCATTCAAGCAGCGCCCTAATGAAAACAAAATTGAGGAAAAGGCTGCTATACTCAATGACTGAAAATATATGTGTAATAAATTGATTGATTGTCAGAATAAAAAAAATTATTTTGATATCCGGCATTGGTGATTTGACATGATGGAAACGTTATGGAACTAGAGCATTGGACTGATTATGTGTGCGCGTATATATATGCATGACACACAGAATCTTTAAATATATATATATATATATATAAAGGATGCATTTAAAATAATAAAAAATAAGATAAAATAAAATAAAATAATTAATAAGTTCATAATTCACACAATAAAATAAAAAATAAATAATTTTTTAAGATATCAAAGTTTTTTCACGATTTTTAATAAATTAAACATATCCATACTATAAGAATAGCTTTAGTGATTACTGCATGTATGAATGATAGAATATATATAAATTATTAATAGTTATTAGTTATCGACGGATAGTTAATAGTTTAAATTTAGTAATTTATTAAATGTAAATTTATGATTGACATTAAATGATAGATATTTATACTCGTATGTTCAAGATTGTGACGAATTATTCTGATTTATTTTATATTTACGATTTTAGCATCAGATGAATAGTTTGACTTGCAAGTATTAATTTTGTAAATTATTTCATGCATAAAGGATTTGAACGTTGAATTTTCTGAACTATTCTTTGTAAAAAATTATATTATTTTAATAAAGAGATTATATGTTTTATGCTATTGAGTATAGGAAAAAATTATTTGAATACTTGTGTTCAGTTTGATTTTATGCGAATTGGAATGAATAATTAGTTGCGATTATTGGAATTAAAATAAAAGTTTAGGGGACATGCTTTTTAAGTGGTGTGACCCTGTCAATTAGGGAACAGGCATGTGAAAACCTTGGTGACTTCAATCAGATCGGTTTAGGAAAAAATCTAAGAGTCAAACTGGGTAACTCTAAGTATGATATTGGATCTAACAAGCACTACCCATGAAAAATTGTATTGGCACACTTGATATTTAATTACTTTGTGATAATCCACATATTAATTTTTGTTGTCACTGCTGTGATTGATAGGTTGATTTATGAAAATTATTGCACTCTAACACGTAAGTTTTTAAGTTATTATAAAATATGCATAGAAATTATTTACATGAAATTTTTTTGGTTAAATTTCATATTGAAAATTTATTATTTTCAAAATTACTATTATTATTTTTGGTTTGACAATCTATTCAATGGACTTTTAATTCACCCTTCATTTTAATATTTTTCAACTGAGTATAGAAAGTGCAGTTCTATTATTGAGGGAAGAAAGTAACAACAACGGCATGCAATAACAACTACAACTTAGTTTAACAAATGCAATAAAACATAAAGCCAATAACAACTCCAACTGCCATTTTGTTTTTGGTAATTAAGAAAAAACTTGAAGCAACATCAATATAAAAAATAAACAGACAATCCTGTTTTTCTTAATCACCAAACCCAATTAGAAGAAAGTTTATGTTTCACAATATTGGACGATAATGCAAATGAACAAAATAATAGAAGGGAATGAGGCGAATTCTTTGTGATGAACCAACCAAAAAGCAAAAAAATAACATATCATAAGATTCTAATACTCCAGCCTGTTTGTAGATGTCTAATCCATGAAGTTTTGCACTTCCAGAATTAGAAAGAGATGCTATGCTGTGATGAAAATTTGATTGCATTAATTTTGCAATATTGTAAATGATTACAAATAAATATTTTAAATTATATTTACAGCAACATAGCAACTAAGATGATCAAGTCACCCCGAGTAAGATTTATTTGAGAATGGGGTTTATAAGAAGTAATCTAAGTGTTTTTGTACAAACACATGTATAAAATTCTCAAATTTAGATAGACCAATTGAAAAAATAACACTTCATCCATATAGCATTTGATTCACATTCTTTATTAAAAAAAAAAAAAATGGCATACCAAGCAATTTTTGATAGACAAACAAAGGCTTAGCGAATGTGAAGTTTTGTGGATGTGAAATAAAACAAAACAGACGTATATGTAAAAAGAAAAAATTCACTCACTTTTTTAACAGCAATTCCTTGTACCATCTGAAAAGGCTAGCTTGCTTCTGCGTCTTCTCATCAGCCTACTTTACGTTTCTCGCTAGCTTACTTTACGTTTCTCGCTAGCATACTATTGATTTTCTCGTTAACCTGCAAACTACGCTGAATTGGTTCTCTTTATTCTGAAACAAAGTGATTAACAATTGAAAGGGGAATGTGGGAGACCAGGATTTGTTTATGGAATAAATGAATTTTATTAAAAATGTTTATAGAACAAGCGAGTGTAGTTGATAATTTTTTTGATAAATTATTTTTGCAATAATTAGGTTTAGGTAAAACATTTATTCAATATGCAAGTTCAAGCAAGTTTAAGCAAATGCTTTTCATTTAATATACTTGTTTTTTTTTTTTTTTGAAACTCAATATGCTCATTTATTAAATAAATAAATTTGCACCTATTTTGGAAAATAAGTTCAAATTCTTTTCAACTCTGCTTATATTGTTCTTGTTTTGCCTATTTGGCTTAGTTAGGTCATTTCAAATTCCTACCATTGATTCACTTCACCCTCAAGTTTGATTACAGCTACTAAAACTCTAGCAATATCATCCTAAATTTGTAATGTGTCAACAACTTTACTAATTCTCGCAACCAGCAGAAATTCATTACCATAGAAATGGGTAGATATATAGCGAGCCCAAAATTCATGAAAAATGAACATAGAACCGCATGGATGTGGTTGAGGTGCTCGTAGACTAATGTAGAGTGAATACTTCGTGCTGGAAAGTAAGAAACAATAGCCCTTCTGGTACTTAGTGAGCCACCGAAAAGGTGAGAGGACCAATAAAGTAACCAAGAGCGAGAGAGAGTTTGTGTATGTGTTCTAGAGAGAGAAGCTTAGTAAGTGGGTATTGAATGCACTGTGTTTAAATGAGGCAAGTCAATGGGAGTATTTATAGAGGCTAAGTGTCAAAGGTTGAAGATTGGTGCGGCTCAACCACAAAGGAGGGGTTAACAAAGGAGAATGTTTAAGGGTTCAAGTGTGTCAAAGCAAGTCTGAGAGAAAAGCTTCTGCGTCAGGATGATGTCCTCAGATTCTTGTTGATTGGGTTGCTGAGCCAACAGTAAAACAAAATACAAGAAATAATAAAACAAAATCTAATTATGAGTGCGTCACAAATGAAATGGAGGGTGTTGACCTCAATTAAATATCCCTGATCATAAACCTCTACAGTATAAGTGTAATTAATTATTATACTGTGCAACATTTATTCCCACATACGCAAAATAATATAATATGCATGGTAACAACAGAGTAAATAATTGAGCCGCCAATGCTTTATGCATAATATACACACAACCATATCTATGAGTCTATATATATCTGGCTAAAATGACAAGAATATACATCAACTAGTGATGAGCCCCACTTTAATTCTTTAAAACGCCTTCAAGAACCCCCACGTAAACGCCAACAACTTAAGCCTAGCAAGTCTCTTAACCCAAAGAAGATTAAGAAGAACGTAAGTTGAAATTAAGTTTGATTTCGGCAGCTCAGCTCCTCTCAAACTCTCACCCAGCTGCCAAAAGAGAGAAACAAAAAGAGGAAAAATGAAAAACACTCCCCCCCCTTCCTGAGTTCCTCCTCCCCCAGTCAAACCCATCTGATCTGATGAATGACCCCCCCGGCCCATGGGCCCAGCTACTAAAAATTTTGCGTACCAGATAAAAAGCAACCCACTCCAACTAGCCAAGACTCAATGGGCCAAATACCCCCTTTAAAAGCCTGCTTGATGATCGGTTTTCACCAAATTAGTACAAAACAGTGCCCAAAGTTTAAGATACAACCAAATTCCATATTTATATTATTCTGGCAAAATTTTTATATTGTTTTGAATAAATATTTTTTTATTATTTGAATAAATATCTTATCTATATATTAGAGGCGGTTGTGTTTTGTTGTTGACTTGGCAGCCTTCAAAGCTCTTTAACGTTTCTTCGTTTGTTTCCTCTTTACAGATTTTCTAAGGCCCGCCTGTTCTTCCTCCCTTCCTCTGGACTCTTATCTCTCTCTTCCTATTATATAAATTATTACATTTGTCATATATATATAATAACAATAATAGCTAGCATGGTACCCGTGCGACATAAGGTTATTATCATATGTTTTTTAAAATATAAAATTTAATTAAAAATTTATTGTAATAAATTAAAATTCTAAAAATATGATACATTTATTACACATCAATTGCACCCAAAGTAAAAATTTATGTATTTAAAATTTTAAAATTTTAGTTCATATAAATAAGTTTTTTGTTTTGTTTGAAATTAAATTATGTTTATATTAGATATAAGAAATAATTACATTAAAAAAATACTTAGATCATATGTATACAAATGTAACTGAACGAAGCGAGATAGCATATACATTTATCCCAGCATAATAGTAATCGCAAATTGTTTTAAGTCAAGTCAAGTCAATAAAATTTAAAGTTGGTACAAAGTGATAATCCACGGTTATTAGTATAATTTTTTAAATAAAATTTGTCAAATATAAGTAATCTAATTTTTTTTAAAATGATTACATTTGGAAATACTCTTAATATATATTTAATTATAAAATAACAAAAACGTGAATCAAAAAATAAGTAACAAATAAAATACATCCAAAAATGAGATGAACAAAAATATATCTTAATGTATACTAAAGAATATTTATGATTTTTGGTTGGTAGACGATTGTATATGTTCTATTGACACGCGTGTGTGCGCAGAGGGGGGCATGGTGAAAAAATCGAAGAGAGATATTAGTTTTTACATGATAAACAAGTGAACAAAAAAATACGGGATATCCGCGGGACTAATTTTTATTTGGAATAATAAATGAGTCATATGAAATTATAAAAATTACATCAATCCAATCTATTCTAAAATATTAGAGTTGTGACTCATTATGACTCACGTAAATACATAAAAGGTTGTAAGATACGGTCAATTCTATTTTAAGTAAGTTTAAAATGTCAGTTTAACAATCTTATTTCAAACAAGTTTTTGATTCATGTTTTAATTAGGATTAATTGATTCATGTTTTGATTAGGATTACGGTTATCTAAGATTTTTAAGATTTTTTCATATTTTTCTTATAATTGCTTACACTATTATTAGAGTTTCTTATAATTAAAAACTAATTTTACCATACTTGTGAACGTTGACAAATTGTCGAATCATGTAAATTCTTGTGTGATTATTATTTATTTTTTTTTCTTGATATTTTGCCAAAGGTAGATCCAGGTGAATTTAGAAGGCCTAAATTCCTAACAAGCTAGTGGTATCAGAGTTAAATATTCAATATCTCTAGAAGAATATCTTCGTCTGCAAAGTTTAATGTCAACAAATTCAACGGAACGAAGAATTTCAAATTGTGATAGAGAAGGGTAAAAGATCAATTGGTGCAACAAAAAATGGTGAAAGTCTTGACAACAACAAAACCTGAAAATATATTATTTTGGAGTGTTAGACCTCGGTGGCTAAGATTTTAATTATGTTTTGTTTTTGGTATATTTTATTTATTTTGCTCTTATTTGATGTATGTCAATGATGTACGGGACAAGGTATACGTATATGATGTGTTTACACGATTTAGGTTGCATCCACGAGTCGCAGGGATTCGAGCAGTGACATTCTCTCCCCAGATTAAGACACCTCATCAAGTTCAGGAGGCTTCAATTAATTGGAATATTCATCTACTTGGAACGATTTAAAAACTAACTGTACATTCAATTCAAGAAAAAGAAAGGAGTCAATTCCTCTATTATTGTATTTCATGTTAGCAGTAAGAAGTAACAGTAAGGTATATTATTATCATGTTGTCTTTACTTGTATAAGTAAATTCATATATTTACTCTGTTCCATTATTGTCTTTTATTTTGGTAGTAAGAAGCAGCAATAAGGTATGTTATTAACTATCAATATCTTTCCATCTTCATTTGCATAAATAAATTCATATATTTGAGTAAATTAAAGTATGATATATTTAAATGATAAGAATGTTGCTTTCTTATTGTGATTGAGATCTACATTTGATCTGGCTTTGTTTACTTGGTTGGATAGGCTGATGAGAATTTAATTTAGTTCTAAGTTGAGACTGCGTTTTAAAGTAAGGTGAGTCATATGGTATACAGGGACGGATCTAAAATTTTCAGTCAGGGGGCACCGGGTATCTAAGACGGAAATAACAAGTTATCTTCGGACTAAGAGTAGGAGAGAAATAATATCGCTTTTAGGGAGAGATAAAATTATTTTTGAACATTAAACCGTTGATTATACTTTTTTCAATTTAATGGTTTAACTAGTTATTTTAACAGTATCTGAGATTTAATAAGATATCTATCATTACTTAAAAAAATATAATTATTATTAAGTTTTTATTGTTTATAGAATTTATTATGTTATATATTATATTTTTTGATATTATGGACAAAAATATTGAATAGTGTAATAAGACAATATATTTTATTTCAAAAAAATATTTGGATTTAATTTTTATAAACTCTTTTTATGTTGAAAATTTTTTAATTTACCTTAGTTTTTAAATAAGACCAATATAACCTAACTTTGAATTCATTTATTTTTTAATTAAAGATAAAATGTCAAGGATATTTTTATAATTTAATATCAAAAATTCAAGAGGTCACTTGCCCCCTAGTCCTAACGTGACTCCGCCACTGATGGTATATATTACCATTGTTCATATACTCATCTGAAGCAATGACAGACAAAGCTCAGATGATATATTGATTTGATTGAATTGAACAGCTAACCCGCTGTAACAACCCGAATCATGAAGTATCTATTTACAGAAACAAGAAACACCACATGCTATGTACAAAATTCAGTAACTTTAATAACCATAATTTTTTTTTTAAGTTTTATTAAATTAAATTGAACATATATAATCCCTCGAGTGACATTTAGTTTGTATTTTTAATTTTTATTTTTTCTGTTTTCTATTTTTTATTTTTTGTTTTGAGATTCATATTTTTACAATATTAAAAACGTATTTGATTTAATATTTTTAATTTTCGTATTTTAAGATTTTTTTTGCTTTATGTCCAAAAAACCCAAAATAACTTTTATTCATTTTGCATTTTATATATAAACCCATTTTCTTTTTTTTTTGAAATAGGTTCTAAGATCACAAAAGACTAAATACGCTGTGAAGATGTAAAATAAAAAACGAGCCCAAAATAGATACATCAAATGGAACCAATATATAAATGCTATTTTAATAATCATGGTGGGTGGTTTGAGCCTATCTTATTCTCAAAAATTAACTCGCAAGGTGAAACTTTTTCTCACCATCAGCCCCTTTCACAATTGATGTGGGAATATTTTAACAATCTTTCCTTCACACATCAAACCCTGAGTGAGAGGAAGCAATAACTCATTTCTTCTTGTGGGTTGAGATTAATGATAAATCTGAACTCTGATATCAGTTGGTTGGGTAATTTTTAATCGGTAAAAACTAATATATAATCTTGAAACTATCTCATTCCCAAAAGCTGGCTCGTTTAGGATGAGATTTTCCCTCACACTTTATACTGACCACCAGCTCCTTTCACAACTGATGTGTGAACACTCCCAACAAATCAAACCCTTACATACTGACCCAAATTCTATTTAATTATAAGGTAATTATTTTCATGTGCTCTGGTAAGAATTTAATCACAATTTAAGGTAGAGTTGGGGAAGTAAAAAAACTTTTTTTTTTAAGTTAACTATTAAAAAGTTAATTTTTTTGTGTTTGAAAATGAAAAAAGTTAGCTTTTTTATTAATTTGATATTTCTTACACTTTAAAATTTAAAAGAATAAAATGTAAGAAGTTAAATTTGTTTATTTAATAAAAAAGAAAAAACTAAAAAGCTGAGTTGTTACTATTTTTTAAACACATTATGGGTCCGTTTGGTGCAATGAAAGTCATTGAAAATCTTTGAAAACTTTTGAAAATTTTTAAAAATTTTTAACACATTTTATATTTCTCGTACTTCTTCGTGAAACAACAATAAATTTTTATATATCTACATATCCTAACAACTTTTTTCAAACTCCAATAAAGTTTTTACAAATCTCAATAACTTTTCTATAAATCTCATAAACTTTTTACATCTTTTAATAAATTTTGACATAAAACCGTTCCAACGAAACTAAGAATATCGTTTCATCGGAGTCAAAAAAACCGTTTGGATAGTTTTTGTTTTTTTTCAAGAAGCTGACTCAAAAGTCAAAAAGTTTCGTTATTTATCTCTGAAAAATATGATTTTGTTTATTGTCTGACAAATGTCAAAAAATTACTCAAATCATATTTTTCATTATTTTTCGTCGCACTAAACGCTTCCTAAGAATGCTGAACATTCACTCTTACATTTTATTTTATTTTTTTTATGGATGAAAATTGGTGCCTTCACATATTATTTCTTGCACTGAAAATTTGATATTTCGGAATTTGTCTGACATAGTAGGTACAAGAATTGGTTTCTAGGATGTATCCGTTGAAGGACAAAACTATATATTATGGGATGATGCTTTTTTTTTTTTTTTTCCACTAACATTGATTGGAAATAATTTTGCTCAAGGCACATGTGATGGTAAAATAATGTTTAAAAGACTAACAATTAATGATGAGTTACTAATAAGAGAGCATTTGTTGTCTACTGCGTTCGATAACTGACGTAGGACCACTTTATTGTCAAATTTTTCATAATATTTTATGCTTTACCTTAATTGATAGTTAAAAGTCTGGGCAAAGGATGGGTTCCCCTTAATTTTTTTTTTTCTTTTTAGATTACAGACATTCGATTTCGTAAATTTACTAACTTTTACTAAATTTTGTGGGTTGGGTACCATCCACATGCAATGTTTGCCGTGTCTTTGGCCTATGTCCTTTATTTGTAAGCTCTTTGATATATATATATAGATATATATATAAACGCAAATCCATGGTAATGCATTCTTTTAAAAGCCAACACTAGAGTGCCACAAAAAATATATATTTATATAACAATACAACTTCATAATTTAAGATTCGTAAATTAAGGATTAAGATTTTATTTTATAACTATCAATAGCTGAGATTTATTAAAGAGAGAGAGTTTTTTTTTTATATATAGTTTTGATTCAAATTTTAAACTTTCTCCTAATTTTGATTTTAAATTTCAAACTACTATCTGTAATCAGAATATGGAATATGGTGATAGCACAATAATATTTTTCAAATATATTTGACTTCTATATAAATTTTTCTTTTTAAATTTTTTAAAAATTATTTTATTTATTTTTCTGAGCTCTTTGTAAATCAAATTATGTTTTCGTGCCTGTAAGCACTATTAATTTCTAATGTGTATATATATCTGTGTGTGTGTGAGAGAGAGAGAGAGGGGGTAACTTTCATCCACTAGAAAGATGTGTGTGTGTGTGTGTGTGTGTGTGTGTAAGTGAGTGAGTGAGTGAGGGGGTAACTTTTACCCACTAGAAGGATGATGAAAAATATAAAATTTTTCTTGATAATCATAATGAAAAACACAAGAGATTTCATAATAAACAGAGGAAATTATATGTGGACGCGTTTCATCAATATCACATTATCAAAGAAAAAGGTGATACTTTTGGATTGAATTTGCTTTAATTTCCAACTCATCCCCGTATGATTTTGGAAGAGTATCACCATCCCATCCAAAAACAACCAGTGTGTGTGTGTAAGAGGGTAACTTTCACCCATTAGAAGGATGATAAGAAACATAAAATTTTTCTCGGTAATCATAATGAAAAACACAAGAAATTTTATAATAAACGAAGGAAATTATATGTGGACGTGTTTCATCAATATCACATGATCAAAGAAAAAGGTGGTGGTACTTTTGGGTTGAATTTGTTTTAATTTCCAACTCATCCCCATATGATTACGGAAGAGCATCACCATCCCATCCAAAACCAATCTCCGCGCGCGCGCGCGCGCGTGTGTGTGTGTGAGAGAGAGAGAGAGAGAGAGAAAGGATAATTTTCATCCACTAGAAGGATGATGAGAATAAAATTTTTTCTCGATAATCATAATAAAAAACACAAGATATTTCATAATAAACGAAGAAAATTAATGTGGACGTGTTTCATCAATATCGCATGATTAAAGAAAAAGGTAATACTTTTGTGGATTGAATTTGTTTTAATTTCCAACTCATCCCCATATGATTTCGGAAGAGCATCACCATTCCATCTAAAACCAACCTTTATATATGTGTGTGTGTGTGTGTGTGTGTGGTGTGTGTGTGTGTGGGGGGGGGGGGAGAGAGAGAGAGAGATTTTGTAAGAGCATCACCATCCCATCTAAAACCAACCTTTGTTTGTTTGTGTGTGTGTGTGTGTGTGTGTGTGTGTGTGTGTGTGTGAGAGAGATAGAGAGAGAGGGTAACTTTCACCCATTAGAAGGATGATGAGAAACATAAAATTTTTCTCGATAATCATAATGAAAAACACAAGAGATTTCATAATAAACGAAGGAAATTAATGTGAACTCATTTCATCAATATCGCATGATTAAAGAAAAATGTGGTACTTTTGTGGATTGAATTTGCTTTAATTTCCAACTCATCCCTATATGATCGGAAGAGCATCATCATCCCATCCAAAACCAACTAGCTTTAGTAAAGCATAGCAAGTGGAATGCGAAAAAGTGTTTTGTGTGCGGCCGGCTCGTGCAATTATTCAAATATACTTTTTAAGGATCATCAAATGTCGCTTATTTTTCTTGTCTTTTCATTTGGTCGATTGTTTTAACTTGTACATTCAAATGAAAGAAGATGGGAGAAATAACTATAAATCCTAACTTATTGATGGATCTTATCTGCTGATGAGTACAATGAGCTTGTTTGATTTATTAAAATTTTTACAAAATTTAAATTTTTTACTCACAATATGAATTATGAAATTATAACTTTTACAAATTTATACTAATTTATATAACTTCAAATACACCAAACATTTGCTGTAGATGCCTCTAACCGTGAACCTCTGAGTGGGCCAAGCCGAACAAGCCCAAGGAATAGAATTATCCCTAGCACTCCCTGACAAAACCCAAGGTTTGGGAATTGAGGCCCACTTAAGTAAGACCAGGCAAATGATGTCTTGTAACCTAAGAACATCCGGCATTTCAGATGAAAAACCTCTGAACTAACAAGAGACGTGATAGGGGTATCACTTGCCTTGAGGAACCGGACAAGGAGTTCCAAGTGTGGGTGTAATGATTCAGATTTTCGTATCTATTTTAATAACTTATGTATGGTATACACGAATTATTTTGTGGGGTATTTGAATTCTGGTTAGTCTGTAGAGTTAGTAATTGAGTTAAATTTTAACCATAATTGAATTTAAACACAACACTTCAAAAGTTTTTCGGAGGTTTGAAAATGAGCTAAAACTCGAATTTAAGGATTTCTTACTAAAAGTCAATTATGTACACGAGATCTCTGAAGTTGGCGTTTATACAATATCTCATTCTGTACATGCACAACAGTCAACAAGTGACAATTAATTCTCTCTCTCTCTCTCTTTTTTTTTTTTTTTTGTTTTCAATATAAAAAATGTGTTTTGTATATATGATATAATATGATGATGTATGAAAATGGAAACGGAGACTTGTTTATGTTATTTAATTAATATTCTGCTTAAGATGAGATAGTGATGATGAAACGAGATGAAGGTGATAGTTTATGATACATGGTGTGATATTGAATATGGAACATAGATTCTTGTTTTGATAATATTGATTTTGATACTATATTGCTGAAATTATTTTTTAATAAATAATAGTTACATATAACCAAACCAGACCAGACCAGACCAAACTTTTTTCATTAGGTGGAGTCAGTTATATGAATTTGTTGACGTCAATTAGATCTGTTTAGGGTTACGTCCTCCGATAGATCTAAGTAAAAAGTTATATATAAAAATATTTATTTTATTAAAATTAAATTTATTATAATTCAAATAATAATTTATGATTAAAATGATTTATTTTATTATGCTAAAATTATTTATAAAAAATAATAATTACGTATATATGTAAATTTATTAAAATTGAAATTAATAGTAATTACATATTAAAGCAACTTAATTTATTAAAATTAAAATTACTATTAAAGTAATATATTATTATTTAGATGATTTATTTGATTAAATTAAAATTTTTAATCAGAATAATTACCTCTTAAAATGATTCATTTTATTAAGTTAAATTAATTTTAATAACTAAAGCAATAATTTTTTATTAAATTATGTTATTCATTAATATACTTTATTAAAGTTAGTAATTATTAAAATAAATATTTATAGAATTAAAGTTATTTTTTAAATTAATTAATAAAATTAAGATGAAATATTTTTTAAATTCCATTGATTTTATAAAAAAAAAACTAATAAAATTAATTACTGTAAAACAATTGTATTGCCAAACATGTTTTTTATTTTTATTTCACAGAAATAAACAATAACTAAAAACAAAAACACTTCATGATAAGCAAAAGGACATATATATATATTTACATAGAGGTGTTTGGTTGGTAGAAGTTTGGCCTAAAAGTACAGTAAAAGAATAAATATTTAATATAAAAATAATATGTGATAAAATTTAATTAAAAAATATAAAAAATATTAAAAATTGATGAGTTTTAATTAATTTTAACTAATTAAACACCCTCTATATAAGCAGACTCAAAGCAACCTAAGTACATCCTCTATTTACTAGACATTTTTTAATGGTTGCTCAGTGGCATCTATTAAGGATCAAATGAATACGTATCACTCTATATTTTTTTGCATTTTCATACGCCAATCAAAATATGAAATACTATAACATAACATATATTTATTGACACCAAAACACCAATTAACAAGATCATATTTATTAAATGGGTCGGAATTGAATCGACCCCTTGGCTTATTGCTCTTGACTAATATCATATTTGGACGTATACGCCCTACAAGAACCAGATAATTACAAAATGATATGAAATCTCATCTTGAAAGTTTTCCTTCTTACCAGCAGCATTTATCAATATTCAACAAGACTTAGCACTTAATTTTGTTCCTGGCTACATTTTTCTATTGACAAAAATCCTAAACAAACACCCGTCTTGATTGTTTTCAACCAGTTAATGTATTACAGCGGTAGCTTGAGACAGTATACATACATATATATATATATATATGTGTGTGTGTGTGTGTGTGTGTGTGTGTGTGTGTGTGTGTGTTTGTGTATGTACAAATGAATAAAGATAGATATGAGTCCTGATAAAAGGAATGGAATGTCAACTGGAATCATAATTATGAAAGTTTTGTACAATTCTACAATTATACATTATTAATTAATAGTCAATGATGGTACTTTGAAGAAATTGGACAAATTGCATTTATTTGATGGCTGAGTACAATCGACATGTTGTTTTGAGGGCAACGTTCTAAGCCTATATTTCGATTAAAAATATAAAAAAAGTGGTAGCAGACTTTCATATACCATCTAGTTAGTTAGATAACAAGAGGAATAAAATATAAAATTTTCTATAAATTAAATTGATTTTTTAAATTAATGAATGTTTTTTACTTTCTTAAAATTTTTAATTCACGATAATAAAAATATGTATTTAAACTTTTATTTTTGTTTTATTTTTCTTTTTTGTTTCCTTTCGAATCTTCACTCCGAAAACACTTTATTTTTGAGTGTCTAGAATTTTATAATCCGCACAAGTGAACAAATTTTTACAAAATTTTAATTTTTTTACTTACTGCACGTATTACGAAACTATAATTTTTATCAATTTATATTAATTTTTTCACTCTAAAATCAACATTGTTTTCAATGTTAGCCGTCCAAATCCCTCTTTTGGAGCCCAATATAAGTTGGCATATATGTTATAATTATTTTTATCTCTTGTATATTATGATTATTTTTGCATAAGTAATTTGACCTAGGATAGAATCATAATCAAAATAATCCGTAATTTATTAAATTTACATATGCTAAAACTCTTGCAATGCATTTGGCATGGATTAAAAAAAAGGATAAATGTTTCGTAAATAATATGTAACCTTTTATTTTTACAAATTTTTATTTCTTTTACTCCATCTCTTCATATCAGCAGACTGATGGATCTTGTGTGCTGATATGTACAATGGGCCTGTTTGATTTATTAAAATTTTTATAAAATTTAAATTTTTTACTCATAGCATGAATTATGATATTATAACTTTTACAAATTTGTACTAATTTATATAATTTCAAATGTACCAAATATTTTTTTTAAATATTTGGTGTATTTCGAGTCTCCCCAAGGTTACTAGAGAGTTTATCTTATCGTTAATATCAAGATCTTAGGAATTAATCGAGATATGTACAAATTGACCTGGACACACTGGGTTAAAAAAAAAAAAACAAATATTTGTTGTAGATGCCTCTAATCGTGAACCTCTGGGTGGGCCAAGCTGAACAAGCCCAAGGAATGGAATCATGACCAGCACATCCTGACGAAACTCGAGATTTGGCAATTGAGGCCCGCTTAAGTGAGACCAGACAAATGATGTCTTGTAACTTTGCCTAAGAACATCAACCATTTCAGACGAAGAACCTCAGAACTAACTAGGGACGTAATCGGGGTATCGCTTGCCTTGAGGAACCAGACGATGAGTTCCAATTGTGGGTGTAATGATTCAGATGTTCGTATTTATTTTAACAACTTATGTTTGATACACGTATTATTTTGTGGGGTATTTGAATTTTTATTGGTTTGTTGAGTTAATAGTCAAGTTAAATTTTAACCGCAAGTAAATTTAAACACAACACATAAAAAAAATTTTCTAAGGTGGGGGTTTGAAAATAAGCTGAAACTCAAATTTTAGAATTTCTGACTAAAAGTCAATCATGTGCATGAGATTTTTTAAATTGGCGTTCACACAAGATCTTATTCTGTGCACGTATAACAGTTAATAAGTGACAACTGATTTTTTATTTTTTTTTTTCAATATAAAAAAAATGTTTTGTGTATATGGTATAGTATGATGATGTATGAGAATAGAAACAGAGACTTGTTTATTTATTTAATTAATATTTTGCTTAAGATGAGATAGTGATGATGAAATGAGACGAAGGTGATAGCTTATGATGCGTGGCGTGAGACGGAATGTGGAACATAGGTTCTTATTTTGATAATATAGATTTTGATACCATATTACTCAAATTATTTTTAATAGATAATAATTACATATAAAAATATTTATTTTATTAAAATTAAATTATTATAATTCAAATAATAATTTATGATTAAAATAATTTATTGTATTATACTAAAATTATTTATAAAAAATAATAATTACGTATTACAATAAATTTATTAAAGTTGAAATTAATAGTAATTTCATATTGACGCAACTTAGTTTATTAAAATTAAAATTACTATTAAAGAAATATCTTATTTGTTAGATGATTTATTTTATTAAATTAAAATTTTTAATAAGAATAATTACCTCTTAAAACGAATCATTTTATTAAAATATTTTATGAAATTAAATTAATTTTAGTAATAAAAATAATAATTTATTATTAAATTATTTTATTCATTAATATACTTTATTAAAGTTAGTTATTATTAAAATAAATATTTATAGAATTAAAGTTATTTTATTAAATTAATTAATAAAATTAATATGAAATATATTTGTTTAAAATTCCATTGATTTTATAAAAAAAAAACTAATAAAATTAATTACTGTAAAACAATTGTATTACCAAACATATTTTCTACTTTTATTTCGTAGAAATAAACATTAAGTAAAAACCTAACATTTAAAGATAAAAAAAAAAAGAAATATATATATATATATATATATATAAACATACTCAAAGCAACCTAAGCACATCCTTTATTTACTAGGCATTTATTAACGATTGCTTAAGGACATCTATTAAGGATCAAATGAATACATATGATAGCATATTATTTTACATTTTCATACGCAATCAAAATATGAAATACTATAACATAACATATATTTATTATTGAACACCCCCCTCCTCCTCCAAAAACCAATTAACAGGATTCTCTATTTATTAAATGGGTCGGAATTGAATCGAACCCTTAGCTTATTGCTCTCGATTAATGTTCATGCATACGCCCTACAAGAACCAGAAAACTACAAAATGTTATGAAATCTCATCTTGAAAG
Source organism: Vitellaria paradoxa (assembly GCA_019916065.1). Classification (NCBI taxonomy): domain Eukaryota; kingdom Viridiplantae; phylum Streptophyta; class Magnoliopsida; order Ericales; family Sapotaceae; genus Vitellaria; species Vitellaria paradoxa. The sequence continues at coordinate 53,410,913 of CM034235.1, read as the reverse complement.
TTTTCCTATTCACCAGCAGGATTTATCAATATTCAACGAGACTCTTGGCACTTAATTTTGTTCCAGGCTACATTTTTCTGTTGACAAAAATCCAAAACAAAATGTTATGAAATCTCATCTTGGAAGTCTTCCTTTTCATCGGCAAAAGGTTATGAAATCTCATCTTGGAAGTCTTCCTTTTCATCGGCAGCATTAATCAATATTCAACGAGACTTAGCACTTAATTTTGTTCCAGGCTGCATTTTTCTACTGACAAAAATCCAAAGTTAACGCTGGTCTTGATTGCTTTCAACCAGTTATATTACATCTGTAGCGTGAGACAGTAGATATATATATATATATATACATGTATATACACATGAATAAAGCTAGATAGTTCAGAGTCCTGATAAAAGGAATGGATGTCAACTGGAATCATAATTGTGAAAGTTTTGTACAATTCTACAATTCTACATTATTAATTTATAGTCGATGATGGTGCTTTGAAGAAATTGGACGAATTGCTTTTATTTGATGGTTGAGTACAATTGACATGCTGCTTTGAGGGCAACGTTCTAAGCCTATATTTCGATTAAAAATATGAACAAGTGGTAGCGACTTTCATATGCCATCTAGTTAGTTAGAAAACGATAGGAATTAATAAAATATAAGATTTTTGATAAATTAAATTTAAATTTTTTTTATTAATGAATGCTTTTAATTTGATAAAAATTTTAACTCACGGTAATAAGAATATGTATTTAAACTTTTATTTTTGTTTGGTTTTTTCTTTTTTCTTTTTTTCCTTTCGAATTTTCACTCCAGAAACATCTTATTTTGGGGTGTTTGGAACTTTACAGTCCACTCAACTCAACAAACTTTTATAAAATTTAAAATTTTCACTTACTGCACGTATTATGAAATTGTAACTTTTATCAAATTTATATTAACTTTTTTCACTTCAAAAATCTTACAAAAATGTTTATTAGAACAACGTAATTTTTGTTTGTAGATAGTAAAATTAATAACAATATTGTTTTATCAATTGAATATCAGAAGAACAAATTTCTATAAGACAAAAAATATAATAAATATATTTATTTAAATGTTTGTGAATATTTTTTTAAACTTGTTAGTTTGGATTGCTTATAAATTTTTAATAATAAAATTTTAATGAACTAACTTTTAATTCATACTAATAATTTAGATTAATTTTTCGTTATTGCCTATTAATTTATAATTTGTCTATTATGTTAGACAAACTTATTCAATATTTGTTCATTCATGACTTTTATTATTTCTGTGAGCAGACTTAATTAATTACATACTCGTGTTATACTTGGCTTGATCTCGCAAAGAAATCTAACAAAGAAGATTGACTACAATGTTTTAAAATTGTTCAAAATTTCAACAAAAACTTAGTTCACTAATAAACTTAATAAATAAATTTGATCATGCCGAGTTAACTCGTTCTCAGCCTTATTTAGTTGTAAATTATTATTAAATTTTGTTATTTTTATCTACTGTGTATTATGATTATTTACGAATAGGTGATTTGACCTAGGATAGAATCATAATCAAAACAATCCGTAATTTATTAAATTTAAATATGCTAAAACTTTTGCATTGGATTTGGTATGGATTAAAAAATAAAAGGATAAATGTTTTGTGAATAATAATTAATCTTTTACTTCTACAAATTTTTATTTCTTTTACTTCATTTCTTCATAAATTAATTTTTGATCAACCCAAAAAAGAAAAACATTAATCTATTTATATTCATAAAAAAATTAAAAATGATTAAAAATAAAAAAATTAATATAAATCAACTTTTTCATTCGTATGTGAATTTTTTTATTCGAAAGGATATTTTTATAATATTTTTTATGAACATGAATAATACGTCTAAAAATTACCATGCAAATAAAAAATAAAATTTAATAAATAAAAAAAAACATATATAGTAAAAAAAAAAAAGAAAGTGTACGTTAATGGTTCTCCAAGTAAGCCTTTGCAAAACCAACCATTTTGGATGCTTCTCTCTCACGTGCCAGCTGCATATATTTTTCGTAACGGAAAATGCTAAACCCCATCGGGAGTCAATGCATGGATGCTCTTTCCGTAGAACATAAGATTGCACATAGAATAAAAAGCATTATGCATGGGTCCAAAATTGGACGACTTGTCACAGCTTAATTAATTTTTAAGTTTTAAATAATACAAAATTACGTCACATGTGAATGAATACCACAAACTAATATTCCGTGGGATTTAAATAATTGTTGGATACAAGTCTTTCCTTCTATAAAACTTTGGTAATCTTTTAGAAAAAGAGAATTGAAATTAATATCTACTGACAGACTTTGAAATTGAAAATCGTTAAATATCAAAAGTTTACATGTATTTATATTTTTTTAATTAAAAAAATAATCTGAATGCATTTAAATCATTAAATCTTAATTCAGTAACTTTCGACGTCAGGTTTTCAAATCAATATTGTTTTCAATGTTAGCCGTCCAAATCCCTCTTTTGGAGCCCAATATAAGTTGGCATATATATTATAAGGTGGAAGACACTTTGTGTGATTTTTGTTGAATTTTATTGTAATTAAAATAAAATTATAAAATAATTAACAAAGTTTCTCAAATAGTAAAAAAAAAAAGTAATTAAGGTATATAAATAAATAATAACTAAGGTATATTTAAGAAAAATAAAAAGTTACAAAGTAATGAATAGTTAAAGGACATTTATGAAAAACAATAATATAAATGGATAAAATTACTTAATTGTGTAATAGTTATAACAATTTACTTTTAAATATCATTAAAATTGTAAGTAATTAGTAAAGAGCTTAAGAGTACTATCAGAAAAAAAAAATCATCAAAATAAAGTCTTATAAATTATAAAGTCGAGCAATTATCTTTATTCTTTGCTTTATAACGGACATGCACGCACACACATACATACTTATATAACCAGTTGGGGGACAAACTTAGGTAACTCTTTACGAAAGTATATACTTTAACCAATTTTCATTCACTTAATTCATACATTTGAACAAGTAAATGCATAACATTTAGGACATTTTTTCGATTTTGGGGTAACAGAGAGTAAATTTTATTAAAATAATTTTTGACCTCCATTACATTAGTTTAGAAGAAAGCAACAATTATACTACTGGCAATGATTATGCCCATATGGGATAAATTGTTACTAATGGAAGAGGTGGGCAACAAAGAGTAATAGAAAAATTATACTATTTACTCATTACCTTATAAAACATTTCTTTACACATCCTTATAAAATCCAAAACAATATTCTCCTATAAAAATAATTATAATAAATATTATAAAATAATAATAATTTATTATATCAAAATAATTTTTATTATTAAAATGACTTATTTCATTTTATTAAATTAAAACTATTAAAATTATTGATTTATGATTAAAATTATTTATTTTCTCAAATTAAAATTATTTTTAATATATAATAATTATTATAAAAAATTATTTATTATATTAAAAATGTTTTATTAAATAAAATTATTTCTCATAAAAACTAATTGAATAGATTATGTATTGTACTAGTATAATTTATTAAAATTATAGTATAATTTATTAAAATTTATTATTTATTTAATAAACCAAAATTAGTTGTTTTATTAAATTATTTTATCAAATAAGAATAATGTTTAACAAATAGTAATTTATTATTAAAAGTAATTACTATTGAAATATTAATCTATAATAAAATTATTTTAATAATTAATATTTTTATTTAAAATCATATATTTTAATATTATATTTCTATTAAAATTAATTGTTATTAATGCAATAATTATTTTGATGATTTATTTTATTATAATATTTTACTAAAATTAAATATTAACTTTTATTCCTTAATCAATTTACTCTCATTTCAAACATAATAAACTTTTAGCCCTTTAAGTAACATTTTAAATATAATATAATTATTATCGGATAATATTTACTATTTCAGTCGAAATATAAGTATCATAAAATTATTATCATCAGTAATTATTTCTAAAGTAACAATTACCCATAAAATCTTTCACTACCAAAAATTTTTATCTTGTACCAAACATTCCATTAATATTCATGTAAATCTCTTAATTTCACTATGTACCAATATTAGATAATATTGTGAAACCCATTTAAAGTTTTCAATTTATTATATTCAAAAAAATGAATTTTCTAACAAATATTTTATTGGTAAATAAAAAAATTATGGAAATGATTGAAAAGAGTAAAAAATGTTAACTAGCCATTTATTATGACAATTTTTTTTTATAGATAAAACTGTGATAGTAAAAATAATGTACAAATATAAAGTAGCTCAAATTGGACAAGCTCAATCAAAAAAGGGTTAAAATAATAGAAGGGTAAAAAATGACTTCTTTTTTTTTATTTCATGTATCTGTTCTCTTACTTTGATATATATATATATATATATATATATATACACTTTAAAAATGATTGAGATGTTTGTACTTTTCTATTATCTTCTTTAATTTTATAATTATTTTAATGAAAAAGTATAATATAAAATTGAAAAAGTTAATAAAAGAGTGTATTTATTATTTGTCTTTTAAAAATAAGAATAATATATCAAAAAAATATAAAAAATTTAAAAAAATAAAAAATAAAAAAAAAGAGCCGGACATCTGGTTTCTCCCAAGGAGGCGGAGGAAGATGGTTGAACCTTTGGTTATGTTTGTTTGAGGGAATTGGATGATAGAGAATAAATAATATTATGGATAATATATAGAATTGGATAAAAGATGGGATTAATTTTTATTTGTAGAATTATTTTTTTGGTATTTAGTTAATGGGATATAAAGTAGGATAAAATATGTGATTTGATATGTAATGTGATAAGAAATAATTTTAAACTTTTGAATCTTAGAGGAAAACAAATCCAGAGACAAGGGATTATTAATCCCACACCCTCCGTCAGATTGCTCATCCAACAAAACCCCGAACACCAAATCCAATACCATGAGACCCACGGTTAATCCAAAAAATCAAAACAAACAACGCATTTGTGAGGCCCACGGTATTAGTCATCTAATCCCACGTTCTCATCCCACAAACAAACGCGGCCTTTGAGTTGTGTCACCGACCATTTTGGATACGTCTCCCATGCACGTGTCTCACATTTTCTCGTGTCTATGGAAGATGCAACCTGGACCAAGGCCCAGACTACATGCAGTGGTAGGGCCCGCATTAGTTGACTAAAAATAGTAATAATTACCGCCCCCGGTATATGTAATAACAGTGAAATCATTCACTATAACATCTTTAAAATATTTGATACAAAACTGATACGTCGTTTAATTAAAAAAATATAAAAAATTAATAAAATTTAATTAATTTTTGGCGAACCAAACGCGTCGTTCACGTAAAAATTTATGTCTGCTAAGTGGGATAAGAAGCTGAAATTACTTTTTAAATTTAGCACATAGTTTCCCTCACTTCATTTATGACAAAATTTATTTTTTTATTGGTTATTTATCTTTTCAATAAATAAAATTATATGAAATAAAAAATTAATTTAAATATTAAATTATAAGAGACAATAATAAAATTTATGTATCTCTAAGATTATAAGAAATATTAACTTAGATTAATATACATAATTTTTTTTATTAAAAATGTAACTAAATTTTGTCTACAAACTAACTCAAATAGTTAAACTTAAACTTTTTTTTAATATTATTCATAAACCATACATAAAATTTTGCTTAAAAGGAGACGCCTTTTATTTCTCTAATTTGATGTGAAATAAATATATATTTTATAAAAATATTATTTTTATTACTTTAATATTGTAATGATAATTTGATATAAGATTGTCAATAATTTTTAAATTTATTAAATTGAAAGTGTAATAAATAAAATATAATTTTTCAAATATAAAATATAATTGTAGACAAAATTTAGTACTAAAATATCTCTTATAATTTAATATCTAAATTATAATCTTTTATTATAAAATATACTAAATTGTAGACAAAATTTAATTGCATTACAATCAAGAAAAAGAGAGAGAGAGAGAGAGAGAGAGTTTTGTCATAAATGAGGCAGCATGGACATCTGAGATTTAAACTTATCTTTTCAATGGATAAAATTTAATTTTAGGGGTTAAATTTGAAAAGTAACTTTAGCCCCTATTCAGTGAAGTGATATTAAGATTGAAATCATTAGATTAAAATTTAACAGTTCAGATATTTTTTAAATCTAAAAAAACATAAATATATTTGAACTATTAAATTTTAATTTAGCAATTCCTGATCACAAATCACCAACTTTTGAAAAAATTTGTATGTTGAGAGACAAACTTACACTATGACAATAGGGAGTCATGGCTCCCCTATGTTTGAAAAAAAAAATTGTATATATAGTATAGGGTATTTATAGATATATTGTCTTTTTCAAATATGATCAACTTGGAACTTTACTCTGGGCTATTAGTAGCATATGAAACTTATTTTTGAGTTGGATTATTAATAAGATATAACACTTAATTTTTCAGTTGACCATTAATAATCTAACATAATAATAATTTTTAAGCGAATATTTGAATGGAATTTATATACTTACTTGATTTTTTTATGCCCATGACCAATAATTTAGTTGAAGACTCTCACATAAACTACTTGATTACGAGATTGTGTTTTTGAGGTTAGAGAAAAATATTAAAATTAATAGGAATTAGTTCCCCTATACTAATTTTTTGTTTCTATATGTGGCTATGTCAGCCCTCCGCATCCTTGCTGCTTTTGAGACTAGATTGGAGTAAGGTGGCATCCACCCACTTAAAAAAAAAGAAAAAAAAAAAAAAAAAACAAGAAATCAATTTTTCGTAATCTTTTCTAAATTTTCATTTTCTCCAACAAACATAAAATCCACTTTTACTAATTTTTTTTTATCTTTTATTAACTTTTTCTAATTTTTTCTAATTATTACCAACTTTTTTAATTTTCACAAATTTTCACTAAACACTTAACTAACCACTAAAGTGTCACGTATCAACTCCACATGCAAAGTTGTATTTTGGTGTGTGCCTTAAGGGATTATTTGGCTTAGTAAAAAAATATCAACTTTTAGTAATGTTTTCTAATTTTTTCACCAAACAAAAAATTAATTTTTACCAACTTTCTCTAACTTTCTTAAAATTTTTTTTAACTTTTTCCAATTTATATAAATTTTTATTAAATATCCAAGAAATTGCTAAAGCACCAAGTGGCACTTAAAAGCGCAAAGTTGTAATTTTATTTTTTTTTTAGTAGGGCCAAACGGCCCCAAACTTAGTAAATTTTTCAATGACAGTATTATTTATGCTTGAGTACATTTAATTTGATATTCTAATACAATTTGATATTCATATAGTTTTGAAACATCTAATATATAGTATGATATTGTAAAATTTAATAATACTTCGCTCACCTTACTCTAGCGATGTAAAATAAAATTTTTTAATCGCATCTCAGTGTTAACTTGTCAAATATTTTTTTACATCCATCTACGTCACTATTGCTCTATAACAAAATCTATAGTTGGTTTCATGAATTGGATTTTGATAAACTTCTCTAATAAATGAAATTTTGGATTAAAAATTAAAATTTCTGATAGGTGAATTTTTATCACAGTAAAATGAAAATTTCAATGTAAAGTTATTTTTTTTTTTAAATTTTCCCTTGAATTTTCTTTTTTAATCAAGAAATGGCATATTATATGTGAATTTATTATTTTGTTTTTTTCAATTTATCTAATATAGGCTTGGTTCTGTATTTTTATACGGTACCCACATGTAAGATGCGTACAGAATTATGCAAGATAACATTATGTTGACGGAAAATGACGAGCGCTTGATACGGTTCTAAGTTGAATTAATGAAGTACTTCAAGTAACTTTACTCAACACTGTTTGGAGCTTCAAAAAATAAAAAATAAAAAAAATTCAACAATCTTTATTTTATTTTTTGTTATTATTAATTTTCATATTTTTGCCTTTATTAATTTCACTTAAAAAAATTAAAAATTCAAAAAAAGTTAACCAAATGCGTAAATTTTTTTTTATAATCATATTCTTCTAGTTGAAAATTTTCAAACGAGTACCATTGTTACTATTTTTTATGAATTTTTTTGAATCCGTGGAAACGGATTTAAAAAACCCTTTCCACGGTTTTGAAAAAATGAATGTTATTTTTTGAATCCGTTAAAACGGTTTGATAAAACCGTTCTAGCAGATTATTGCGTCAAAATTAACTTAAATTACGTTTTTTCTTATTTTTTATCACTTCAAACGTGACCAATATTTTGATTAATTCCTCAAAGGAGTTAAAATTTGTTTATTAAATAATTTTTATAGTGCTTTTATTATCATACAAAATTATTTACTTCTGTTGACAAATTGTGATTGTACAGTTACTGTTGCATAATTACTACCAATTATCAATTTTTATTAATGTCTTCGTTTTTTTAATTTCTATTAAAATTTACGAAATACGTTTTTAATTTTTATCAATTTTCTTTGACTTTTATTAATTTCTTTAATTTTTTTTAATTTTTATCAATTTTTTTATTTTTCTTTAACTTTTTTCACTTTTACAAATTTTTATTAAATATATAAATTTTTTCAAAAGTGACAAGTGGCACCACCAACATCAAAATTGTTAAAAATTTTACTTTTTTCTGGCCCAAATAGCCCTTACATTAATTAAAAATAACATAAAATAAATCTAAGTAAAATAGTTGTATGATTTTTACTACCTAGCTTAAATAAATGATGCAACCAAAAGCGAGAATAAATTGACTTGTTTAACAACAAGTCAAAATCTTATAATCTATCAAGAGAATTAAAAGAGAAACTCAAAACATACGTTTAAAGAATAAATAATAATTAACTTGTATGAAAAGTGTTTATAAATGCTTCTATTTATAGAGAAAATTATTCTTAAACTTAATCTTAATAAGAATAAATTAAATTTAAAAAAAATTAAAAAAATTAATTCTAATCAGAAAATGTTTCTTAAAATTGTACTTATCTAATCTAAATTCTATTCATACTACAAATAATAATTAATAAAATTCTAAATAAAATATAAATAAAATTAATTTAAAAGAAATAAATTAAAATTCGTCCGCGTTAATAAATAAATAAATATTTAATTACTACTTATATTTTAAAAAGATATTAACCACAAAAGACAAACCCATGTCCGGTTGGAGGATATGGCGGTCATTTCCGCGGAAAAAAAAGGAAATAAAAAGGTTTTAGCCGACACCAAAAGAGTCTAAAATGCAGATGTTTCAACACGTACTACCGAAACTTCATCAATCCGGACAACTTCTACTGAATCAGGCAAAAGAAAAGACGATTAGTACTCATGAACAAATTTGAAATCAAATTGGCTCATAATTGTGAAACTTTAATTGGTACACTTATATATTTTTCGAATTGTCTCATCCATACACTAAAATTATTTAACAAAAATAAGTAATACTAGAGAAATACAATAATTTTTAATTTTTAATTTCTTTTAAAAAATTATATGAAAATTAAGAAGTTATTTAACAAAAATAAGTAACACTAGAGAAATACAATAATTTTTTATTTTTAATTTCTTTTAAAAAATTATATGAAAATTAAGAAGTTGAAGGCTTATTAGTTTGACTGCGAAAAAGTTATTTTTTTGGTAATTTTTTTATTTTATATTATTTTTTTACAAAAATTTAATTTTTTTTTTAAAAATTGTAACTTTTATATACATGTTAAATCACATTCGTAAGAATAAAAAATAAAAAATTCGTGTCACTTTAGCAAAAACTATCTGCTTTGGTAAAGAAGCAACGAAAAATTAATTTTATTTTTATTTTTTCTAGGTTTTATCAAAATGAACACAAATTTTTTTTAATGAATACGATTAACACACTTATACTTACATATTTTTAAATTAAATTTTATAGAAAAAAGTTATATAAAACAAAAAAAAATTATTTTCCCAAACAAATTTGTGAAGAAATACGAGATAACTAGTTTTTTCCTTGAATTTGAAAAATAAAATTACATGGCAGTTAAGAGATGGGAAGTAAAAAAAAAAAAAAATTAAAATGAAAGCGAAATTAAAAAGTTAAAAGGAATATTTTTTCATTTAAAAAAAAGGAGTTTGAAAAAACGAAGATACCAATTAATACTTTGTCTTGATATATTAGTATGGGTCGGTTTGGTATAAAAAAAAAAAAAACTCTAAAAACTCTATAAATCTTCAACAACTTCTCTACTTCAAAATTTTTTACCATTACTAATTTCAAAAAATTTCAATATTTCGCTAAAAAAATAAAAAAATCTGAAAGTGTATTAACCAAATATATAAATTTTTTATATAATGTCAAAAACTTTCAAATGAGTACCATTATTGTTATTTTTTGTGAATTTTTTTGAATTCGTAAAAACGAATTTGAAAAATTTTTCTCACGGTTTGCTACTTTTTAAAAAAAAGCGCCAAAATTAATTTAAAATCACATTTTATTTCGATTTATCTTAGATGATAGATTTGTGGGCCTGTAAAATTTTTAGAAGTTATTAAAAAATTTTTCATTTCGCAATTATTATTACGAGATTATTTTACTTTTAAATTGCGTAACAAAAGAATTTTATCGACAATGTTTTACAATCAAAATTATTTTTAAAACAGGAGTAGCTTTGCCACGACAAGAAAGTTGTGGCCGGCTTAGTCACTCAAGGATGCATTTGGAAGTTAAAAAAAAAATTTAATAATATTTATTTTATTTATTATTTTTTAGATATTTTGCAACACGTCAAAAGTTACTAAAAATTCGAAAAAAAATTCAACTCTTTTACCAAAACCTCCAAAAGTTTCTAAAAATTTTTCCAGTTTAACCAAAAAATCTTAAAATTTATTAAAATTTTTATCAAACACCAAAAAATTACTAAAAATTCTTAACAAATTTTATTTATTTTAGAAAACACTCAAAAATTTATATCTAATAATTTTTGTCAAAAGTTCACTAAAAATCACTAAATATTTCGCTTTGATTGCACCCTAAGTGATTTGCTACATAGGGGCAAATCTACCATATTTTATAAGGCTCTCTATCGGCTTTTCCATATAATTTTGTTAAATTTTTAACTAAATTTCTCTTTCTTGTTAATTAGTTACCTATTTTAACTCAAAATCATTTCAATATTTTTCCACCTTGTTCTCAATATATCATTCCAAAAATTTTTCCTAATGCTTTCTAATTTATTTACATATTTCAACTCTCTTCATATCTTCTTAGTCTCAAATTTTCTCTTTTTATTCATTTTTCTTTTTTTTTTAATTTAAAAATTATAAATATTTCATGTTAACCCAATTAAAAGAGGAAAACATAAATAATCCTTTTAAAACTAGAACATCTTTTATATGACAAGCACACTGAATAATAGATAATATGATTACTAAAATTTTTCTCTAATGATTAATAATGGAGTCCCTTTTTTTTTGGGTATAGATTTGGAACTATTTTCACCTTATTTTCAACTTTTTTTTAATTATATCCTTTTTTGAATGGTTTTTTAATTATATCCACCATTTATTAATTGTGCTTGTTTAGTTTATTTTAAATTAAATATTGTGTTCCTATTAATGAAGGTTGGGTACTATTTGTATTGAAAAATTACTCAAGTAAAAGGGTGAAAAAAATACATATAACTTAATAGAACTAGAAAATAAGAAAAATTAAGAATCTAATGAAATATATAAGAAAAAAAACAAGAGAAATATAATGTGAGAATAGTCCAAGTTAATTTTTGATAGTTTTAATTTCTTGACTTTTGTGAAATGATTAAAATTAATTTTTTAAAATTATGGATTTTTTTAAATTATAAAGGTAAATATCTCAAATAAACAGAAAAATATTTTTTTTAAAAAATTAATTTTTAATAACTAATTAAAAAATTATTTTTTTTTCAAAACTAAGCTAATCGATTTAAAAAATAATAATGAGAGATAGAGATTAGAAAAACTTAACAGTGTTTTGCATTGACAAAAAGTAGAGGACATGACTTTTTTTTTTTTTTTTTTGAAAAAAGTCATTAATTAAAAAGTTAGAAACAAGTAATTACTTTTAATGTAAATTATATTTATTTTTTTAACATTTGAATAATTATACCTATCATCTCTCAATATTTAGAAATTATATTTATATTATTTATTTTAAAATATCGTTTATCTTGACTCGCTTTCGTTAAATTAATAGTTAAAATTTAATAGAAAATATTAGAAATAATCAAAATTTTAGATTTTTTTTTAATTTATCACCCCTCTCCAAAAAAAGTTTTGATTTTACTCATTTTTTTCTTTTTTTTTTGTATTTTTGGAGTTTTTTGTAAATAAAAATGATGAAGAAGCGAGAGAATGATGGATAAAATTAAAAAAATAATTAAAATTTTAATTATTTGGATTTTTTTGCTAAATTTTAAAAATTAATTTAATATAACAGGTTAATGTTAGTAATATTCGAAAATAAAAATAAAAATATAATTTTTTAATATTTAAGAGCAATGTATAATTATTTTTAAATGATGAGCAGTAGTAGGTTTAACATAAACCTTTGCACACTTTCTCATAATAAATTTCCTAACTTTTTTGCCATTGAATGGGTAAATTATAGTAGTTAATAACTAAAAGACAAGGGAAAGTTAACAAATAAGTCAAAAAGCACGTTTATCGAATGAGGTGGACAATTAACAAGGAGGTGTTGGTGGACCCCATCTTTATTTCTAGAGCTCTGCGATGAGGTAGCTTTTTCCAAGTTCTATATATAAGAGGAAGCTGGTTCACATTGGTGGCATTCCCACCGCTTCAACCTCGAAACCTCCCATCTCTCTCTCTCTCTCTCTCTCTCTCCAAAATGTTGTCTGTAAAGGCTTCCTACATGGTGAAACCAGCGGGGCAAACTCCGGAAACAATCATGTACATATCGGAAATGGATCAAATCGGTGCGCTAACACATATAAGTACAGTCTACTTCTATCGACCCCCTGCTCATTCTCTCTCTCTAAATCCAGCGGAAATTTTGAAGGATTCCCTAAGCAAAGCGCTGGTGATTTTCTACCCACTCGCCGGTCGTCTCCAGTGGATCGCCAGAGGCCGCCTCGAGCTCCACTGCAACTCCATGGGAGCTCTGTTCGTCGAAGCGGAGTCCGAGTCCAAAATCAACGATTTCGGGGACTTCCGTCCGACGCCGGAGATACGAGCACTCATCCCGTCGGTGGACTACAACCGACCGATTCACGAACTGCCGCTTGTTCTGGTTCAAGTCACCAAGTTTAGCTGCGGCGGGATTTGTGTTGGGGTGGGTATATCTCACGTCCTCATCGACGGTCAATCTTCGGCTCTGTTTGCGTCCGAGTGGGCGAGAATCGCTCGCGGCGAGCAGCCTCTGAACTTGCCGTTTCTGGACAGGACGATATTGCAACCCAAGGAGGGGGAGCTGTCGACGCCGATCTTTGACCACTCGGAGTTCAGCCCGCCGCCCCTTTTGATTGGGAAATCGAATAATTTCGAGGAAAGGAAGAAGGAGACCACAGTTACGATGCTGAAGCTGAGCAAGGAACAAGTTGAATTGTTGAGGAAGAAAGCCAATGAAAGTCCAAATGATATTACCCGCCCCTTCAGCAGGTACGGGAATTACAACCCCTAGGCCGCCAAACCAAAAAAAAATAATTATTAAAGTGATAATCTCATACCGAGCATTTGACTCATCAATTTTATTTACAAAAAAAATTATCAAATTTTTTAAATTCTAACTTTATTAACTAAATATATTTTTAATTCTTACTTTTTTTAATTTTTATAAATTTTTATCAAACACTCAGTAAATTTTTAATAACACATGTCAAAACTTGCGTCAAAGTTAATTTTTTTTTTTAATTACGGTGCCAAACTGCTCCATAACATGGCCATCATTTTAAAGTTCTATGGTAAATATTTCTAATATGGTAACATTATTCAAATTTTTAGTTTCCAGAAATATTTTCAGCCTTTTTTTTTATACCTGTTTGGAGAAAAAAAAAAAAAGTAAGAAGCAGTCAAATTAGAAAAAATTTTGTGTTTGGTCTACTCCTCAAAAAGTTTTTTTTTAGAAAGTTGCGAAAGAATTGAGAGAGTTGGTAAAAGCCGGATTAAAGGAATTTGGAGATTTTTTGTGGGGAGAGGATTGGAATAAATTAGATAAAGTTGAAAAATTTTTAAAATTTTTTGTGATTTTTGGTACTAAGCACTATATAACAATAAATTTTTAAAATTTGACAATAAAATCATCTTTGGTAAATTTTTTTTTATTTTTTATTATAGAAAACCTGTTTAGAAATTTAGGACCAAAACTAAAAAAAAAAAAATACTTTTTTACTCTTGTTTTTATTTGTTTTTTCAAAAACATTTTGCCAATTTTTTTATCTGTCATATTAAAATAGTTTATATTATTCCACTACTTTATTAAATTATTTATAAAAATGTATTCAATGATATTTATGATAAAAAAGATTTATTTCATTAAACTAAAATTATTATTGAATAACAAATAATTAAGTATTAATATATTTTATTTTATTAAAATTACAATTAATTACTATTAAATAATAATTTATTTTTAAAATGATCTGTTTATTAAATTTTAGTTATTTATTAAAATAATAATTATTGATTAAAATGATTTATTTTATTAAATAAATTTATTTTAAATAATAAAATAATAATTTATTGTTAAGCTATGTTATAATTTTTTAAAATTAATTTTTGTGAGAACATATTTTGTGATTATTAAAATAATTAATTAAATTAATAAGAAACAAATTTTCGAAACAAATTTAACTTCATAAAAATATTTTTTAATAAAAATAAATATTTTATTAAGATAAAATTAATTATTGTAAACAAAATTACATTACCAATCACGTTTTTATTTTTATTTTAGATAAAAAAATAATAACTGAAAATAAAAAGTAAAAAACTAAAACATTTAAACAGAATTATAAAAAATAAATAAATATTACTAGCCGGACCCTTGATATTTATGTAAGTAAATCGTGGATTGGCCGCACAAATTATGGAAAATAACATATTATCCATTTAAATTATAAAATTTTTACATTGTCATCTCTCTTTTTTTTAATTTTTGGGGTCTGCGACTACCCTTGTTGATTTTATATCCCGTTACACTCTGTATTTACAGCATTGCCACCGTTCATGTTATACTCAAGAATGAAGCTAAAATTTTACAATAGGAGTAGCCAAAAAATTTTTACCAAAGAAAAAAAGTTAAATAATAATAATGTAAAAAATATATAATCATCTTTTGTTATGTAAGATATAATTGTAAAATATTATTACCAAAAAAATTAATTTTTTAATCCATCGGGCGGATTACAAAACAAAATGGCAGAATTTTTATATTATAACATTTATCTGCTTGTGCGAGTTTCATCGTTTGGTAGATAAATTTTGAGCATAAAATGGTTAATTCTTACTTTTTAAATATTTAATAAAATACTAATTTTTGTCTATTTTTTGTTCAACTATTCTAATTTATCAACGCAAAAGTCACTAAAATTTTTAACATAAAAAAAACTGTGAAAAGTTATTACAATTTGTCAAAAATTATCAAAAATTATTAAAAATTTTATTAAACATTTCAAAGTTATCAAAAATTATTAAAGGTTACAAAAAAAATTATTAATAACTTTAATAAATAGGCTACTAACTTTCAATAAAAAAATAAAAAATTATTAAAAATTGAATTTTCAAACAACCCCTTATTAAACTGAGCCATACCGACTTATAAAACCATGGCAGGTATGAAGCTGTGGCGGCGCATATTTGGAGGTGTACATCCAGAGCACGGGGCCACCAAAGCGAGCAGCTAACGAGACTCCGCGTTCCTCTCGATTTCCGCAACCGGACGAAACCGCCATTGCCCAAGTGTTATTTCGGGAATGCGATTCTAACACTAACGCCGACGGTGACCTCAGGAGAGCTGCTGTCGAAGCCATTGGGATTCGCCGCACAGAAGATAAGAGAAGAGATAGAGAAGGTGACCGACGAGTACGTAAAATCAGCTCTCGTGTATTTGAAGAACGAACCGGATTTGTTGAGGTTACCATACTACCACATCGTCGGGAGCACCAAAGGAGCTTTCCACGGGAATCCAACCATGAGCATCACCAGTTGGATGACTGGGCCGTTGTACGGAGCTGATTTTGGGCTGGGGAAAGAAATTTACATGGGACCTGGTGTGCTCGGCCACGACGGCAAGGCGTTCATCCTCCCCGGAAGAGATGAAAACGGTTGTTTCGATGGCTCTCTTGCCATCCCCTTCCGGCTGCAGGTGGCGCACATGGATGCCTTCAAGAAGTTCTTCTACCAAGACCTGTGACTCAACCTCTCAGTGATTTTAAATTACGGTCATTAACGTTACCTAACGATACTAAAAATTCAAAGTTTAATTGCTGTTTCCCTAAAAGGCCTTTCTGGCACTTCTTTGTGTGATAAAATGTTGGGTTGGTTGATTTGTAAAATGTTGTGTATTGAAGGGGGGGGGTGAATTTATAGAAGAATAACTGCAACCATGTATGCATGATTTGGTAATGCTTTATACTTACGTATGTATATGATTAATCTATGATCAATGGTCATGGGAGTGATGTACGTATAATTTGTCAAAGGTTTAGCCGTTGTATCAAATATGAAAATATTTAATGTATCATAATCTCACGATATGCTTATTGTTGGATGAGAGATCTCTCGGAAATTGTTTCTGACACATGAGAATAAAAAGGGATAATTATAATTAATTAAAGTGTGTCTTGGATTACTGCTTTGAGGTGTTATCAACTAACCATTTGAATGTCATCAATTCTTCAAATTATTGAACTATTGCTAGAGACTAAGGGCAGAAGCCAGATAAAGGGTGAGTTTGGTATCTACAAAAAATAAAAAAAAAAAACTCTAAAAACTTCTAAAAATTTATATCACGTTAATTTTTTTATTTTACTGCACGCATTACGAACTCACAATTTTTCTCACTTTATTTCATTTTTTCTCATTTTTTATTACTTCAAACACACACAAAATTTGAAAGGAAGGTTAGAGTTCAAACTCATGGGCAATGAAAATATAAATTAATAAAATACAATAATGAGTATTTCATTAGATTAAACAAAACTTAATGCCAAAAATTTCAATACTTCTAAGAAATTCACTAATCCATATTAAAAAATGTGTACATGACTACAATTGTTTCTCACATGACTTTGTTATTTCAAATCATTATGTAGTAGTTTCATTATTGATCCTATCATCTTTATCAATGTATGCAACCAAATAAGCATTAAGCCAATCGTTATAAATGTGATTGCGCAATCAATTCTTGATAATCTTTATTGCAAAATATGTTCTCTGTGCACTTATAGTTGAAAATGGTAAAGTTAATGCCAAAGTAATAACCATATAAACCAATTAATATAGTGTTTTTTTTTTTTTTTTTTGGTACCATTTTCTTAGCAAGACCAGCTATTCGCTATATTGATGAGAACTTTGAGTTTTTTTAGACACTAATAACGTATGTCTAAATTTGATTATCAAGTAGCACATGATAGTAAACTTTAAACTGATGAGAACTCATAGTTTTGAAAAAGGGAAAGCTATATCAGCTAGTGACATTGATTTTAGACCGCTAGATTTTAATTCAACAGTCTCGATACATATGTATTATCACGTCCGTGACTTAATTATCTAGGATGGATGTCATGAGAATATGGTTGAATGGAATTTATATATTTACTTGATTTTTTATGCCCATGGTCATTAATTTACTTTGCTTATTGAAAACCCTCAAATAAACTATCTAATTATAAAATTGTATTTTTGAGATTGGGGAAAAATATTAAAATTTATAATAATTAGCCCCCCCATACTAAATTTTTGTTTTTGTTTTTGGCTACGTTAGCCCTCCAGATCTTTGTTACTTTTGAGACGAGATTAGAGTAAGGTGGCATCCACCCACCAAAAAAAACAAGAAGTCAAATTTTCCTAATCTTCTCTAAATTCTTATTTGCTCCAACAAACAGAAAATCAACTTCTACTCATTTTTTCTATCTTTTATCAACTTTTTTTTTTTAACTTCTCTCTAACTAATACTAACTTTTTTAACTTTTACAAATTTTTTACCAAACATCCAACTAACCACTAAAGTGTCACCTATCAATGCCATATGTAAAGTTGTATTCTAAGGGGTTATTTGGCTCAGCAAAAAAATCAACTTTTAGTAATTTTCTCCAAATTTTTTCACCAAACAAAAAAATTAACTTTTATCAACTTTCTTTAATTTTCTTAAATTTTTTTAATTTTTCCAACTTATATAAATTTTTACTAAATATCCAACGAATTAGTAAAGCGCCAAGTGACACTTATAAGCACAAAGTTTTAATTTTTTTTTAGTAGGGCCAAACGGCCCCTAACTTAGAAAAATTTTTAATGTCCACTTATTCCGGTATTATTTTTGCTCGAGTACATTTAATTTGACAATCTAATACAATTTGATATTCATATGGTTTTGAAACATCTAATAGTATGATATTGTTAAATTTAATACTACTTCGCCCACCTTACTCAAGGGATGTAAAATAAAAGTTTTGAATCGCATCTTGGTGTTAACTTGTCAAATATTTTTCTAGTTCTGTCTACATCACTATTGCTCTATAACAAAATCTGTAGTTAGATTCATGAATTGAAATTTGAGAAACTTCTCTAATAAATGAAATTTTGGATTGAAATTAAAGTTTCAGATAGGTGAAAATTAAAATTTCAGATAAGAGGAAAATTATACCATTTATTCATTATCTTGTAAAATATATCTTTACACCCCTATAAAATCCTAAACAATGTTTTCTTATAAAAATAATTATTATAAATATTACAAAATAATAATTTATTTAATTAAATTAAAATTAATTAATTACTAAATTATTTTATCAAAATAATATTTAACAAATAATAATTTATTATTAAAAATGATTTATTTTATTTTATTAAATCAATACTATTGAAATATAAATTTATGACTAAAATTATTTATTTTCTCAAATTAAAATTATTTTTCATAATTAATATTTTCTTATTAAAATTGTTTATTTTATTAAAAAATATTTTATTAAACAAAAATTATTTCTCATAAATAATAATTTACTATGTATTGTACTAGTATAGTTTATTAAAATTTATAATTTATTTAGTAAACTAAAATTATCTATTTTATTAAATTATTTTATCAAAATAAAAATAATTTTGAACAAATAATAATTCACTATTAAAATTAATTACAATTAAAATATTAATCTGTGATAAAATTATTTTTATAATTAATATTTTTATTGAAAATAATATATTTTAATAATATATAATTTATTAAAATTAATTTTTTTTTAAATAAAAGTTATTATGATGATTTATTTTATTATAATATTTTATTAAAATTAAATATTAGCTTTTATCCCTTTATCAATTTACCCTCATTTCTAACATAATAAACTTTTAGCCCTTTAAATTTTTATCATTTCAAACATAATATAATCATTACTAGGTAATACAACTTTTTCGATCCAAATATAAATATTATAAAATTGTTATTTCATTAATTATTTCTAGAGTAACAATTATCTATATAATCTTTCACCTCCAAAAATTTTTACTCCGTACCAAAGATTCCCTTGATATTAATGTAACTCTCTTAATTTCACTATGTACCAAATTAGATAATATGTGAAACCCATTTAAAGTTTTTAATTTATCATATTCAAAAAAACATGAATTTTATAACAAATATTTTATTGGTAAATAAAAAATTATATAAATAAATGAAAAGAGTAAAAAATGTTAACTAACAATTTATGATAATAATTTATATATATATATATATATAGATAAAATTGTAAATAGTAAAAATAATGTATATAATAAAACAAGACAGTTTTTGAAAATTTTACTCTTACAAACTAAAATCTAACGGTTATGAATTATTTTTTCTTTCATTCAATGATTGAGATCATTTTTATATTTTTAACTTCTTACTCTTATTTTTATTTTGTTGGTAAATAGTATTATTTATAAATTGTTGTGATATATCCCAAGTACATACACGTGATTTTCATTTCACTTTACATCTTACTCAATTCTTACGTTAGTGAACCCTATTATCATCTATCTAATAAAACAGTTTGGTCATTTTAAATTTTACTGCATTTTAAGGATGAAAATCATATGAAAATCAAAACCGTCAACTTAAATTCCACTCAATTATGGTTTTCAATAAGTTGAACTTTTCAAATTAAAGTACCATAATTTGTATTTTTTTATTGTGCTTATCAAAAATTAATTAGAAAGAAAGAGAGACCAAAATTAGCTGCTAGTGCTTAAAGCTTTGGAAAAAAATTAAAATCTATGGATTATCATAATTTTTTTGATTTGAACTTACTTAATGAAAAAAATTAAAACTTGTGGATTGTCATAATTTTTTCGATTTGAACATTTTGTCTAAAGGTTCAATTGTATGAAAAACTCAATATTAATTTTGTTCAGAGTACCGTAATCATGAATTATTATTAATATACAAATATAAAGGGTAGACCTCGTAGCTTAAACTGGACCAGCTTAATTAAAAAATGATAAAAGTTGGCTTTTTTTTTTGGCATCTATTTGTAAATTCTCTTATTTTGATATATATTTTTTAAAAATAATAAAAATATTTGTACTGTTTTATTAACTTTTTTTTACTCTTATTAGCTTCCTCCGTTTCATAACAATTTTAATAAAAAAGAGTGTTGTGGGTAGAAAAAATTAATGGACGAGTATTGTTCGGCATAATTTTACCCTCTTCTCTGTAGACCTTTTCTCTCCCTTGTCCATGGAAATTGCCTGCAAGCCAAAAAAATAGTGAAATACAGCAGTCGGAGTTGGTCTTCGACCAAGGACACTCCGATGCTTAAGTTAGTTTTTCATATAGATATAAGCTCATGTAAATAAGTCAAGAGAGAGAGGAGAAGATCAGAGAAAAAGGAGCCGAAAGAACCCCCTACGCTATCTTGATTTTTGGTATTTATAGATGGAGTGTTTGTCTTACTTCCTGTTGATTTGATAGCTATTTTATCTTGACAGGACTTAAAGTGGGAGTAGGTGGCTAACATGAAATGTCATATGATGTAAGTTTCGGGAGCCGTGTGGTAGTGTATTACATAAAGTAATTATAACCAGCAAACTATTTAGTTCCAATTTAACTAGAATATAACCCCTGTTCCGGGGGTGTAATTTGTGGTCGGCAGACCACTATTGTGGTCGGCCAAGTTAATTTTATGCCTCACAAGTATATTTGTTATTTACCTTTTAAAAATAAGAATAATATATCTGAAAAATGTATAAAAAAAATTAGTTTAAAAAAAGTAAAAAAAAAATTAAAAAAAAAAATGAAAAGCCGGACACCCCGTTTATCCTCAGAAGGCGGAGTAAGATGGTTGAGCCTTTGAGATGCGTCGCCAACCATTTTGGATAACTCTGCCATGCACGTGTTTCACGTTTTCTCGTCTGTATTGAAGATGCAACCTGAACCAAGGCCCAGACTAGACACAGTGGTAGGGCCTGCATTAGTTGCCAAAAATAGTAATAATTATCTCCTCTGATACACGTAATAGATATGAAATCATTCACCCTAGCACAGATCGGGACCTGCATTCATCACCACGATAATAAAAGGGCGTGGTTTATCAGCCAAGTGATATTTGGGATGGATCGGTTAAAATTTTGTGGTTGAGATGTATTTATATTGTTCCTAAAAAACAAAAAAAGTTATATTTATATATTTTAAATTTTAAAAAAATATAAATACTTTTAAATTAATAAATTTTAATTCACTAATTTCTAATCATAAATTATTAGGTTTTGAAAAATTTTATGTGACAAAGGATAAACATACACTATTATGACAGTAGAAAATGATGATTTCCAAATTTTGAAAAAAAAAAATTTATACAAATGGTATAGATTATTTATAAGTATATTAATTTTTTTTTTTCTAATACGATGAAATCAATACTTTTTACCGTGGGCTATCAAGAAACTTGATTATTGACTTAGGTTGTTAACAAGACAATTGAAAGTTGTTTTAAGTATTTTTAATCTGGAATAAAGAAAAATTTTAAATATGAAAAAAAAATGTCAAATCAAATGTGTTTTTCTATTTTTTCTGTTTTGAAATTTTAAAAACATAAAATACGTAAAACAGAAAATTAAAAACAAAAAACAAAAATAGAAATAGAAATACCAACTCAATGCCACCTAGTTTTTCCTAGTCTTTTCTAAATTTTTCATTTTCTCCACTAAACATAAAATCTATTTTTACTAATTTTTTCCGTCTTTTATTAACTTTTTTTTTTTAATTTTCTTTAATTCTTTACCAAATTTCTCTAATTTTTATAAATTTTCACCAAACACCTAACTATTCACCAAACTGCCACGTGTCAACCCCCATATACAAAGTTCTATTTTCAGTGCGTCCTAAAAGGTTGTTTGGCTTATCAAAAAATTTGGAAAATACCAACTTTTAGTAATTTTTTCTAATTTCTTTGTTGAACAGAAAATTAATTTTTATCAACTTTTTTTAATTTTCTTAATTTTTTTTCAATTTTCTCTAACTTATATAGATTTTTACCAAACATCAATAAATTATTAAGTGCCACGTGTCAATTATAAGTACAAAGTTACACTTTTTTTAGTAGTGCCAAACGGCCCCTAACTTGGAAATTGTTTCAAAAACCACTTATTCCAGTATTATTTGTGTTCGAGTGCATTTAATTTGACATCCTAATAGAATTTGATACTCACGTAATTCTAAAACGTCTTATGATATCGTTAAATTTAATATTGCTCCGCTTATCTGACTCAAGTTGTACAATAAATGTATCTATTAGAGCAAGTACACTAATAGATAGTCAAATTATTTAGTAAGCCACACTAATGTTAGACATTTTACTAATTGTCTATTAAAAATTAATTTTTTAAAATTGGAGTCCATTGTTTTCTTCAATATAAAAGTCATTGTCTTCTTCAACAAATAATAAATAATTATTTAACTGGTGAACAATAACTCGGCAGAAATGAAGAGTTACTGTAGCAGGAGGAAAAATAGCTGTAACTTTGGAGAATCTGGTACAGATAATTTTCTTCATATTTACTAACAAAAGTACATAAAATACTTATTTACCTTTTCTGCTGCACATGCTCTTCGCATATCAGGGTTAGCTCGTCAAATATTTTTCTGCACCCGTCTACATCGTTATTGGTCTATAACAAAATCCGCAGTTAGAATCATGAATTGGATTTTGAGAAACTTCTCTAATAAATGAAAATTTGGATTGAAAATTAAAATTTCAGATTTGTGAATTTTTATCGCATTAAAGTAAAATGAAATTTTCAATGTAAAAGTTATTTTTTTAATTTTCCCATGAGCTTTCTTTTGTAAACAAGAAATGGCTTATTACTCCAATTTTACTAACTTTTTCTAATATTGTTCAACTTTTTTTTAACTTTTACAAATTTTTATTAAATATATATTCAAAAATGACAAGTGACACCACCAATATAAAAATTGTTAAAAATTTTACCTTTTTCTGAACCAAACAACCCTTTCATTAGTTAAAAATAATGTAAAATAAATCTAAGTAAGATAGTTGTATGATTTCTACTACATGGCTTAGTTACTCCGTGTATTTTAAATAGATATTGAGCACAAGAGACGAACCCATGTCCGGTTGGAGGATATGGCGGTCATTTCCGCGGAAAGAAAAGGAAATAAAAATGCTCCAGCTGATACCAAAAAAGTCTAAAATGCAGATTTTTCAACACGTACTCCCGAAACTCCATCAATCCAGACAACTTCTATTGAATCAGACGAAAGAAAAAAAAAGATGAGTACTCATGAACAAATTTGAAATCAAATGAGCTCATAATTATTATTGTGAGTTTATTTTAGTTTTAAAAAGAATTTTTTGAAAATTGTTTTACAATCAGAATTAGTTTAAAAACAAGAGTAACTTTGGCACGACAACTCTTTTCTCTAGCAAGCTAAGATTGATAAGAATTTTTAGGGGTCGTTTGATAACACTGTCATTTTTTTTTTTTGGTTATTTTTCTGTTGCTGTTTTCTGTTTTTTATTTTCTATTATCGTTTATTTTTTCTGAAATGAAAACTGAAACTGTATTTGAAAATACAAGTTTGTTTATAATTATTAATTTTTTATTTTAGAAAATATTTAATTTTATTAGTTTTAAAAAATTAATAGAACTTAATAAAATATATTTTATATTAATTTAATTAATATAATTAATTAAATTAATATAGAAAATTATTTATTAAAATCATTTAATTCAATAAACATAAAATATATTAAATTATATTATTTATTAAAAATAATTTAATAAAATATACTTCATATTAAATAAATAATTAAATTAAATTATTTATTTTTAAATTAATTAAATTCATTTAATTATTTATTAAAATAATTTAATAAAATATATTTTATATAACTTAAATTAATTAAATCATAAAAAATTTAATTTAATTATGATATTTATTTAAATAATTTAATAATTATTATTAAATTAAATTAAATTAAAAATTACTGTAATTTAATTATTTATTATTAATTATTTTATATGAATTAATTTAATTAAATAAATTAATTAATTTAGTTTTATTATTTATTAAAAATAATTTATATTAATTCATATATTTAATTTAATTTATTGAATTTAATTATATTATTTATTAAAATAACTTATTTTAATAAAATATTTGAATAAAATAATTTATTTTTATGTAATGTAATAAAAATAGATAAAGTTTTAAAATTGACAAAATATTGGCTACAGAAAAAATCAGAGCGAAAACACTTTTTTTGTCTTTACATTTTTCTGTTTATGTTTTCATTTTTTTTGAAAAAAAAATGTAAACAGGTTTATCAAACATGTTTCTGTTGCGAGTTTGTAGAATTTTGAAAACATAAATAGAAAAACAGAAAATAAAAACGTTACCAAACGGGGCCTTAATAATTTTTGTCCCGTTTTCTATTTTTTGAGATATTTGACAACAATTCAAAAATTACTAAAAATTCTTAAAAAAAATTTGAACTCTTTTACCAAACCTCAAAAGTTCTTAAAGATTCTTAAAAATTTTTTAAATTCATCCAATTTTTTTTTTTTGTTTACTAAGCAACCAAAAAAATCTTAAAATTTATTAAAATTTTTATCAAGCACCCAAAAAAATTCTAAAAAAATTTCATTTATTTTGAAAAACTCATAAAATATTATATCTAATAATTTGTCAAAAAATTACAAAAATTACTAAAAATTTCACTTTAAAATAGGTGAATTGTTATTTGGTGGTAAATCTACCAAATTTTATAAGGCTCTCTACAGACTTTTCCACATGTATTTTTTTTTACTTTTTTAACTACATTTCTCTCTTCTTAATTTTAACTCAGAATCATTTCAACATTTTCCCGCCTTGTTTTCAGTTTATCATTCCAACATTTTTCCCTAATACTTTTCAATCTATTTACATATTTCAACTCTCTTCTTTATCTTCTTAGTCTCAAATTTTCTCTTTTTTATTTTTACTCAAAATTTACAAATTATAAATATTTCATGTTAACCCAATTAAAAGAGGAAAGCATAAATAATCCCTTTAAAACTAGAACATCTTTTATATGACAAGCACAATGAATAATAGATAATATGATTACTAAAATATTTCTCAAATGATTAATAATGGAGACTTTTTTTTTTTTTTTGGGTGTAGATTTAGAGCTATTTTCACCTTATTATTATTATTATACAAAACTAAGCTTATCGACTTAAAAAATAATAATGAGAGAGAGAGATTAGAAAAAGTTAACAGTGTTTTGTATTGAGATGAAAAGAATATCAAAAGTAAGCCAAAACAAAAAGTAGAAAGGACGAGAACATGACCTGTTTTTTTTTAAAAGGTCATTAATTAAAAAGTTAAAAATAATTAATAATTTTCAAAATAAATTATATTTATCTTTCTTTAACATTTAAATAAGTATATTTATCATCTTTTAATATTTAAAATTATACGTACATTATTTATTTTAAAATATCGTTAATATTGACATCTTCTGTTAAATTAATCATTAAAACTTAACATAAAATATCAGAATGACCAAACTTTTAGGTATTTTTTTCTAATTTATCACCTCTTCAAAATTTTTTTTTTGATTTTACCTATTTTTTACTTACTTTTGAGGATTTTCACAAATAAAAGTTACGAAGAAGTGAGAGAAAGAGGGTTAAAATTATACCAAAAAAATAATTAAAATATTAGTTAAATTTTAAAAATTAATTTAACATGACCAAGTTGGTGTCAATATATTTATTTAATATAAAAAATAAATATAATTTTTAAATATTAAAAAGTAATAAGTATATTTATTTAAATATTAAGTTGAAGTAAATTTAATTTATCCTAACTTTTACACCCTCTTTCATAGTAAATATCTTAACTTTTTTCCATTTAGGGCGTGTTTAGTACACAAAATTTTGGTAAAAATTTTTATTATATTTTTACAAATTTCTATTATATTTTTACAAATTTATACCTTTTCGAAGTCTAAAAAAGTTCAGTACATTTTAAAAAAAATTCGATTATTAGAATTCAGTTAATGAAATAGTAAATTTTTTTTTGCTATTCTCACTATAGACTCCCAAATTATTAAATAATATCTACTTTAACTATTTTTTAGAATCGCAGAAACCGTTCCGACATATTATAGAAACCGTTCCGACGGATTCGCACAACCAACTTCCATCCAAATGAATTGTAATGCAAAGAAGTCATGATTGATACAAAAATTTGAATCGGTCCAAACAGAAATTCAATCCGTCGAAACGGAAATTTTACTTTTCATATCCAAATAACGTAGTTTGAGATGTGTGCACAAAATGTAAAAAGTTTCTTTAAACCATATTTTATCTCATTTTATCTCATTTTTTAGCACTCTAAACACACCCTTAATGATTAGATGTGCTTTTGGCACAGTGATTTTTGATGAAAATCTCTAAAATTTTTAAAAAATTTTTGATGCGTAATTTACTTTTTATCTCACTGTACGAATTATAAACTTATAACTTATTTTATTTTATCTCATTTTATTTTATTTTTTATCACTTTAAATATACCCTTAATTATAATATGTAATTAATTATAAAAGTCACGGGAAAGTTAATAAATAAGTCAAAAAGTTTTCCTATAAAACAGTGTGTAAAGTACGTTTATCGAATGAGGTGAATAATTTATTAATTGACGCAAATAAACGGGGAAGGGGGGGTGACATCGGGAATCCATGTCAGCGGCTGACATTGATTTTTGGCCGCACAATGTACTTTTTACCATCCACGGTGGTGGCGAAGGCCAAGGCCAAATTTGAAGCGGGAAGTTAGTAATTTTAAAGGGGCGTTCGAAGGTATAATATTTAGGCTGCGTTTGGCAACAAAAAAAAAATACTGAAAATCTCTATAAATCTCTAACAACTCTTTTATTTTTAATTTTTCCGCCATCACTAATTTCAAAAAATTCTAATATTTCGTTAAAAAAATAAAAAATCTGGAAGTAGGTTATCCGAATGTATAAATTTTTTATACAATCATATTTTTCGTGTCGAAAGCTTTCAAACGAGTACTATTATCGCTATTTTTGTGAATTTTTTTGAATCCGTGAGAACGAATTTGGTAAACCGTTCCCACGGTTTACGAATTTTCAGAAAAAAGAGGCGCCAAAATTAACCCCAAACCACATTTTATCTCAATTTATCTTATTTTTTCTTACGCCAAACGGAGCCTTAGTATTTTTAATTTTTTTTGTCAAAAATTAAAATATTATTTGATGAAGTAAGTAATAATTTTTAATAATTTTTAACAATTTTTTTGTAACTTTTGAGTATTTGATAAAATTTTTTACAACTTTTAACAACTTTTAATAACTTTTAACAATTTTTAATAACTTTTAACAACTTTTTATAATTTTTGAGTTCAGAAATTATTGTAACAGAATAGAAAAGTGATAAAAATTGGTAATTTGTCAAACATTCAAAAATTAAAAGTTGATAATTTTTTACTAAAATTTTGCTATCAAACGTCACTGATTTTTCTTTGATTTTCCTTTTTTTTTTTTTCAATACTTGAACTGCAACTAAAATTTTTATTTTTATTATTTTATTGAAACATAGTTTAAGTGGCAAAAATATATTTAATTTATTACCTTGATATAATAATTATATTAAATACAAAAATAATTAAAAAATAAAATTTATAAACATAATTAAAATATTATAATAAAAGTACATTTATTGTAAAATTTATAAAAATTCAAGTAACAATGTCAACCTGCTTGTTAAAAATTTAAAAATAATAATTTATAATTATAATTTAATTTTTTATAATAAAAAATAATTTTTAAAAAATTTCAAAGAAAATAACTTTTCCTTTTTAACTTTTATAATATGAAAATAATTTATGTATTATAAGTAGATTTTTTTTTTAAATTTACTTGTAATTGTTTACTTTTTAAATAAAATAAAATTTGATCAGTTATTAAAATATTTTTATTTTTACCATAAGAAAGTAATTTACATAATTTTTTTAAAAAATCAATTTTCATTTAAGTCTTCATTTTGGCTAATTATTATTTTTTCTAATAATTATTTTTATATATTGTAAAACTTTTTAAATTTTAGGTAACAATATTTCTCTGCTTGTTAAAAATTAAAAAATAATAATTTATCAGTATAATTTAATTTTCAGCTGTTTAACATCAAATCAACATTTTTATTTATTTATTTTTATTGGGATGTGGTTCAAATGACAAAACTATCTTTGAGTAATTGGCTTGATATATTAATTATATTGAATATTAAAATATTTAAAAATAAAATTTATTAAAATATTATGATAGAAATTCAACTATTATAGAAATCAAAATATCTTCATATATATCTCATTGAACTCATATAAAAATAATTTTTATTATAAAAATAAATTATATTATTAAAATTTGTTATTTAAACCACATTTAAACAAAAATAAATTAATAAAAAAGTTGATTCACTTAATTTTTTGCTTTTACACTTCAGGTAAATTTTTATATTTTTTCAACTTTTATAGAAATTAGACTATCTATATCTGTCTTATTAAACCTATATAACAATATTTTTTATTTTAAAATAAATTACACTAATAAATTACTTTCCTAAATTTTTTAATAAGCAAATGGACAATTGCTACTTGAATTATTATAAAAAATTTTAAGAAATTAATATAAAAATTATTATTATAAAAAATAATCGTTAACCTACATGAATATTTAAATTAATACTAAAATTTGTTTTTAAAACAATTATGTAGATTACTTTCTTACAGTAAAAATGAAAATATTTTAATAAGTTGATCAAATTTTATTTTATTTAAAAGGCAAAAATTTGCAAGTAGAATTTAAAAAAAAATCTACTTATAATACATGAATTATTTTCATATTATAAAAATTAAGAATAAGTTATTTTCTTTAAATTTTTTTAAAATTATTTTTTATTATAAAAAATTAAATTATACTAATAAATTGTTATTTTTTAATTTTTAACAAGCAGATGGACATTGTTATCTAAATTTAAAAAAATTTTAAAATATATAAAAATAATTATTATAAAATATAATTAATAGCCTGCATGAATACTTAAATTAATACTGATTTTTTAAAAAAAAATTATGTAAACTACTTTCTTACCGAAAAAAACAAAAATATTTTAATAAGTTAATCAAATTTTATTTTATTTAAAAAATAAATAGTTGCAAGTAAATTTAAAAAAATTCTACTTATAATACATGAATTATTTTTATATTTTAAAAGTTAATAATAAGTTATTATCTTCAAATTTTTTTAAAAATTATTTTTTATTACAGAAAATTAAATTATATTGATAAATTATTATTTTTTAAATTTTTAACAAGTTGGTTTGCGTTGTTACTTGAATTTTTAAAAATTTTACAATAAATGTATTTTTATTATAATATTTTAATTATGTTCATAAAATTTATTTTTAATTATTTTAGTATTTAATATAATTATTATACCAAGCCAGCAACTTAAATATATTTTTGCAATTTAAACTATATTCCAACAAAAAATAAAAAAATATTTGGTTGCAGGTCAAGTATTGAGGAAAAAAAAGAGAGAATGAAAGAAACTTATGGGCGTTCGGTAGCAAAATTTTTAGCAAAAAATTACCAACTTTTAATTTTTGACTGTTTGGTAAATTACCAAATTTTGTTACTTTTCTATTTTGTTTCAGTAACTTCTCAATTTAAAAATTACTAAATATTATTAAAAATTATTAAAAGTTACTAAAAGTTATCAAAAAGTTATTAAAAATGTTAAAAGTTACGAAAAATTTTACCAAATACTCAAAAGTTATAAAAAAATTATTCAAAATTACTAAAAATTATTACTTACTTTATCAAATACATTAAAAATTATAATTAATAATTTTTAATATTTTAATTTAAAAAAAATAAAAAATTATTAAAAATTTATACCATCACACACCTTTTTAAAATTACTAGCTCTCCGTTTCAAATTTGGCCTTAGCTTTGGCCTTCACCGTAGATGATGGAAAGTACATCGTGCGGTCAAAAATTAATGTCAGCCGCTGACATGAATTCCCCTGTATCAGTCTCCCTGCATCGTGCGGTCAAAAATCAATGTCAGCCGCTGGCATGAATTATCCGATGTCACCCCCTCGGGTTCTCCCAAATAAACGAGGAAGTGTCGGTGGACCCCTATCAGTAATTCTCAAGCTCTGTAACGTGGTAGCTTTTTCCAAGTACTATATGTGAGGATGCTGGTTCACATAGATAGCATCCCACCACTTCAACCCAAAAGTTCCCAGAAATCTCCCACCTCTCTCTCTCTCTCGCTCCCTCCCTTCCTCCCCAAAATGTTGTCTGTAAAGGCCTCCTACATGGTGAAACCAGAGGGGCAGACTCCAGAAACAATCATGTACATATCGGAAATGGATCAAATCGGTGCTCTAACACATATAAGTACAGTCTACTTCTATCGACCCCCTGCTCATTCTCTCTCTCTAAATCCAGTGGAAAATTTGAGGGACTCCCTAAGCAAAGCGCTGGTGATTTTCTACCCGCTCGCCGGTCGTCTCCAATGGATCGCCAGAGGCCGCCTCGAGCTCCACTGCAACTCCATGGGAGCTCTGTTCATCGAAGCGGAATCGGAGTCCAAAATCGACGATTTCGGAGACTTCCGTCCGACGCCGGAGATACGAGCACTCATCCCGTCGGTGGACTACAACAGACCGATTCACGAACTGCCGCTTGTTCTGGTTCAAGTCACCAAGTTTAGCTGCGGCGGGATTTGTGTTGGGGTGGGTATATCTCACGTCCTCATCGACGGTCAATCTTCGGCTCTGTTTGGGTCCGAGTGGGCGAGAATCGCTCGCGGCGAGCAACCTCTGAACTTGCCGTTTCTCGACAGGACGATACTGAAACCCAAGGAGGAGTTGAAGACGCCGAGCTTCGATCACTCGGAGTTCAGCCCGCCGCCCCTTTTGATGGGGAAATCGAATAATTTCGAGGAGAGACAGAAGGAGACCACAGTTACGATGCTGAAGCTGAGCAAGGAACAAGTTGAATTTTTGAAGAATAAAGCTAACGAAAGCCCAAATGATATTAGCCGCCCTTTCAGCAGGTACGAGAATCACAACCGCCACTCCGCCAAAAAAAAATTTATGAAAGTGGTGAGCTCGCCGGACTTGCTTGGCTCACTAATTTTTTAAAAAACTTTTAAAAAAAGAAATAATTTGTTAAATTTTTTTAACCTCTTCTAACTTCCTTTAGTAATTTTCGATCTTTTACTAAATTTTTTAATTTTTACTAACGCTTTTACTAATTTTTTTTTAATTTTCTTTAATTTATTGATTTTTTAATTTTTACAAAATTTTGTAAAATATTTAACTAATTTTTAAAATGACACGGATCAAAACTTGCTTCAAGGTTGAGCTTTTTTTTATTATTATTATTATTAGTATTATTATTATTATTATTATGTTTATTGCGCCAAATGGCCCCTACTATGTACATCGTTTTACTAAAGTTTTTTTGATAAATTTTTCTAACATAGGCTCTATTTGGGATTTTAATTGTTAATAATTTTTTTTTGCATATTTTGGCCAATAATTGATAGGTGAGATTTTTTATGTATTTAATAAAATAAATAATAATTTTTAATATATTTTAACTTCTTTGTGTTTGATAAAATTTTTAATAATTTTTAACATTTTTTATGTTTAATAAAATTTTTGTTAATTTTTAAGTTAAGTAAGTTATCCTTGAGTATAAAAGTGTCAAAATTTAATATTATTCTGAACATTCATTCGCCAATTGTTGATCTATCGATGCTGATTTTTAATACACAAAACGTTATATATAATACCAAAGTAACATATTCAATTTTTTGGCTTCCAGAAACGATTTCGTCTTTTTCTTTTTTCCTTTTTATACTCGTTTGCACCAAAAAAAAAAAAAAAAAAAAAAACAAAAAGCAATCAAACTGGAAAATAATTTTATGTTTGGTGTGTTTGGTCAAAAAAAGTTACAGAAAGTTAGGAATTTTTGATTGGGGAGAGTTGGTAAAATCGTAGAAAATTGAAAAAAAAGGTAAAAGTTAAAGAAAATTAAAAAAAAATGAAAATTTTTAATGTGACAAAAATTGAAATAAGTTAGAGAAAATTAAAAAATTTTAAAGATTTTTTATGATTATTGGTGCTCTAAAAAGGCACTTTACACTATTAAATTTTAAAATTTGGCAATAAAATCATGTTTGATAAATTTATTTTTATTTTTTATTATCAAAAAACATATTTAAAAAATAAAATCTTAGGTCCCAAAATGTTAAAAAAAAGGAAAAATTGTATTTTTACTCTTGTTTTTATTTTTTTATTTCATAAACATTTTGCCAATTTTTTATTATGTCATATTAAAATAGTTTATTTTATTCCATTATTTTATGAAATTATTTTTGAATAAAAATATATATTGATGATTTATTTTATTACACTTAAACTAATAATTTGTGATACAAATGATTTATTTCGTTAAATTAAAGTTATCATCGAATAAATAATAATTATTTATTAATATAATTTATTTATTAAAGTTCAATTAATTACTATTAAAATAATAATTATCTATTAAAATGATTTATTTTGTAATTAATTTAATTAATTTAATTTTACAAAATATGTTTTCATAACAATTAATTTTAGTAAATTATAATAATGAAGAACATAACTTTAACCATAAATTATTATTTTATCACTAAAAAATAATTTACTTTAACATAATTAATTACATTTAAACG
The DNA here is from genome assembly GCA_019916065.1 of Vitellaria paradoxa. NCBI lineage: Eukaryota > Viridiplantae > Streptophyta > Magnoliopsida > Ericales > Sapotaceae > Vitellaria > Vitellaria paradoxa. Next base: position 53,377,354 of record CM034235.1, on the reverse strand, counting down.
TGATATTAAAGTAATTAATTAAATTAATATGAAATATAATTCTAAATAAATTTAACTTCGTAAAAATATATTTTAATAAAAATAAATATTTTATTAAGATAAATTAGTTACTGAAAACAAAATAAAATTACCAACCATGTTTTTTTTACTTTATTTTGGATAAAAAAAATGATGACTGAAGATAAAGAGGTAGAAAACTGAAACATTCAAGCAAAAATATAAAATAAATAAGTAAATAAATGTTACCAGCCGAACCTTTAATATTTATATAAATAAATCTTGGATTGGCCACTCAAATTATGAAAAATTATATATTATCCATTTAAATTTTAAAATTTTTACATTAAGCTCTTTGATTTTTAAATTTTTGGGACTGCGCCTACCCTTGTTAATTTTATATGCCATTCCAACCATTACCAAGGATGAAGCTAAAATTTTATAATAGGAGTGGTCAAAAAATTTTTAGTAAAAAAAATTAAATATATAATTGTAATTTAAAAAATATAATTATCTTTTGTTGCGTAAGATAATGATGATAAAATATCACTAAAAAATTAATTTTTTTAATATATTAAGTGAAATATAAAACAAAATGACACTCAGTGTGCTTAAATATATTTTAAATTTCCTCACAATTTCTCTTTTAATACGTTCGATCAATGCGCTTAAAATGATTTTTTATCTTGATACGAACATTTCAGATTTTTTAGTGAAAGAGCCATTATAATGAAATTATTTTTTAATAAAATATAAAATATACATGTAAGATGCTGTCAAACGGGGGCCTGGCCACCCTTGTCTTGTAGGAGTTTCGTCGTTAGGGGTGTTTGGTTCCAAAAGTTATGAATTTTAATTAACTTTTATCTACTTTTCTCTTTTACGCGTTGGTTTTAAAAATTTTAAATTTTTATAAATTTTTATTATTTTCTTACGAATTATTCTAAATTTTTGTCAATTTTTTGACAAACTTTTTAATCAAAACTATTTAAACTAATAGGTAAAAGCACAAAATTTTTAAATTGTACCTAACCAAATGTCAAAAAATTAAAACTCAACTCCATTTTTCTGATTATTATTTTTTAAAACGCCGCCTTGCCTTAGAGTATGTTTGGTTGGATGGAAAATAGGAATGAGGGAAAGAGGAGAGGGGATATGTCACACCTTGAGTTTTAGTAGAAAATTGAAATATAATAACTTACTATACAGATTTATTACACAAGTTTCTTCCTACTATAGCTGTGTAAAAGTATTACAAGTGAGTCAAACATTATGCTAGCATTTAATCGTCACGTTTGGTCGGTCACTCTCATTTGTTAGCCTTAATTTTTTCTATCAAATGATATCTTTGTATAAAAAACCTATGAGACAGGGTTAGCTGCTAAGCCCAGTAAAAAAAATATTTAAATAATTTTAACAAATATTTTTATAAAAAAATAAAAATTAAGTGCTCAAAGTAATTATCATTATTACATAAATCAAATGACAACCATACAAAATAAATAATTAAATAGTGAAAATGAGCACGTAAGATTACTCCATTTTCACCCTTATAATACTTTGTCACTCTTATAACATCTTAGCATGCTTATGCAAGGCTATTTTTTTTTTTTCACTCTTGTGTCACCCTGCCACTCTTATAACGTCTCAATGTGCCCACACAAAGCTATTATTTTTTTCACCCTTATGTCATCCTGTTATCCTTATAACACCTCAACATGCTTACACAAGATTATTCCGTTTTCTACTCTTATGTCACCTTGTCACCTTTAACATGCCACGCAAGACTGTTCATTTTCCACCCTTTTGACACTTTGTTACCTTATAGTAGCTCAACATATTTTTTTTATGAAGGTGTATAAAATCATTATAAAAATAAACATAACCCTATCATTTCACATTCTCACGTAGTGTCACAATAATCATGCAATAAAATTACATGTTTTTATCATGTCTTTTTACAAAATACTAAATTTTAATTATAAAAATAAATCTTCTACCTGAAAGGTTTAGTAATCTTTTTTGACTGATTTTTTTTCTCGGTCCAGTTTAAATTCTATATAAATAAATTATAGGTAGTCAACACATTCGAATACCGTTATCCAATTACTATAATTATTGCATTTAGCCTAAGAGGTTTTAATTAATAATTTTTCTATTACCAACAATTTTGTATAATTTTGGACAACTATTTGTTTTCTTAGCTAATTAATTAATTACTAATAATTTATTATTATTATTATTTTTTTAATAAAAAAAAGCTCATATCAACCTGGATTTGTATCAAATATCTTTTATTCTGTGGCTAAGTGTATATAAATATAAAATAAATATTCAAGTTGAGGGACATAAAAATTAAATTAAAATTTTCCTCCAAAAAGAAATTAAATTATCGGGGCGGTTGTTACCGATTGTCTCAAAATTTAAAATTTTAACCTAAATAAATTATATAAATTAAGCATTAACTCATTAAAATTTGATCTAAGTTAATTTGATAATATAAATCTGATAAATAAAACATCACTATTACGTCATATTTAATTTATTCTAAGCTTTCATAAAAATTATCTTTTATTTTATGAACCAGCAGAATAAAATAACATACTTTAAAAGTTTAACTCAAAATTCTTTAAACTTCTCTTTTTCTTCACTGTCACTCTCTCGTCTCTCCTATTTTGTTTTTCTTTGCCCCCCAAATGTGTACCCATGTGTATATATATATATATATATATATGTAAGTGGGAGGCCAAGCCTCCCAAAATGGATCTCTTCTTTTTTTTTTTTTCTTTTTTTTTTTCAAGTCTACAAGTGTCTTTACACATACATTCCACTATTATTACATTCTTCATCTATTCACCATATGCCACAATTTAACCATATATGTGTCATCTTTATAATTTTTTTACTATTTTATCTAAAACATTAAAATAATGCCAAACTATTACAAAAAATTTTTTTGGGCATAAATTAAATTAATAATATAATAAAATTTAAGATGTCATCGGATAATATCTCATTTTTATTATTTGGTTGAAGAGAAAAATGAAGAGAAAGGAAAAAGAGAGAGAAAATAAGGAGAAAAAATAAAAGTGGAGCTTACTTATTTTTATCCTCCTAAATTTTAAAAGAAAAGGTGGAAAAGGATGGAACATTAGAGAGGGAAAGAGAAGATATGTGTAATAAGAAATTTACAAAGTAGGACCTATTTTTTAAAATAATTTTTAATTTAAGAAATAAATTATAATATATATAAACACTCGTGCGCACACACACGTCATTTTACTTCCTTCAATTTTTCCACTCAATTAAACACTTTTCCTTCCTCGCTTGTCTCTTCTACTTTTTTTCCTCCCATGTTTTATCTAAACTAAACATACTGTTAGTTAAACTAAACCATGCCAATTTATAAAACCATGGCAGGTATGAAGCCGTGGCAGCGCATATTTGGAGGTGCACATCCAGAGCACGGAACCACCAAAGCGAGCAGCTAACCAGACTTCGCATTCCTCTCGATTTCCGCAATCGGATGGAACCACCACTACCCAAGTGTTATTTTGGGAATGCGATTCTAATACTAACGCCGACGGTAACCTCAGGGGAGCTGCTATCAAAGCCACTGGGGTTTGCCGCACAGATGATAAGGGAAGAGATAGAGAAGGTGACCGACGAGTACGTAAAATCAGCTCTCGTTTACTTGAAGAATGAATCGGATTTGTTAAGGTTGCCTTACTACCACGTCGTTGGAAGCACCAAAGGAGCTTTCCACGGGAATCCAACGATGAGCATTGCCAGTTGGATGACTGGGCCGTTGTACGGAGCTGATTTCGGGTGGGGGAAAGAAATTTACATGGGGCCTGGAGTGCTCGGCCACGACGGCAAGGCGTTCATCCTCCCCGGACGAGATAAAAACGGTTCTTTCGACGGTTCTCTTGCCATCCCGTTCCGATTGCAGGTAGCCCATATGGATGCCTTTAAGAAGTTCTTCTATCAGGGTCTGTCACCTTTGAGTCTGATGTGACTCAATCTCCGTACGTGAAAGTTACTTAACGATACTGAAAATTCAAAAGTTTAATAGCTGTTTCCCTAAAAGTCCTTCCTGTCACCTCTTTGTGTGATGAAATGTTGGGTTGGTTGATTTGTCAAATGTTGTAGCGTAGGGGGTAAATTTATAGAAGAATAACTGCAACCATGTATGCATGATTAGGTAATGCTTTACACTATGAGCCCGTTTAGATGATTAAAAACTAGCAAATAAGTAAAATTTTTGGTATTTTTTGTGTATTTTTTTAATTATATTTTTTGTGTATTTGGTAGAATGAAGTGTAATTATTAGCATTTTTTTGCAACTTTTAGGTATTTGGTAAATTTTTTACTGTAGCAAAATAAAAAAGTGATAACTTTTTGTACATTTAGTAAGTTTTTTACTGTAGCGGAGCAAAAAGTGACAATTTTTGTGTGTTTGGTAAAATTTTTTGTTTTATTTTTTATTGTAGCAAAACAAAAAAAGTTGAAAAAATTGTGGTTTTATCAAACGCACATAAAGTTACAAAATGTAATTTTTGATATTTTTTTGCTAGTTTTTGATCCTTCAAACGGGCTATATATATATATATATATGTATGATTAATTTGTGATCAGTGGTCATGGGAATGATGTATAATTTGTCAAGGGTTTAACTGAGTTTCTTACATTAATATAATTAAAAAATTAACAATGTACAAAAATCAATCACAGTAGAACTATTTTCAAAAATCGATTCGGTGTCGGCAATGTTACCAACGATAACATGTCGATAGTAATATTGACGACACCTTACCTCCATGACCAGCGGGACGAGCAGCATGTTAGCTAATGTCATCATTACCAGTGACGACACATTTTCGTGTTGATCTATGTCGTCAATTACATTGACGACATGAAATTCATACCTAATCTTCAATATTTGTTCATAAAACATATGTAAATATGAAATTCACTAGGTAAACATATGCATCTATATATATATATATATATATTATTGACAAATCAAAAGATTTAACCAAGGAACTAACAGGATTTCATCATCTTATCAACATGCATCTTTATATATATATATATATATATATATTATTGACAAATCAAAAAATTTAACCAAGGAACTAACAGGATTTCAGCATTTTATCATTTGTGAAGAAAGTAAAAAATCTAAAGTCTCCGGGATAAATGGTTGAATATGGCCAAATGGATGAAAAGCACAACACTTCAATCTTTCACAGTCACTCGCCTAGGGAAATATTAACATTTAATACTATGTTCAATAATATAATTATTAAAAAAATGAAATACTATATTCAAATAATTTATTAAACTAAAATTAGTTTTAAAAGACACTACAAAAAATCACACAATTACCGACCAAAAATTTGGTCGCTAAAGGGTATAATTTAGTCGGCGAAACATTTCCCGACCAAATTTATTTGGTCGATATTTGGTCGGCGAAGGCTTGTCGGGGAAACTTTTTCCGACCAAAAAATCATTTGGTCGACAAATGTAAAACATTTTCCGACTAATTGGTCGGCAAAGAATTTTTAATGGGAAAAAATACAAAATCTTTTGCCGACCAATTGGTCGGCAATTCTTTACTTTTCCCGACCAATTGGTCGGCAATTGTACACTTTCCCCGACCAATTGGTCGGCAAAAAGTTTAGAATTGAAAATTTAAATTAATTTAAAAAAATAAAAATTTAAATGTGGTGCCACGTGGCATTATTTGTTGACATGTCATCATGCCACATGGCACCTTGGTGTTGTGCCACGTGTCGATCTATGATTGTGTCACGTGTCGATCTATCATTATGCCACGTGTTGTCTTTATATTTTTGAGATTTTTGTTGTTGTTGTTGGTGAGACTCGAACTTATGCGATCTCTTTGGAAGCTGGCGTGTTTGACCACTAGTCCAAACTTTCATTTGTATATATATTTTACATATTTATATATATATTAAAAAATTTTAACACTTTTGCCGACCAATTGGTCGGGAAAAGTTCCCCTTTAGAGACCAATTGGTTGCCAAAAGTGTTAAAATTTTTATTATTTTTATTTAATTATTTTAATTTTATTTGTAATAATTTTTTTTACACTTTTGCCGACCAATTGGTCGGGAAAAGTTCACTTTTAGCGACCAATTGGTCACCAAAAGTGTTAAAATTTTTATTATTTTTATTTAATTATTTTAACTTTCTTTATAATAATTTTTTTACACTTTTCCCGACCAATTGGTCGAGAAAAGTTCCCTTAAATTTTTATTATTTTTATTTAATTATTTTAACTTTCTTTGTAATAATTTTTTTATACTTTTTCCGACTAATTGGTCGGGAAAAGTTCCCTTAAATTTTTATTATTTTTATTTAATTATTTTAACTTTATTTGTAATAATTTTTTACACTTTTCCCGACCAATTGGTTGGAAAAAGTTCCCTTAAATTTTTATTATTTTTATTTAATTATTTTAACTCTCTTTGTAATAATTTTTTTACACTTTTCCCGACCAATTAGTTGAGAAAAGTTCGCCTTTAGCGACCAAATTTATATTTGGTCGGGAAAAGTTGCTCTTTAGCGACCAATTAGTCGGGAAAAGTTATCATTTGGCGACTAACATTTTTTTGGTTGGGGAAAAGTGACTATTGGCGACTAAATTTATATTTGGTTGGAAAAAGTCACCTTTAACGACCAAATTTATATTTGGTTGGGAAAAATGGTCGCCGAAAATGTGATTTGTTGTAGTGAGATAATATAATTAAATCAATTTAATTTAATTATCTAAATTAATATGTAATATATTTTATTAATTTATTTTTAATAAATAATACAATTAGTTAAATTAATTTAATTTAAATTAATAAAAATAATTAATTCATATAATTTAATCTAATAATTAATTTAATTAGCATCAAATAAATTTTATTTAATTATTTTTAATAAGTATCATAATTAAATTATATAAAATATATTTTATTTAATCATTTTTAATAATTTTTTAAATACATTGTTAATTTTCTACATTGTTAATTTGTCTCCGAAGAAAGTTTATCAACTAATTTACAAGGAACAAAAAAAAATAAAAAGAAGGACAACAGAAGTTAGAACACGAAACAAATCTGTAAGACAGCGAAATTAGAGCATACAAAGATGTATGCAACATAATGTCCAATCTTGAAAGTCATCAAAAAAGCCAAAACCCACTTACATATAATGAACATGAATCAAATTAACAAAATGAATAGATGAATAATAAAAAATTAACCGAATAAAAGACACAAAAAGAGAAAGAGAGAGTGCTGACCTTAGAATTTAGATTTTACACTCAAAATCAGCAATGTGTGTATGTGAATATATACATATATATAGGCAGATGAAGCTCAGAAAACTTATATTTTTTTATCGTTGGAGATGCTGGCTAGCTGAGAGGGAAGGCTGCCACTGAAATGACAGCTTGTAGATGACTCCAATCGACTGTTGGAGAGCAGCAGAACGAGTGAGAGATAGAGAGGGAGGGTGAGCTGCACGAGCGACAAACTGAGGGGGAGGGCTGGAGGGGCTATAAAACTTACAGAATGTCGTCACTAGAAGTGACAACATAGGAGTCTCGTCAACAGCAGCTTTAAGCAACGATGAAGGACTACATTCATGAAGGACTCCTATTGGTCACTTGTGTCATCAATGCTACTACTGACATAGTGTCGTCGGTAGTACTGCCGACACTGGATCGATTTCTGGAAATAGTTCTACCACGATTTTTGTACATTGTTAATTTTTTAATTATATTTTTGTAAATTTCTCAGTTTAACTGTTGTATCAAATATGAATTTATTTACTGTATCATAATCTCATGATATGCTTATTAATTGTTGGATAAGATCTCATGAACATTGTTTTTGACACATGAGAAAAGTGGTAATTATAATTAAAGTGTGTCTTGGATTATATCACTGCCTTCAGGGGTTCTCAACTAACCATTTGAATGTCATCAATTGTTCAAATTATTGAACTATTACTAGAGATTGAGGGTAGAAGCCAGATAAATTTGAAAGGAAGGTTGGACTTCAAACTCGTGGGCATGAACATATAAATTAATAAAATACAATAAAAGGTATTTAATTAGATTAAACAAAACTTAATGCCTAATATTTCAATACTTCTAAGAAATCTATTAATTCATATTAAAAAATGTGTACTTGATTACAATTATTCCTGACACAACCTTGTTATTTCAAATCATTGTGTAGTAGTTTCATTATTAGCCCCATCCAAAATATCTTTATCAATGTATGTAAATAAACAAGCATTAAGCCATTAGTTATCAATGCGATTGCGCAACTTATTGTTGACAATCTTCATTGCAAAATATATTCTCCGTACACTTATAGTTAAAATTGATAAAGTTAATGCCGAAGTAATAACCATATAAACCAATTAATATAATGTGTTTTTCTTGTTTGCACCATTGTCTTAGAAAGACCAGCTATTCGCTGTACTGATAAGAACTTAAAGCTTTTTCAAACACCAATAACGTATGTTTAAAGTTGATTATGTAGTAGCACATGATCGTAAACAATAAACTGATGAGAACTTGTAGTTTTTTACATTTCATGCTATGTTTTCATCACATCCATGCAAGAAATAAGGCTCCACTCATCACTGATGCGCTGAATCAAGATTAGAGATCTATGCTACCATAGTAATTAAATAAAGGCATGAAATAAAAGTAAGAGAAGAGACAACAAACTCCATTGCAATGAAATAAAAGCTGAAACTTGCGTTGAATACTTTAAATGATGCTTGAATCCAAAAATCTGAAAGGAAAAGTAAAAAAGAATCTCCCTTAAACCCCAAAACATTCTGGAAAACAAAAAAAACGAGATTGAAAGTAAAAACGACTGTGTTTTGTTTGTGCGCTGAGAGAGAATGCCTGGAGGGATTTGAATTCTTCAAATTCCGCCAAAATCTTGTTGAAAAATTAGTTTTCAAATAAGCTCAATGATGTGAGCTTGGTTAAGTACTTGAGCTCTAAGAGGTATCTTTTGAGTCCATTAGTCGAAGTATCGAAATATTGATTAAATTTATGAGGTTTCTAAACCCAACTAGGAGCTTCCTGGTGAGCTTGTTACTCTAGAGTTCAAGCTGCGAGAGCTTTTTCGGATTTGTGATTCTTGTTGGAATTTCCCCAATCAGATAATTATCAGAAAGCTCGGGATGTTGAAGCGAAAAGAGATTTCTAATTCCTCTTGGAATATATATATATATATATATATATATATATATTAGTGGAGTGGGTGAAATTTCTTTTATTTAATTCCTTAAAAAATGGGTCAAATTGGGTAAACGGGTTAAACTCGTCGGTTAACGAGGAGTGTAATGGCTAGATCCATTTAATTATAGGTCTGAATTGAGTCTTTGCTTGATGGATCTAGACTCAATGGATCTGGTCTAGATTTGGCCCATTAATAGGCTTAGTCATGGTGTTCGGATGGTGTCTGAACGGAAGGGCAAGGTGGGCTGAATTTTGACTAAGTGTTGCGATAGGTTACATACTGCAATATAGCTTTCGGACGGTGTCTGAATCCTATTCTCGTTTTCTGAACCCCTCCATCTTTTTATCCTTTTCATTCTTTAGTTGTTTCAAGCATTTCATTCCAGTGTTTTTTGTAGGAAATCTTCTCACAAAAATTTGCTTCTGTAAGTGAACAAAATTAAAGAAAAACATATGTACTACAAGGGAAATTACAATTAATAACAATGGAAAGTAGGATTATTGATTACATAGCGTAATCATTATTCAATCTTTTTCTCCTTCTCTTCGAGTTTTACTTTTATCTCTTCTGCAAGTTGATATTGAGATTGTTTGTTAGATTCTAAAGAAGTCAACATACCTGAGAGTTCTAGATTTTGAATTTTCAAGGCATCTATTTCCTTTCTCAACATGTTCCTCTTTTGAATTAGAACCTTTTTATTCTTCTTCAACCCATAACATTTTCAAAAAGTTGATTGTAGGCCTCTTATATATTACTATCAAATTCATCACCAGATTCTTCATTATTATTTAATGTCTCAATGTCACTTAAGGTTCTAGATTTTGTCCTTGTAGAAGAATCGTGAGAAGCCAAGAAAGCATCAAAGCTACCTTCATCATCAGAAGATGCTAAAGAGTTGGAATCATCAGAGTTAGAGTCATCATCAAGAGTGACATTCATAATGTTGACTAACTTCTTTTTCTTCTTATTAGCACATCCTTAAGCGATGTGGTCGTATTCTTGGAATTCAAAGCACTTGATTCCCTAGGGTTGCTTTGATATCTTCTTGTCGGCCTTCTTAAATTTCATTTCTTTCTCTTATGGCTTTGGTTTAGACTTTCCAACTGAGATATCCTTTAAATTTCTTCACCATCAAAACCATCTCTTAAAGTCTATTTCCTCATTATCTAACTATTCATCTTCTTATTCTTTCATGGTCTTAAGAGTAATATTTGAAGGTTTTTCGAGATTTGAGGGCCTCATAAGTTTGCATTGATTCTATGAGATCTTTAATTCTCATCCCATCTACGTCATTGAATTCATAAATAGCAGTAAATTTAGCATCAAAAGAATGAGGAAGAGAATGTAGAATCTTACGTACAACTTCAAAATTTGAAATTAGCTTTTCAAGGTTATGACAAGAATCTACAATATGGCTCAGGCGAACGTAGAACCCATCAAACTTCTCATCATCATTCATCTTTAAAGCTTCAAATTTAGAAGTGAGTTTTTGAAGTTTAGATGTTTTCACTTGTAGATTACTTTCATGTATGATTTGCAATTTGTTACATGCTCCTTTTGCCCTAGTGTAGCTTGAAATCCTACAGAATTCATTAGGGCAAACTGTAGTGAAGATGGTGTTTAGGGCCTTGAAGTTCCACTCAGAGCTGTCTTATTGTGACTTTGTCTAGGGTTGCATAAGCTATGTCACCATCTTGCGTCTACTTAATGAGTGGACTCGTCCTATCCTTGAATAACTACCATCCAGAATTTGTAATTTATCGATAAAAGATGGGCTTGCATTCATACCCTCCGGTAAGAGTAATTAGTGCCATCGAACGATGGTGGCCTTGTGTTTGAACCTCTTTGACATGGTAGATCCTTTGATTCAGCTTTGATCACACTATAGAACAATGAGCTATTGAATAAGCTCTAATACCAATTGAAATTTCTAAATCACTCCAAATAATCAATCAACCAATAATAAGGATGCAATATTGATAACGGAGAAACCTTTACTAACTAGCAAAGGAAAATGCTGGGTCCGATTTCAGAAACCACTTAAATGATTTTCACTATAAAATTAGGTTACAAGACGTTATGAACTCTCCACGACTCCTCGTACAATTCGCTCAACCTCTTGCTCAAATCCTTAATGCACCTAGACTAATTGGAAAGTTTTTCAACTCTTCAGAAAATTTATGAAGTTAAATTGGTAAAGAAAAGAGAAAGACTTTTAGTCTCTTGATTTAATAATTTTTTGTCTTAAGACTCTACAATATATGCTCTCTCACTCTAATAATTGTTAATTTACATTGAATATAGAGGCATATGTTTATAGACATTGAAGACCTAATATGATTATAAAACAAAATTTTCAGAAAATCTAGTAAGTCGAACCTTTAGGTTCCCTAAGAAATGCATTGTCCAGGGGTCGAACCCTCGCCTTTACTACGAGGTTCACTGTTTTTGGATTTCTACCTTTATCATTCATGCTCGAAGCCTCAGACTCCCTGCGATTTGCCTGCAGACAACATTGAAATTTGTTGATACTTTCCGGACAATCCTTGATCTTCAAAAATTGATCTTCCTTTAATTTATTCTTTGTTTTGGTTTCCTTTTTCAATTATTTCAGCAATATCTTAGAAGCCTTAGAATCTTTGACTTTAAAATATAAAATCTAATCTTTGACTTCAAAATATCAAATCTTTGTCCGATTAGGAAACTTAAATCCCATTCCATGTCCAATTAGGAAATCTTATCTTTAATTGCAATTTTCGTTCTTTTGTTTGGATTTGCCATGTGGTTGACTTTACAACTATTCTATTCTTTCTATTTTTACAAATCTTTAAATATAATTATTCTTAAATAAAATGCAGATTTCTAAAGGAATGGAAAGGATCTTAATCTCTTGATTTGGTCCCACTTTTTTATGGGTAAGGTACAAAAAAATACCCATCTAGTTTACCGTCTTGTTTCAATTATAATAGTCAAATTCCTATGTATACTTTGGTTAAGCAGTAATTTAGTACTTTCGTTAGTTGGTCGTTTTACATAACCATTAAACTTAGAGTAAAAAAGTAATTTCTTCAACAATTTACTCCCAGTTTCATTTTAGTCCATCATATTTCAATTGTTATTGTCATGCCAAATTTTTATGACCCGAATACCTGAAGAGGACTTTGGATTGTGTCACGCCTCGGATTTTCATAACCGAATGCCCAAGGGTGACTTGGGATTTATTTGTTAGGTATAAAAATAAGATGATAATAACACGCTGTCACACCCCATAATTTTTCTCTAAATTGGGGTTGACCCGCAAAAATTTAAGATATTAAAAATCCCTTGTTTATCCCAAACAATATTTATAAGTCATTGGACTGAACCATTTGATGGGATTTCAACTACAGGGCACAAAATAAAGATGGAGAAAAATATTACAGAGCCATCTCAGTGTCCCAACCACGCGATTAACATTACATACCAAATAAAAGCAAATTAGGTATATGCTTAATAATTACAATCATCTAACAATTGTTACAGACAAAAATTAAAGTCCTCCAGCTCTGCGCAGGAAAGAAGAAAAAAATAGATAACTCTTCTGATGGAATATTTAAGAGAAATTAATCTCTTTCCAGCTCATCTTCTGTATCCCTGTGCTTAATATCCTGAAAAAAAATTCCCACAAATGGTGAGCTACTAAAGCCCAGTAATCAGAATCTCTTAGGTGCCTATATGCAGTGATTGTAATACTACACTGTATCATGTGAATGTGTTTAGGTGGCATACTAGTTATGTAACAATTAATTCAATAGATCTCAACTGAATAATGTAAATTTTACTTACAACGGTTCGATGAAACCGTCACCGTAACTACTATTTTACTTATATGTAAAAATAGTTAAATATTGACGTGTGTACCATAATGAAGTCTGTGTCGCAGTGGTAGAGATCTCAGATTTAGATCTTCAAGGTCTCGGGATCAAACCCCGTAGCGATACAGATTTCATACATATATATATATATATTTATAAAATATTAATCAAGAGGAATTAAATATAATTAAATAATTCCAACACATCATTCATACATAACAAGAGAGGTTGTTGGTCACAGTAAAATTTTGTAAAGGAGTTTAATCTAAATCCTCCTAAGATAATTATACTCCTGTCCTCCTCTACCCTCAGCCTTGGGAACTAGTGACTTTACGGGCTTAGCATCCAATGCATACCGACGGTGTCACCTACCAAAAACCTAGCCGTCGCGACCGGCTACCTGACTGGCCAGGTCAGAAGGGAGCATCTCCCAAATAAAATGCATGTTCTCATCTTCATCTAAAAGGCCATTTCTACCCACCCATCACCCCATTGCCAAAAATAACTTTAGCACCGAGTGCCTTAATTTCTTCTCACCCTTTTACATTTCCAGGGTACCTTGTATGGAAATCAGACATTTTGAATAACAACCGGCAATGTTCCCGGGTAATGAATCAAAAGTGGGATTATTCAGTCACATGTAGTATATTTTTAAGCACTTTATTTATATCCATACTTTAATAATAATTCTCAATAAATCAAAAATTTAACAAAGTTATCAATATCATTATCACAAAGGTAACTATATGTAAATTAACAATTAGCAAGTAAAAAAAAAAATTTAGAATACAAATTAATATTTTAGTTAATTGTTTTGACAAGTTTACCGTACCAAATTTGATAAGAATAAAATTATTTCTAATGGTATATTAATTAGGCTGAGGTTGGTAGCTTAGTGGGTGGGCGACCCTAATTGCGATTTAAAGTCGCAAGTTCGAACCTCATTGGCTTCAAATCTCAGTTTTTGCTTCTTTTACCTTTTATTTTATTATTTTATGGAATATAAAGATAATAAATAGCTCTTGGACTTATATTTAATTTTTAACAAAATTGATAAGTTTTATTTTATTCAAAAATAATTTAAATTAATTTTCAATCATCATCTTATTTATAACCAAACCCTTATCATAAGTTTTTGGCTTCAAGATATCCACAATGTCCACAGAATTATTCCAATGTTTAGGAAGGTATTAAATGAGTTTCAATAAATTCACTTAATCATAAAAATATAATTATATAACTTGCTAGGTTGACAAAATAATGCCAAAAATAAATCAAATTCAATTAAGAAAGACCAAATGAGAAAAGAACAAGTCCATTATTTCTTTTGGGCATTTTATCAAATACTAGCATTTTAGTTTGAATAAGTCATCCAACTATCCATGATGAAACTGATTATCTAAATCAATTATCATCAATATTAGAGTGTCAAATAATACATAATATCTAGTTTAAAATAATTTTATATCAATAGAAATTATTAACATGACAATAACTAACAGAAGGAAATTGGAAATTTAAATAAATCTTTAAACATAATATTCTAAACAAATCCAAACAAGCATCAATTAAAGCTAAGCAGAATAGCAGTTTGAAAGAAAATTCATATAAAATAGAGCAGGACTCTAATATCTATAAACTTTATATCTGTAGAAACTAGACTTCAAGACATACAACTTTCATGTTTTACACTTTTTAAAATTCTAAGGTCTAAAGGTACAAAAACAGTTTTGAATTCAGTTTGTTTAGAAAATACAGTTTTTACACGTGCTCAGTATTTTGGGCATAACTTTTGACCCACAAATCGGATTGATGCAATTCTTTTTGGGTTGAAAAGAAAACTGAAAGGGCTACAACTTTTATGTTTTAGCCGAAGCCTAATTCCACCGTTTTAGGGGTCAGAAGCACATAAGAAGTTACAAATAGAGAGCTGTCAGCATACTGAGTTACATCAGTCAAAATTTTGGCTTCCCTACCCCCAATATACGGGTATTTATTTTTATCACAATCAAGTTTCATACTTCAAACCAGAAAATGCATCAAATATATTTTAGGAGGTTCATCATCCTACCTCAATGAAGATATTAATGACCAAGTCTGAGAAGGAAAAATGAGTTAGCTTTAAACACCACCCAAATTGGAAAATTCCAAGCCTTTCTTCTTCCTCCAAGCAACACCAAATCTTCAGCCTCACTAATTAATAATTTATTATTATTTCTCTCTTATTTTCTTCTCTTTGAAGACACACAATTTATAGGGAGTGTAGAGAAAATTATTAGTGGAGAAAAAATCAACTAAGGTAAGATCATGCCTATACAATTGGTAGCATGATCCAAGAATCATGCTTACTTTTTGACTATCTAACCATATCATTTAAGAAAAGCATTGGGGAAGATGTATGGAGGTGGCATGATCCGGGAATCATGCTAACTTTTTGACAAATTGACAAAATGCTTTAAATCATGCTAGCTTGCAAACAAAATACTTTAAATCTTGTTTGCTAAATAATTTGAAAAAGATGCTTTAAGGTCATTAATGTGGGTCTTCTCTTTGTCCAATTAGTCAAATAATTTTGAAATTAGTCAAATAATTTTGAAAGATGGTGAGAGTGTGTGGAAGATGGAAATGAAGTTGTCTGGAAATAATTTAGAGTAACTATTTATGAGTCAATTCATTGAGTGATAAAGTGAGTTGAAACGAGTTGAGGTGAGTCAAAGAAAAGGGTTGACCCATGGGTTAATGGTCTTGGGTTGAATCAAATAAGTAATTGGGCTAAGAAGTGTTTGGATAAAAATTTTAGAAATTCTACATTAAACTTCCACATAGGGTGAAATTTAATCCGAAAATTTTTCCAACTAATTTTTATCATTCCAAAAATTTTCAAATGCTCAATTTTTTAGATTTTTACTATAATAAATATCACTACCACACTTAAATAATTTAATTAAGGAAAAAAAATTTAGGTTATTACAGATTGTTTGTTGAGTATAAAAATAGAATGATAACAATCTGCTGTCACGCCACAAATTTTCCTCTAAATTGGGTTGACTCGCAATAATAAATTAAAGATATTCAAAATCCATAATTTATCTAAATAATTTATAAGCTATTAGACTAAATTATTTGGTGGAATTCAATTATAGAGTACAAAATAAGGATAGAAAATAGTGTTATAGAGCCATTTAAGCGTCCCAACCACATAATTAACATTACATGCCTAATAAAAGCAAACCAAGTCTAAACTTAATGATTACAATTATCCAACAATTATTATTACAGACCATAATTATAAATAGAGTCTCCCAGTGCTGCATAAGAAAAAAATAAATAGCTCTTTCGGTGTAATATTTAAGAGAAATTAATCTATTTTTAGTTCATCGTCAGTATCCCTACACTCTATATCCTGAAAAATATTCAGAAAAATGGGTGAGCTACAAATACTAGTAATCAGAATCTCCTAGGTGCCTATATGTAGTGGTTATAGTACTACACTGTATTGGGTGACCTAATACAGTGAATGTGATTTGGTGGCATACGGTTCATGCAACAAATAATTTTATAGATTCTAACTGAATAATGTAAATTATGCTTACAATAGTCCGATGAGGCCGTCATTGTAACTACTATTTTTTTTACATGTCAAATAATTTAATGTTATTATTTGTATCACAATGAAATCAATGTCGCAGTGATAGAGATATCAGATTTAGATCTTTAAGGTATCGGGATAAAACCCCATAGCGATATAAGTTTCATATATATTTTTTTCTACATCTTTATATAAAATATTCATCAAAAGTAATTAAATGTAATTAAATAATTCCAACACATCATTTATACATAAGCAGGAGAAGTTGCTAGTCATAGTATAATTTGACAAAAGGGTTTAATCTAAATCCTCTTAGGATAATCATATTCCTATCTTCTTCTACCTCCAGTCTTGAAAACTAGTGACTTTATGGGCTTAGCATCCAATGCGTTCCAACAATGTCAGTTAACAAAAACCTAGCCGTCGCGATTGACTACCTAGCTGGCCAGGTCAGAAGGGAGCATCTCCCACACAAAATGCATATGTTCCCATCTCCACCTAAAAGGCTATTTATACCCACCCATCGCCCCATTACTAAAGATAACTTTAGCATCGAATGCCTTAATTTATTCTCATCATTTGACATTCCCAATGGTACCTTGTATGGAAATAAGACATTTTTAATAATAACTGTCAATGTTCTCAGGTGATGAATCTTAAGTGGGATTATTTAGTCACATGTGTTAAACTTCTAAGTATTTTATCTCAATCCATAATTCAATCATAATTCTCAATGAATTAAAGATTTATCATGGTCACCAATATTGTCATCAAAAGATAGGTACTACATATAAATTAACAAGTAGCAACTAGTTAGAAATAATTTAGAATTTGAATTAGTATTTTTGTTAATTTTTTTGACAAGTATGCCGTAATAATTTAGAATTTGAATTAGTATTTTAGTTAATTTTTTTGACAAGTTTGCTGTATTAACTCTGATAAGAATAAAATTATTTCTAATGGTAAATTAATCAAGCCAGGGCTAGCAGCTCAGTCGAAGGGTGACCCTATTCGCGATTTGAAGTTGCGAGTTCAAACATCATTGGTTTCGATCTTGATTTTTGCCTCATTTTCCTCTTTATTTTATTATTTTATGGAATATGAAGACAATAAATAGTTTTTAGCGCTTATATTTAATTGTAGAAAATTTATAAGTTTTATTTTATTCTAACTGGTAGTATAGTACATAAGTTGAACAATGAAGCTAATGTGAGATTATAAAATTAATACATTCTAAGCTTTTAATTTGGTAGGATAATAATATTATTCAAAATAATAATTTGAATAAATTCTAATTATCATCTTATTTATAACCAAACCCTTGTCATAGGTTTTCGGTTTCAAGATATCCACAAATATCCATAAAATTATTCTAATATTTAAGAAAACATTTAGGTATTTACATAAGTTTTATTAAATTGACCTAATCATAAAATTAGAGTCATATAACGTGCTAGGTTGACAAAATAATGCCTAAAAAAATTTCAATTAAAATAACTCAAGTTCATTTAAAGAAAACCAAATGAGGGAAAAGCAAGTATATTATTTCATTTGGGCATTTTATCAAACACTTAGTTTTACTTAGTCATTTTAGTTTAAATAAGTCATCCAACTGCCCATAATGAAACTGATTGTCTAAGTCAGTTATCATAAATATTAGAGTGTCAAAATTATATATAATATCTAATTAAAATAATTTCATTGCAATTGGAAGCTAACAAAGTTGTATCAACTTAACAGTCCACTTAAGCATTTCATCAAACAGTATTAGTGCTTTACAAGATTAGGCCTTGTAAACAAAATTATATATGGATAAAAATCATTAACATATCAACAACTAACAGAGGGTAATTAAAAATTTAAATCAATCTCTAGACATAAAATTCTTATAAAAATCTTGACAAACATCAATTAAACGCTAATAGAGATAGCATCTTGAAAGAAAATTCATATAAAATATAACAGAACTCTGATATCTGTAAACTCTACATTTATAGAAACTAGATTTCAAGACCTACAACTTTCATGTTTTACACTTTTTAAAATTCTAAAGTCTAAAGGTTCAAAAACAGTCTTGAATTCAATTTATTAAGAAGATACAATTTGACATGTGTTCAATATTTTGGGCATAACTTTTCACTCACAAATTTAATTGATGCAAATATTTTTAGGTTGGAAAGCTTTTAGCTGAAACCTATTCCACTGTTCTAGGGGTCAAAATCATGTTAGAAATTAAAAACAGGGAGCTGTCAACTCACTGAGCTGCAATAGGTCGAAGCTTCAGCTTCCCTACGCCCAAGCTGTGAGCTATTCTATTTTTTTCTTATTAGGATGTCGAACTCTTCCATTTTTCTTGCTTACATGCTATGTTTTATTTCCCAACCAATGCTATTCACTATTAGGTGTTTTTAAGTCCATATATCATCATTATAAATGCATATGAATACTAACTAACCAAGAATGCATACTCAAACTTATAAATATAAATTCAATATCTGAAGTTATGAAAATAATTAACTAAAAATTTTATCACAACCAATTTCATACTTCAAACTTAGAAAATGTTTCAACTTCAAATTAATCCCACACATGTTCATTCTAGTTCAAATTGAAGGTATAAAACACATTTTAGGAGGTTTGTCATCTTACCTCAATGAAAATATTAGTGACCAAATCCAAGAAGGAAGAGGAGTTGAGCTTTGAACACCAATTGAATTGAAAAGCTCTAAGTTTTCTTTTTTCCTCCAAGCACCACCAAATTTTCAACCAACACTTGATAATTTTTTTTTTTTTTTTTTTTGCAAGCACATAAACCTCACAGCTCTTTGGAAACCTTAGAAAAATTTTTTCTTTCGCAGAAGGGAAGCATCTTATAGGAAGCCATAGAGTGTAGAGGAAGTGTTGGTGGAGAAGACGACCTCCACTTCCTATACTTCAAAGCCTCTAAAGTAGGATCATGAATGCATAATAAGTGGCATGATCCAAGAATATTGCTTTATTTTACTATTTAACCAAATAATTTGGAAGAAGCATGGTTGGATTGATGGAAGAAGATAAGCTTTGCAGGGAATTGATTGAGAGTTGCTATTCATGAGTCAACTCAGTGAGTGATAAAGTGAGTCATAGTGAGTTGAGGTGAGTCGAATGATGGGTTGACCCATAGGTTAATGGGTTTGGATTGAACCAATTGGATAATTAGGCTAGGAATTATTTGGATAAAAGTCTAGAAATTTTACATTAAACTTCCACATAAGGTGAAATTAAATACGAAAATCTTTTCAACTGATTTTATCATTCCAAGAATTTTCAAATCCTCAATTTTTTAGATTTTTTCTATGTCAAATATCATCACCACCCTTAAGCAAATTAATTAAGAAGAAAAAAATTCATATTATTATAGCAATAGTTAAATCTCTGCACTTTTCGGTAAATATTTAAAATATATTTTATTAAATTATTTTTAATAAATAAAATAATTGAATTATATTTAATATATTTTCTTTTTATTGAATTAAATTATTTTAATGAATAATATAATTAAATTAATATTTAATTTAGTTTAATTAATACAAAATATATTTTATTAAATTCAATTAATTTTTTTAGAAATTTAATAAAATTAAATATTTTATTAATGGGCGATCAATGGTTTCATTAATATTATTATAATTAACAGAATAAAATCAAAAGAGTTGCATAGATAAATATGTCTTCTCAAGTATATATGTAATGCATATATAAAGAAAAATATCGGGATATAAAATTTAGAAAATAGCGATTCTAAGGCCATTTGGTAATGTTGCCTTTTTTTATTTGTATTTAACTCTTTATATTTTTTTATTTTTTTGTATTGTCATTTTTTTCTTGAAACGAAAATTGAAACTGCATTGAGAAGTGCAAATTTGTCTTCATAAATTAATTTTTGCTTTAATAAAATATTTAATTTTATTAATTTTTTGAGAAAATTAATTAAATTTAATAAAATATATTTCAAATTAAGATATGTTATATAATTTAATAAAATATATTTCAAATATATACTGAAATTACAGCGATTTGATTATCACAATTGAAACGTGAGGGACTAAAGTGACACTAAGAGTAAACTCTTGGGGTAATTTTTGTACTTTACCCAAAAAAATTACCTTTTTACTCTCAGTCTAAGAATTATGTGCAAGGGCTAGCTAACGGAAGGAAGAAATTGCTGGTCGATCAGAAATATAGGAATTTAACTATTACAATTGAAAAGTGAGAGACTGTAGTAACACTGAGGGTAAACTATAGGTATGATATTTGTATTCTACTCTTATTTTATTTTCAAATTATCTAAAATGTTCTATGAAAGAGAAGCAGTGCTCAATGAGATTTGATTCTTAGTTAATAGTTACTCTTTTTTGGGTAGGTGGTTAATAGTTGCTCAAATATTGAAGATAGGTAGGTATAATTTAATCTTAAATAAAATAAATTAAGATCTCTGAAGGAATGGAGAGGATCTCAATCCTTTAATTTGGCCCCACATTATTACATTATTTTATTGTAAAATTACATAAAACGTTGTATAAAGGAAAAGCCTGGTTCACATAAATTTCATTCCTAGTTAGTAGTTATTCTTTTTTTTTTTTAGGTAAATAATTAGTAATTACTCAAATATTAAAGAAATGTATGTATAATATAATCTTAAAATAAAATGAAGATCTCTAAAGGAATGGAGAGGATCTCAACCCCTTAATTTGGCCCCACATTTTTACATTATTTTATTTTCAAATGACCTAAAACGTTCTATTAAAAAGAAACCCGATTCACAGATATTTGAATATTTCTAGTTTGTAATTACTCTTTTTTTTTTTTGGTAAATAGTTAGTAGATACTTGAGGGTAGGTATAACTTACTCTTAAATAAATTGAAGATCCCTGAAGGAAAAGAGGGGATCTCAACCCCTTGGTTTGGCCCCGCACTTTTACATTATTTTGTTTTCAAATTACCTAAAACTCTCTATAAAAGAGAAGCCTGGTTCACAGGGACTTGATATGCACGTACTCCTCTTCCCCGTCCAAAACCTCTATGTCGCTGCCCAAAATGGTGACCGTAAAGGCCTCCTATGCAGTGAAACCAGCACGGCAGACACCAAGTGCCTCCATGTATTTATCAGAAACCGATCATATCGTTGCCCTAACTCATTCAACCACAGTCTACTTCTACCGACCCCCTGCTCATCATTTTCCAGCTCTAAATCCAACCGAAATCTTGAAGGACTCCCTAAGCAAAGCTCTAGTGATATTCTACCCACTCGCCGGTCGTCTCCAATGGATTGCCAGAGGCCGGCTCGAGCTCAACTGTAACTCCACGGGGGCTCTATTCGTCGAAGCCGAATCGGAATCCAAAATCGACGGCTTCGGAGACTTCACTCCGACTTCGGAGACCGAAGCACTCGTCCCATCCGTGGACTACGACAGACCAATTCATGAACTGCCACTGCTTTTGGTGCAGGCTAACCAAGTTTAGCTGCGGTGGGGTTTGTGTTGGTTTGGGCATGTCACACGTCCTTGGTGACGGTGAATCGGGAGCTCACTTTGTCTCCGAATGGGCAAGAATTGCACGCGGTGAGCAACCTCTGAATTTACCATTTCTCGACAGGACAATATTGCAACCAAAGGAAGAATCATCAACACCACCGACTTTCGATCACATCGAATTGAGCCCGCCGCCACTCTTGATTGGGAAATCGGATGATTTCGAGGAAAGAACTAAAGAAACAACCGTTGTGATGCTGAAGCTGAGCAAAGAACAAGTTGAATTATTGAAGAGAAAAGCCGATGACTATCGAACTAAGAACGACGATAGCCGTCCCTTCACCAGATACGAAACGGTGGTTGGGCACATTTGGAGGTGTACGTCCCGGGCTCGGAACCACCAAACTGAGCAGCTAACTAGGCTCCGCGTCATGGTGGATTTTCGCAAACGGGTGGCGCCGCCGTTGCCAAATTGGTATTGTTAGAAATTTTATAAATTTTTTATGCTGGACCTGCCAACATCATTATACATTATCTAATGTTGATTTATAATGTCTGTAAAGCTCGTTATGTTGGTGATCAAATTAAATAATTAAGTAAAGTGAATTTAAGACGCATTTCATCTACAGACAAGCTGATATATTCTAATATCATTTTTGTAATTTGTGATGCGTTGAAATAAAATAAAATATAATTTAGTATATATAGGTTTTAGGTATCCCGTCTAAACCCTAATTTTTTTCATATGACATTGGACCGGTGATTTCTTGTATTCATGTGTTAAAAGTTTTTTTATCTAACAGGTATTTTGGGAATGCAATTTTAGTGGCAACACCAACGGTGACCTCCGGCGAGCTACTGTCGAATCCACTGGGTTTTGCTTCACAGAAGATAAGGGAAGCGATAGAGAAGGTGAGAGTCGACGGGTACGTAATGTCAGCCATTGCTCAGTTGAGGAATGAACCGGATCTGACCGGATTCCCATACTACGAGGTTGTTGGAAGCACTCGAGTAACTCTCCGCCGTGGGAATCCAAACTTGAGCATTACTAGTTGGATCACGCTACCATTCTGTGGAATTGATTTTGGGTGGGGGAAGGAAATTCACATGGGACCTGGAGGACTCAGCCACGACGGCAAGGGTTTTGTCCTCCCCGGTCGCGACCAAAATGGCTCTTTCGATGGCTCTCTTTCCATCCCATTCCGCTTGCAGGTAGCTCATATGGATGCCTTCAAGAAGTTCTTTTACGAAGACTTGAGACTTGTGACGGCCAGCTAGCCAGCCATTTTCATGACCGTATATGTTTGCCTTTCCCAATAGTTGTATTTTCCGTATTAAGCTCTTTTCTAGGTCTCACTGTGTGGGGCTGATTTTGAATGTTGGGCCATTGGTTGATTTGGTGTTGGTGTTTTCTCCTCCGAGGAGTAAATAATTTTGGCCATCTGCAAGTATGCATGGTTAGCTCATAAAGAATGCTTTTATACCCTAGTAGTTTATGAGAAAATAGTCGTGTTTTTATTTAGACTCCCTAAATGGTAGAGATGGCAATAATTATTTAAATTTATCAATTCGTTCAATTAAATATAAAGTAATTGAGTTTGAACCTAATTAAAATTATTAACGGATATAAGAATTAATAAAATAATATTTACTTCAATGGATCTAAATGATTGATTATATAATTCGTTAAATGATTAATTATTTTTTTCACCAGTTAAAGCAAATACCCAATTCATACTGCAAGAAAAGTAATGAACATTGTTGAAAATGAAGTATAGATAATCACCAACCGTATAAATACTTAAAAGCATGAAATGTTGAATGTTTTATTATTATTTTTTAAATGGGGCCAATACTATAACTTTATTTAAAAATTAAATAATAATTTTGTTTCATACAAGCTACCCATACGATAAACGTATCTATAAATTATAATTTTTTAAAAATTATATTCTATTATATTATATTAATTAACAAAAATATTATAATAAATAAAAAAAACAATTTCCATCATATTTATATGTAAACGAACAAAGTGAAAGAAAAAAAAATCAACATATCAATTTGGAGTGTGCTAGCTTTGAACTTAATCTTTCCTCTACCAATGGTGAAAGTAGAATTGAAATTGAAGGATAAGTGAAAGAATTCGAGAACTTCCAAGCCTCTTAGAGGAAGAATAATTCTCTGAAATTACTTTCCACATCCTTCTTGATTTACAACTAGGTTTTTACAGTAATACATTGCAACAGAATAACTATGGTTAGTCGTTACCATAGTTAACCCAACTATAGTATGTAACTAACTATAACTAACACATACAACTACAGTAATTAATTACTCTATGATGATCCAACTAAAAGTTAGGGGTTTTTGGAAACCGGTCACTATTTATGTACTTATAATGATTTAAGTCATACCTAAAAAACTTACTTGTGAATAAGTCACACTTGCAACAAAAAAACAAAAAAGGACATCACGCGTTTTTCACTACATTTCAAAACTGCCAGTTTTATCCGAAAATAGTGCACACTTTACTCATAACTTCCGTGACTTTCCATCTTCTTTATAAAGCAAGTAAAACTGATTTTTGGAAACAAAATCAAAACCGTTTGAGAAAAATCTAATTCCGCGACTTTCCATCTTCTTTACAAAACAAGCAAAATTGATTTTTAGAAACAAAATCAAAACTATTTAGGAAAACAGTACCACATAATAAAACAATACCGCATAAAAAACAGTACCACATAATAAAACATTATCGCATAAAAACAGTACCGCATAAAAAATAGTACCACATAATAAAACAGTACCGCATAAAAAACAGTACCGCATAATAAAACAGTACTGCATAATAAACAGTACCGCATAATAAAACAATACCGCATAATAAAACAGTACCTCATTAAAACAGCACCATTCTTTGCATGATATAATCATGCGGTACTGTTTTTGAACGAGCATGCATCCTAAAAAAAACAGTACCGCAGACATGTGGTACTATCACACATGCGGTACTGTCGGTCATTCGTTTGATATGTGAACTATTTTTGTGTCTACATGTGATGTTTGCATGATAGAGTCATGGATACTATGTTTTAACGAGCATGCATCCTATAAAAAACAGTACCGCAGACATGTGGTACTGTCACACATGTGGTACTGTCAGTCATTCGTTTGATATGTGAACTATTTTTGTGTTTACATGTGATGTTTGCATGATAAAGTCATGCGGTATTATTTTTGAACGAGCATGCATCCTAAAAAAAACAGTACCGCAAATATGTGGTACTGTCACACATGCGGTACTGTTGGTCATTCGTTTGATATGTGAACTATTTTTGTGTTTACATGTGATGTTTGCATGATAGAGTCATGCGGTACTGTTTTTGAACGAGCATACATCCTAAAAAAAATAATACTGCAGACATGTGGTACTGTCACACATGCGGTACTGTCGGTTATTCGTTTGATATGTGAACTATTTTTGTGTTTAAATGTGATGTTTGCATGATAAAGTCATGCGGCACTGTTTTTGAACGAGCATGCATCCTAAAAAAAACAGTACCACAGATATGTGGTACTGTCACACATGCGGTACTGTCGGTTATTCGTTTGATATGTGAACTATTTTTGTGTTTAAATGTGATGTTTGCATGATAAAGTCATGCGGTACCATTTTTGAATGAGCATGTATCCTAAAAAAGCCAGTACTCAGATATGTGGTACTGTCACACATGCGGTACTGTCGGTTATTCGTTTGATATGTGAACTATTTTTGTGTTTAAATGTGATGTTTGCATGATAGAATCATGCGGTACTGTTTTTGAACGAGCATGCATCCTAAAAAAAACAGTACCGCAGATATGTGGTACTGTCACACATGCGGTACTGTTGGTTATTCGTTTGATATGTGAACTATTTTTGTGTTTAAATGTGATGTTTGCATGATAGAGTCATGTGGTACTGTTTTTGAACGAGCATGCATCCTAAAAAAAACAGTACTACAGTCATGTGTTTAAATAGGTAATCTAGATCCGTATATATTCATTCGACCGACGTTAATCTCACTGCACAAACTCGTGTAATCTGTATCTATTCCTTCGTATATAATCCTTTAACAGACTTTTATCTCACTATATGCTTGTTCACGCGATTTATAAGGAATGAAACAAAAACGGAAAACGTGATTCTCGGTTCCGTGATTTTCTGTTCCATAATTCTCGGCAACTTCATCTCAGTTAATTATAGAAAAATGGCATTTAAGTCATATTATAAATTATATTTAAAACAAATTCGTGGGACCCACTCAAAAGTGTGACTTAAATACAAAACTTTTCGCATTAATGTGACTTAAAAGCAATACTTTTTTTTTGGTATGACTAATAGCTTTAAAAGATTATAAAGTATGACTTGGATACAATTTTTCCTAAAAGTTATGGATGGCCCACTTCAATGCGGCCCCCTCTCTTTACCCTAATTCTCCTGATCAGCCCACCCCATTAATCTCTTAACTTGGCCCAGTTTTGTAGCTGAGCCACTTCACCATCTTGGCCCATTGCTTTCCTGAACTGCCCCTTGGCCTTTGCCCCAACCCATCTTTTTCTTTAATACAGCTTCCTCTAGAAGCTTCATACATCTCTCGTCTACCATGTATTTATTACCCATACCTACTCGCAATACTAAAGCTCCCCTCTCATACGTTGATGTTGGAGTACTTGGATGGACAAGATTGAGATGGTCTTTATTCGATCCGGGACGTCCATGTGAACTGATCCAATAGTTGATCTGAGGCCTTTGTGTTGGATGCTTCCCTCTTTTTGGCTAACTGAATATATACTTTGCATTTCCTTTTCCTTATATATTGGTTTGCTATTCATCTTCTCTCTATGCTTTCAATCTGTTCTTATTCTTTATTTGACATGGAAAGTGCCTTTCAACATTTTATATATTTCACTTTCTTTGCTGTTTGGCTTCTCTGTGGGTGTCACGCCCCGGATTTTCATAACCGAATGCCCAGGGGTGACTTAGAATTTATTTGTTAGGTATAAAAATAAGATGATAATAACACGCTGTCACACCCCAGAGTTTTCCTCCAGATTGGGGTTGACCCGTAAGAAAAATTTAAGATAGTCAAAATCTCATGTTTATCCCAAACAATATTTATAAGTCATTGGACTGAACCATTTAATGGGATTTCAACTACAGGGCACAAAATAAAGATAGAAAAAAATATTACAGAGCCATCTAAGTGTCCCAATCACGCTATTAACATTACATACCAAATAAAAGCAAATTAGGTCTATGCTTAATAATTACAATCATCCAACAATTATTACAGACCAAAAATAAAGTCCTCCAGCTCTGTGCAGGAAAGAAGAAAAAAATAGATAACTCTTCTGATGGAATATTTAAGAGAAATTAATCTCTTTCCAGCTCATCTTCTGTATCCCTGTGCTTAATATCCTGAAAAAAATATTCCCACAAGGGGTGAGCTACTAAAACCCGGTAATCAGAATCTCCTAGGTGCCTATATGCAGTGGTTGTAATACTACACTGTATTAAGTGAATGTGTTTAAGTGGCATACTATTTATGCAACAATTAATTCAATAGATCTCAACTGAACAATATAAATTATACTTACAACGGTTCGATGAAATCGTCACCGT
Source organism: Vitellaria paradoxa (assembly GCA_019916065.1). NCBI lineage: Eukaryota > Viridiplantae > Streptophyta > Magnoliopsida > Ericales > Sapotaceae > Vitellaria > Vitellaria paradoxa. The sequence continues at coordinate 53,349,447 of CM034235.1, read as the reverse complement.
AACTACTATTTTACTTACATGTAAAATAATTAAATACTGATGTGTACACCACAATGAAGTCTGTGTCGCAGTCATAGGGATCTCAGATTTAGATCTTCAAGGTCTCGGGGTCAAACCCCGTAGCGATACAGGTTTCATACATATATATATATATATATTTATAAAATATTAATCAAGAGGAATTAAATATAATTAAATAATTCCAACACATCATTCATATATAACAAGAGAGGTTGTTGGTCACAGTAAAATTTTGTAAAGGAGTTTAATCTAAATCCTCCTAAGATAATCATACTCCTGTCCTCCTCTACCCCCAGCCTTGGGAACTAGTGACTTTACGGGCTTAGCATCCAATGCATACCGACGGTGTCACCTACCAAAAACCTAGCCGTCGCGACCGGCTACCTGACTGGCCAGGTCAGAAGGGAGCATCTCCCAAATAAAATGCATGTTCTCATCTTCATCCAAAAGGCCATTTCTACCCACCCATCACCCCATTGCCAAAAACAGCTTTAGCACCAAGTGCCTTAATTTCTTCTCACCCTTTTACATTCCAAGGGTACCTTGTATGGAAATCAGACATTTTTAATAACAACTGGCAATGTTCCCGGGCGATGAATCAAAAGTGAGATTATTTAGTCACATGCAATATATTTTTAAGCACTTTATCTATATCCATACTTTAATAGTAATTCTCAATAAATCAAAGATTTAACATAGTCATCAATATCATTATCACAAAGGTAGGCACTATATGAAAATTAACAATTAGCAAGTAAAAAAAAAAAAAATTAGAATACAAATTAGTATTTTAGTTAATTGTTTTGACAAGTTTACCGTACCAAATTTGATAAGAATAAAATTATTTCTAATGGTATATTAATTAGGCCGAGGTTGGTAGCTTAGTGGGTGAGCGACCCTAATTGCGATTTAAAGTCGCAAGTTCGAACCTCATTGGCTGCAAATCTCAGTTTTTGCTCCTTTTAACTTTTATTTTATTATTTTATGGAATATAAAGATAATAAATAGCTCTTGGACTTATATTTAATTTTTAGCAAAATTGATAAGTTTTATTTTATTCAAAAAAATAATTTAAATAAATTTCCAATCATCATCTTATTTATAACCAAACCCTTATCATAGGTTTTTGGCTTCAAGATATCCACAAATGTCCACAGAATTATCCCAATGTTTAGGAAGGTATTAAATGAGTTTCATTAAATTCACTTAATCATAAAAATATAATTATATAACTTGCTAGGTTGACAAAACAATGCCAAAAATAAATCAAATTCATTTGAGAAAGACCAAATGAGAAAAGAACAAGTCCATTGTTTCTTTTGGGCATTTTATCAAATACTAGCATTTTAGTTTGAATAAGTCATTCAACTATCCATGATGAAACTGATTATCTAAGTCAATTATCATCAATATTAGAGTGTCAAATAATACATAATATCTAGTTTAAAATAATTTCATATCAATAGAAATTATTAACATGACAATAACTAACAGAAGGAAAGTAGAATAGCAGCTTGAAGAAAATTCATATAAAATAGAGCAAGACTCCAATATCTATAAACTTTATATCTGTAGAAATTAGACTTCAAGACCTACAACTTTCATGTTTTACACTTTTTAAAATTTTGAGGTCTAAAGGTACAAAAATAGCTTTGAATTCAGTTTGTTCAGAAAATACAGTTTTACACGTGCTCAGTATTTTGGGCATAACCTTTGACTCACAAATCGAATTGATGCAATTCTTTTTGGGTTGAAAAGAAAATTGAAAGGGCTACAACTTTTATGTTTTAGCCAAAGCCAAATTCCACCGTTTTAGGGGTTAGAAGCACATAAGAAGTTACAAATAGAGAGCTGTCAGCATACTGAGTTACTTCAGTCAAAATTTTGGCTTCCATACTCCCAATATACGGGTATTTATTTTTATCGCAATCAAGTTTCATACTTCAAACCAGAAAATGCATCAAATATATTTTAGGAGGTTCATCATCCTACCTCAATGAAGATATTAATGACCAAGTCTGAGAAGGAAAAATGAAATTTTGGCTTTGAACACCACCCAAATTGGAAAATTCCAAGCCTTTCTTCTTCCTCCAAGCAACACCAAATCTTCAGCCTCACTAATTAATAATTTATTTTTTTTCTCTCTTATTTTCTTCTCTTTGAAGACACACAATTTATAGGGAGTGTAGAGAAAATTATTAGTGGAGAAAAAATCGACTAAGGTAAGATCATGCCTATACAATTGGTAGCATGATCCAAGAATCATGCTTACTTTTTGACTATCTAACCATATCATTTAAGAAAAGCATTGGGGAAGATGTATGGAGGTGGCATGATCCGGGAATCATGCTAACCTTTTGACAAATTTAAACAATCATGCTAGCTTTTTGACAATTTAACCAAATGCTTTAAATCATGCTAGCTTTTAAACAAAATGCTTTAAATCTTGTTTGCTAAATAATTTGAAAAAAGATGCTTTAAGGTCATCAATGTGGGTCTTCTCTTTGTCCAATTAGTCAAATAATTTTGAAAGATGGTGAGAGTATATGGAAGATGGAAATGAAGTTGTCGGGAAATAATTTAGAGTAACTATTCATGAGTCAATTCATTGAGTGATAAAGTGAGTTGAAATGAGTTGAGGTGAGTCAAAGAAAAGGGTTGACCCATGGGTTAATGGTCTTGGTTTGAACCAAATAAGTAATTGGGCTAAGAAGTGTTTGGATAAAAATTTTAGAAATTCTACATTAAACTCCCACATAGGGTGAAATTTAATCCGAAAAATTTTTCAACTAATTTTTATCATTCCAAAAATTTTCAAATGCTCAATTTTCTAGATTTTTACTATAATAAATATCACTACCACACTTAAATAATTTAATTAAGGAAAAAAAATTCAGGTTATTACAATGGGTTTGAGTTTCAATACCCTAGTTTCATTACATAATTTCATTCTTTTTTTGTTTTTTTGGCAAAAATCAAGTCAAAGTGTTAAAAATATTTGTCATTGATTACAAATTTACAATTAAGTATATAATTTTAGAGTATAGTATAAAAATCATCCCTACACATTACCCTTCTTCTCACATTGATCTTACTAATTTCAATTGTGACAATTAAATTCCTGCACTTTTGGTTAAGAAGCAATGTAATTTTTTCGTCTATTGTCCACTAATTACAATAATTATTGTGAGAGTAAAATCGTCATTTCTCTAAAAAAATTTTTCTCTCCAACTTTTTTCATTGTTCTTCATTTTTCGGCAATGCAACCGGACCCTATACTCATTTGCCTATTTCCTTTAATCTTAAGTGATTGGACTTGATTTTTCGGTGACTTAGTGGCCACCATAGATGTTGAAAAACCCCTAAAATCCACTGCCTAAAATTCTGGATGATGTAGATATAATTTTTGGCCATGTTTTGGTTGTTTTTGTTTATCCCATGGTGAGTCCTATACCCTTCTATGTGAATAGTGATTGGGCCACCTTTTCTTCTTTTTTGGTTGCAACTTAAGCAAACCCTAATTCCATTCACGTTGTTGGTAAAGAAATTAAGGTTTCTCTTGGATTGGTTCATGCTCATTTGAATTAAGATGAAATTCTTTTTTATTTTACTGATTTTAATTGAATTTCTTTAACGATTCATACTAAGGTTGAAGAGATGTCTTTGTTTTTGTTTAATTTGCATTGAGAAATAATCTCTAACCTATCGGTGTTATTCTGACGAATTCTTAAGTGGATTTGACCTTACAAACCCTCCAATCAGCCTTCAAAACTCCAGCCTTGTCCCTCCATTTTTTCAGTAGTTTCAGTGACTCTGACAATCCTTACTCAGGTAATTGGTCCAACTTCAGTGCCGGTGTTAACCTCATAATTTCTCAGCCGCCACTCTCTTTCCCTTAAACTCTAATTTTACGAGGAAATGACGGTTTTATTGTCGCATTAACGGTTGCAGTTAACGGGCAATAGGTAGAAGGATTACATTACTGCTTGATTGAAAGTGTGGCGATTTGACTATCACAATTGAAATTAGTGGGACCAAAGTGAGACAAAGGATAAAATGTATGAGTGATTTTTATACTTTACCTATAATTTTATTAAAAAAAAAACAACACATAAGATTCATCAATTGGCACTAAAATATAATCTGTTCAAAAATTAAATTATGTGCAAGCCGAGGGATAAGCTCATGGGGAGATAGAGTCAATACTTGGTCCCCCATATACATGTTATCTTAACATTCATTTAGGTGACTAGAGAAAACATTGCCTCTACTTGAGGAGTTATAATGGCTCCAATAAATTTTATATGGTTTCGATTCTCAATTCATTAGTTATTATAAACTCGTACATACGTAAACTAAATTATAAATATTTTAAAAAGTGCCAAAAATATATTTAAAATTCATAAAAAAAAATTAAATTTGAGTTCGTGAATTTAATATGACTCGTATTTAACTTGTCCAACAACAACTCATTATTGAATAGGTATAATCGAATTTAACCTGTTTAATCACAATTCATTATAATTCGATTTAAATTCGCCAATGTGTCTGCTGTACTAAATATCCACACCATTCTAACAACTATTTTTCATAAATTTTTTTTTGTAACTCTTAAGTCGACAATTTATAATTATACATTGTTAATTTATAGTCAATGATGGCAATGACCACTGTGAACGCAGGACTTACGTTTTTAAGGGCCAAGTTGTGTTCTCAAAAATTCATAGAAAGATTCATATATAGTTAGAAAAATATTACCATCTGATTCCCACTGCTAATTACATTATCTTAAATTTGCGCACGTTGTTGGAATTATTGCGGCTACTGTGTGAATCCCGGTGCAACGCTAATATTGTTTGCATAAAATAAAGTTATATTATATTTACTAAATATTGAATTAATAAATTCGTAATGAAATAATTAAATTTACGTATGTAATCTCGTTTTTTGAAATATAAATATTAAATTTTAATTTAATTAGTTAATAATTTTAAACAAACATGTGCATATTTAAAATTAATAAATTAACAAACTATTTATTAGACAATTATATGAAATTTAATTAACTAATTACAAATTAAAAAAATTTTAAACTTATACATAAATTTTGAATTAATTAATTTAATCATTCAATATTAAAAAAATATGATTTAATCATTTAATATACCTTACAAAGTCAGATCTCACATTTTATATGCTATAGTAATTAAGTAAACACAAAATATCAATTTTGATATCATCCGGAGCTTTGCCACTTGCCAATTTTTATATTCGGAGCTAACATTATTCTCATAATATGGCGTGGGTTGTTATATTAAAATTGAATTATTCATAATAAATTTTAAAAATTTTAAACAATAATTTTTAAATTCAGACTGCTATTACGGAATTAACATCCTCTTTCCGAATTTTTACGTAGCCTGTTTTAACTTTCGCCCTACTCGGTTCCCATGCAGCTTTCCGATCGAGGCATCGCAAGGTGGCACAAACATTAGCCCTTCGATGAGTTTCTTCTTCTTCTTCTTCTTTTTTTTTTTTTAATCTGTCCGTACAAAGGCAGCAGCCCCAAGTCCCTGTTCCTACGCCCTTTCAATCTCTATTTTTAATTTTTAATAGAATTTAAGCTTCTTTAGATAAATTAAAAATTAGTAGTAAAAGATGATTTTTCTTTCTTTTTTTTTTTTTGGCTACACATATTTTTCTTGGTTATGTTATAAAATCATAAAATTATTTAAATTAACTAGAAAAACTCTTGTGCTTTACTGAGTAATAGGTTAAATCAATAAATCACGGTTTAATACAAAATGTACATTTAATGTTCAAATATTATAAAATAAAAAATAAAAAAATTAATTTGTCAATGAAAACACATATATATGTTAATTTATTTAGAAAATAACCCAAATACTAATAACTTTTGCCACTTCTATCTAAATTGTCTGATAAATATGATAACAAGCGGACTTCGACAGTGCTTAGACCTTTTTTTAGCAATTTCAAGTACTTTTTTAAGTTTAAAAAGATGGTATAAAAATTAGGAATATTTGGGTTTTGTAAATTTTGTTCGTGTTTGATAAAAATTCAATATTTACCAATTGTTATTTTTAAAAGTTGATATTTTGTACTAAAAGTTACGAAATGTAAATTTTTATATATTTATGAAGCCGACACATGTTTTTCTGGGGGTATATTTTGCTTTTTCTTTAGATATTAAATTTTTTTTTAATTAAGAATCTTAAAAATTACTGAAAATTTGACACAAGTTTCTTTTTTATTTTTTTTTATATTTTATTTTTATTTAAAGATATTTAATGAAACAGATGTGCAATTTTAAACATTAAAAAAAAACATTTAAAATACCTAATTTATAATAAGGCTACGTTTGGTGTTCTAAACAACACTAAAAATCTCTTCAAAATTCTAAAAATCTTTAACATATTTTGTCCATCTCGTACTTTGTAAAATTTTTATAAATTTATATATCTCTACATATTCCAACAAAGTTTTACGGACCCTAATAATATTTTCATAAACTCTAATAATATTTATACAAATCCCAACAACTTTCAAAAAATTCTAACATAAATCCGTTCAAGTGGACAAAAAGCGAATGGATTTAAAATTAAAAATTCTAACACAATAATCAAAAACTATTTGTCGAAATCTATTCGAATAGTCAAAAATCTATTCGAATGGAACTATTCATTTTTTAAAAACGTGATTTGGTGGTAAAAATTCAAATACTAAAAAGTTACTCATACTACATTTTTTGTTTTTTGTTTTTCTTTTTTTTTTGAAACTCCAAACGCCTCCTAAAATGATTCATTATATATAAACTTAAAAAAAAAAATGTGTGATTCGTGTAGAGGTTATAAATAAAAAATAAAAAAATACGCTATATAAAGACTACTAATGATTTATCAAATACTCCTAACGACAATAACAAATAGTTATGCGTATTGTATGCGTTTAATTTTCAAATTTGAAAAGTTAGTTCCATTACAAATACCGACAGCAAAGTGCAAGACTTTTGTAAGTTTATGAAAACAACGGCAAACAACTTAATTGTACTGCATGTGCCTTGAATGGCAAACAACTCAATTGTACCGCGTGTGCCACGGGTCAAGGAAAGAGGGCAAGTTTGGGATGTGAAATCCCCTCCCCCCCTCCAAAAAAAAGTCTATATATGCATTTATAGTTTTCAAAATTTGTGTAGGTGCCTAATAAATAATTTATAATTTTTTTTATTTAATATAACAAATATTTATTTACAAATATTTTATAAAATTATATTTTTATACAAGTTGGAACAAAAAATTTCATAATGGGGGAACAAAAATTTTCAATAAAAATTTAAATAATTATAATATAAAAAATATATAACTATCTTTTTATACGTAAGATATGATTGCAATATACTACCAACACACAAAGTGAATTACAAGTCAAAGTAGTACTCGATGAGTTTTTATACCATGAAATTCATTTACATTTTAATCTTTACTAAACTTCTCTATAACTTCTCTTTCAATTTATACAACCAGTATAGTTAACACATAAAGTGAATTACAAGTCAAAGTAGTATTCAATGAGTTTTTATACCATGAAATTCATATACATTTTAATCTTTACTAAATTTCTCTATAACTTCTCTTTCAATTTCTACAACCAGTGTAGTTGTCAGAAAAAATCATTTTTCATAAAGGGATGGTTGATATAAAAACAGTTGATTTGCATCTCGGTAGAAGCTTTAAAGTGACTCTGCAGGGACCATATACAGTGGGGGCACTGTTGAATATTCAGACAGGTGTGATATAGATTATCTTAGTTTTATTGATTTATAATACTTGTTTCTAGAGAGGGGTTACACAAGATTAGCCTAATGTATTATAGAATACTTGGGATAGGTTTAAGTGAGGGGTTACGAGAAATTAAAAATGACAAAGATGTTTTACAGATGGTTAGTTATTATGTTAGATTTTCAGTAATTGTTATGTATATTGTGAAAGGAAATGAACCGAAACCATTACAGGTTCTGGGGAAGGATGGGACACCATTGAAGGGGTTAAACCCATTATTAATAGAAGGCCCTAGTCAGAGTCCAGTAGTTGAGACTAAAATAGAGGATGACATTTGTACTAAAGTGACTGAGGAGAGTCCTATAGGTGAGGAGACTCCTGCAGCTGTGCAACCTTATGCAGCTGAGGAGACTCTTGCAGTAATCAGTGAGGTTTATCGAGGAAGTGATATACCTCATACTAGTGATCTAACGCATAATTCTGTAGAAGTTGAAGAAGAAGATAGTTTTGAGGATTAAGAATATGTTCCTGACAGTAATAATAGTAATTGTAGTGATGATACGAACTGTAGTTGATTAATTAATGACTTAGAGGGTGTGAGTGATGATGATATACCTTACAAAGTCAGATCTCACATTTTATATACTATAGTAATTAAGTAAACACAAAATATCAATTTTGATACCATCTGGTGCTCTGCCACTTACCAATTTTTATATTCGGGGCTAACATTAGTCTGGCGTGAGTTGTTGTATTAAAATTGAATTATTCATAGTAAATTTTAAAAATTTGAAACAAAAAGTTTTAAATTTAGACTGCTATTACGGGATTAACATCCTCTTTCCGAATTTTTACGTAGCGTGTTTTAACTTTCGCCCTACTCGGTTGCCATGCAGCTTTCCGATTGAGGCATCGCCACGTGGCACAAACATTAACCCTTCGATGAGTTTCTTCTTCTTCTTCTTTTTGGATCTGTCCGTACAAAGGCAGCAGCCCCAAGTTCCTATGCCCTTTCAATCTCTATTTTTAATTTTTAATAGAATTTAAGCTTCTTTAGATAAATTAAAAATTAGTAGTAAAAGAACAATTTTCATTTTTTTTTTGGCTACACATATTTTTCTTGGTTATGTTATAAAATCATAAAATTATTTAAATTAACTAGAAAAACTCTTGTGCTTTACTGAGTAATAGGTTAAATCAATAAATCACCGTTTAATGCAAAATGCACATTTAACGTTCAAATATTACAAAATAAAAAATAAAAAATATAATTTGTCAATGAAAACACAAATATATGTTAATTTATTTAGAAAAAAACCCAAATATTAATAACTCTTGCCACTTCGATCTAAATTGTCCGATAAACATGATAACAAGTGGACTTCGACAATGCTTAGACTTTTTTTTAGCAATTTTCATTGTTTTTTTAAGTTTAAAAAGATGGTATAAAAATTAATAATATTTGGGTTTTGTAAATTTTGTTCGTATTTGATAAAAATTCAATATTTATCAATTGTTATTTTTAAAAGTTGATATTTTGTACTAAAAGTTATGAAATGTAAATTTTTATATATTTACGAAGCCGACACATGTTTTTTTTTTTTTTTGAGTTTTATTTTGCTTTTTCTTTAGATATTAAATTTTATTTTTAATTAAAAATCTTAAAAATTATTGAAAAGTTGACACACGTCTCTTTTTTATTTTTTATATTTTATTTTTATTTAAAGATATTTAATGAAACAGATGTGCAATTTTAAACATTAAGAAAAAATAAAAAAAATTAAAATACCTAATTTATAGTAAGGCTGCGTCTGGTGTTCTAAAAAACACTAAAAATCTCTTCAAAATTTTAAAAAATCTTTAACACATTTTGTTCATCTTGTACTTCGTAAAATTTATATAAATTTATATATCTTTACATATTCCAACAAATTTTTTATAAATCCTAATAATATTTTCATAAACTCCAATAATATTTATACAAATCTTAATAATTTTCAAAAAGTTCTTACATAAATCCGTTTAAGTGGACAAAAAGCGAATGGATCTAAAGTTAAAAATTTTGACACAATAATCAAAAAATTTTTGTCGAATCTATTCGAATAGTCGAAAATACATTCAAACAGAACTATTTATTTTTAAAAAACATAATTTGGTGGTAGAACTCCAAATACTAAAAAGTTACTCATACTACATTTTTTGTTTGTTTTTTCTTTTTTTTTTTCTTTCTTTGGGCTCCAAACATCTCCTAAAATGATTCATTATATATAAACTTAAAAAAAAATAATATGTGATATGTGTAGATGTTATAAATAAAAAATTAAAAAAATACGTCATGTACAGACCACTAATGATTTATCAAATACTCCTGACAATAATAATAAATAGTTTTGCGTATTGTATGTGTTTAATTTTCAACTTTGAAAAGTTAGTTGCATTACAAATACCGACAGCAAAATACAAGACTTTTGTAAGTTTATGAAAACAATGACAAACAACTTAATTGTACTGCATGTGCCACGGGTCAAGGAAAGAGGGCAAGTTTGGGATGTGAAATTCCCCCCTCCCCACCCACACACACACAAAAAAGGCCTAAATATGTATTTATAGTTTTCAAAATTTGCGTAGGTGCCTAATAAATAATTTACAAATTTTTTTATTTAATATAACAAGTATTTGTCTACAAATATTTTATAAAATTATATTTTTCTACAAGTTGGGAATCAACGAGAGACGAAACTAAAATTTCATAATAGGGACCAAAATTTTTCTTTAAAAATTTAAATAATTATAATCTAAAAAATATATTACTATCTTTTTATACGTAAGATACGATTACAAAATACCACCAACACGTAAAGTGAATTAGAAGTCAAAGTAGCACTCGATGAGTAATTGTACTGCATGTGTAAAGTGAATTAGAAGTCAAAGTAGCACTCGATGAGTAATTGTACTGCATGTGCCACGGGTCAAGGAAAGAGGGCATGTTTGGGATGTGAAATTCCCCCCCCCCCCAACACACACACACACAAAAAATCCTAAATAGGTATTTATAGTTTTCAAAATTTGTGTAGGTGCCTAATAAATAATTTATAAATTTATTTATTTAACATAACAAGTTTTTGTTTACAAATATTTTATAAAATTATATTTTTATACAAGTTGGGAGTCAACAGAGACGAAACTAAAATTTCATAATAGGAACCAAAATTTTTCATTAAAAATTTAAATAATTATAATCTAAAAAATATATTACTATCTTTTTATACGTAAGATACGATTACAAAATACCACCAATACATAAAGTGAATTAGAAGTCAAAGTAGCACTCGATGAGTAATTGCACTGCATGTGCCACGGGTCAAGGAAAGAGGGCAAGTTTGGGATGTGAAATTCCCCCTCGCCACACACACACACACACACACACACAAAGCCTAAATATGCATTTATAGTTTTCAAAATTTGTGTAGGTGCCTAATAAATAATTTATAAATTTTTTTATTTAATATAACAAGTATTTGTTTACAAATATTTTGTAAAATTATATTTTTATACAAGTTGGGAATCAATAGAGACGAAACTAAAATTTCATAATAGGGACCAAAATTTTTCATTAAAAATTTAAATAATTATAATCTAAAAAGTATATTACTATCTTTTTATACGTAAGGTACAATTACAAAATATTGTGAATTAGAAGTCAAAGTAGCACTCGATTAGTAATTGTGCTGCATGTGCCACGGGTCAAGGAAAGAGGGCAAGTTTGGGATGTGAAATCCCCCCCCCCCAACAAACACACACACACACACAAAATCCTAAAAATGTATTTATAGTTTTCAAAATTTGTGTAGGTGCCTAATAAATAATTTATAAATTTTTTTATTTAATATAACAAGTATTTGTTTACAAATATTTTATAAAATTATATTTTTATACAAGTTGGGAATCAACAAAGATGAAACTAAAATTTCATAATGGGGACCAAAATTTTTCATTAAAAATTTAAATAATTATAATCTAAAAAATGTATTGCTATCTTTTTATATGTAAGATACGTTTGCAAAATATCACCAACACATAAAGTGAATCAGAAATCAAAGTAGCACTCAATGAGTTTTTATACCATGAAATTTATGTATGTATTAATCTTTACTAAACTTCTCCATAATTTCTCATTCAATTTATACAGTCAGTGTAGTTGTCAGAAAAAATCATTTTTCAGGTCAACTTCACAGTTCATAATAAAAAGAAAAGAGGTCAAAATAAGGTTATCTTTTCTTTTTAAATTTTTATAAATTAAAAAAAATTAGGTAGGGGTAGTCTTTTCAAATGTTGAAAGGAGATATAACCCTAAATAAAATGAACATTTCCTGAAGGAATGGAGAGGAACTTAATCCGTTGATTTGGCCCCCCGGTACGTTTTACACCTTACTTTATTTTCAAATTACCTGTAACTTTCTATAAAAGAGAAGCTTGGTTGAGAGAGATTTCATCAGCACCCCTCATCCAAAACCTTCTCTCTCTGCCCATAATGGTGACCATCAAGGCCTCCTATCAAGTGAAACCAGCCCGGGCGACGCCAAGTGCCTTAATGTACCTATCAGAAATCGATCAGGTTAATGCCCTAACTCATGCAACGACAGTCTATTTCTACCGACCCCCTGCTCATCATTTTCCTCTGAATCCTGTCGAAGTTTTGAAGGACACCCTAAGCAAAGCTCTGGTGACATTCTACCCACTCGCCGGTTGTCTCCAATGGGTTGCCAGAGGCCGGCTCAAGATCAATTGTAACTCCACGGGCGCTCTATTCGTGGAAGCCGAATCGGAGTCCAAAATCGACGACTTCGGAGACTTTTGTCCGACTCCAGAGATCAGAGCACTCATCCCATCCGTGGACTACGGCAGACCAATTCACGAACTGCCACTGCTTTTGGTGCAGCTAACCAAGTTCAGTTGCGGCGGGATTTGCGTTGGTTTGGGCATATCACACCTCCTTGCTGACGGCGAAGCCGCAGGTCACTTTGTCTCCGAGTGGGCAAGAATTGCACGCGGCGAGCAACCTTTGAACTCACCATTTCTCGACCGGACGATACTGCAACCCAAGGAAGCATTGACAACACCGAGTTTCGATCACGTCGAGTTGAGCCCGCCGCCGCTCTTGATCGGAAAATCGGATGATTTCGAGGAAAGAAGGAAAGAAACAACCGTTACAATGCTGAAGCTAAGCAAAGAGCAAGTTGAACTATTGAAGAGGAAAGCCGATGAGTATCGAAATAAAAGCAACGATAGCCGTCCCTTCAGCAGATACGAAGCCGTGGCTGCGCATATTTGGAGGTGTACGTCGCGGGCTCGGAACCACCAAACTGAGCAGCTAACTAGGGCCCGCATGATTGTAAATTTTCGCCGGCGCGTGGCACCGCCGCTACCAGATTGGTATTTCGGGAATGCAACCTTAGCAGTGATGCCGACGGCAACCTCCGGGGAGCTGCTGTCGAATCCACTAGGTTTTGCTTCGCAAAAGATAAGGGAAGGGAAAGAGAAAGTGAGTGGCGAAGGGTATGTAATGTCTGCCATTGTTCAGCTGAGGAACGAACCGGATCTGTCTAGGTTCCCCTACTACCACATCGTTGGGAGCACTAAAGGAGCTTTCCATGGGAATCCGAATTTGAGCATCACTAGTTGGATCACGATCCCGTTGTACGGAATCGATTTTGGGTGGGGGAAGGACATTCACATGGGACCTGGAATAGTCGGCCACGATGGGAAGGCGTTCATCCTCCCGGGTCGCGACAAAAATGGTTCTTTCGATGGCTCTCTTTGCATCCCGTTCCGCTTGCAGGTAGCCCATATGGATGCTTTTAAAAAGCACTTTTATGAAGACTTGTGAGTTGCCACCCCGCCATCGTTCTGAGACCCGTTGCCAATAGTAATAGTAGTATTTGTTGGAAAATAATTAATTATGGACCAAATATGTTATTTATATGTTATATGTTATCATAAAGGTTAAGTCTATTTAAAATGATTTGATAAAGTTTTAAAGTTTTAGGTTTTATAACATCTCATTTTGTATGGACTTTTTAATGTGTAGATATCTAAACTCATATTTCTATTTTATGATAGGCCAAATAAAAGTTGAGCTTTTATAGTTTTTTTTTTATAAATAGGTTATGATTCCCAGGTCATACGTAAGAGTTTTCTAATCAATCTGACATCCCATCATCAGAGAGAATTAAGAAAAGAAACTTACATATAGGCTTGGAAGATCAAGAACCACGAGATTGCAACCATGGATTCAGGTACACTTCCGTATTAATTTATTTTCTTGATGATTCGATATGAATTAAATTATCAACAAGTGGTATCAGAGCCTACTCAAGTTGAATCATTGAGAAATTTTTTTTATGGATTAAGATTTGATGGCTAAGGTTTAAAATTTTAGGGATTAATTTTTGTTCTCAAAATTTAAAAAAAAAATTTTTTTTTGAGTTATTTGATCATCTTTTATGCAATTGGTAATTTTTTTTTACCTATTCGTACGTGTATATATATTTTTGTACGCGTATATATATTTGATCTGTACGTACACATATATATCCATCGATATATCTGTCGCGGGCGAGATCTTTCGTCTCTCTAATGGTGCCATTAATTACAAATTTTTTTTACCTAGTTTTGCACGTTGATTCCTTGACCAAACAGCAGCACATTGATTTGTTCTATTAATAAAAAAAAAAAAAAAGGATTGAATTGATGTGAATTTAATCCTTCATGATTGTGCCATCTGGGTTTTGAAGCTTTAAAGGTTTTGGGTAATTTTACCTTACAAATACAAACCTACAAACTTTGTTTTGCATAACTTTAATTAAATTCAAATGCGTCTTTGTTTGGGCGCAAACGATGCGCAATGGAGAGAGAGAAAGGTGGCACGAATTGGAATATTTGTTAGGTAAATTTACGGATTTGATTTTAAAAAAAAAAAATCATTTGGTTCGTTTGGAGGGTTTTATGCCCATGCCCATTGGTATTCCAGAATTGACTATTGAGATTGAATTGAATTAATTTAATTTAATTTCTAGGTATTCTATAATTGATGTATAGAATTGACTGCTGTAATGCTGTCTAAAATTATGTTTAATTGATTTCTTTCTACACATTTTTTTTAATTTAACAATTTAAAAATAACGGCGGCTTGCTATTATATATAAATATATATATACATATATATATTTGGGATTATATTAATTAGGAATTGATTTAAGGAATCAATTAAATTCAAATTTTAGTATTATTAATTTTTTGGTATATAATATTCGACAATAAATTAATTGAAGCAACATGTTGCCAAAGCAACCTCTCTTGTGAAAATTATTTTATTTTTGAATATTAGAAAGTTGTGTGTTTGTAATCTATACGAATATTGGTCAGCCTAAAGGAATGCCAATATTTGGTAAAATTATATACACACCTGTGGTGGTAAACATGTGACAATTACTAGGTTTCTATGTGAATATTAAGTCAATCCAAAGATGGACTTATTATTTGACAGGAATTATTGTCAATGTTTGATCACTACAACAAGAGTACTACTTACAATTAATATTACTGTCCAAAGACTTGATATTAATGCTGTGCTGGGTATCTTGAGATAGGTTTACCATTATTTGAATTTATTGATTATTAATTTTATTTATTAATGTGGGCATGTTTTTATTTGATTATTTTGTTCTCAATACAGCTAATATATCTGTTACTACTATATCTGCAAACATAAATTCTATTCCCATGCTGAATGGAACAAACTTCAAGAATTGGAAAGAGAACATATTAATTGTTTTTGGCTGCATGGATCTGGACCTTGCGCTTAGGGTTGAGCAACCCGCTTCTCTTACGGCTGAAAGTTCATCTAATGAAAAGATGAACTTTGAGAAGTGAGATCGCTCAAACCGCATGAGTCTTATGATCATTAAGTGCGGCATTCCAGAAACCTTTAAGGACGCAGTATCCGAAGGGATAACTAATGTCAAGGAGTTTCTTACCGAGATTGAAAAGCGTTTTGTTAAAAATGATAAGGCTGAAACAAGCACGCTTTTGCAAAACTTAATTTCAATAAAGTATAAAGGCAAAAGGAGTACATCATGGAGATGTCTAATATTTCTTCTAAACTTAATAGATTAAAGCTTAAGTTGTCTGATGATTTGCTCGTGCATTTGGTATTAATCTCACTTCCTGCACAATTCAATCACTTTAAGGTCAGTTACAACTACCAGAAAGAGAAATGGTCTCTAAATGAGCTCATTTCATATTGTGTGCAAGAGGAAGAAAGGTTGAAGCAAGATAAAATTGAAAGTGCTCACTTGGCAAACACCTCTAAAGACAAGGGCAAGAAAAGGAAGAAAAAACAAGAAGCTGCTACTAAGGGTCTAGCACAAAAGAAACAGCAGCAGAAAATTAATAGTTGTTTCTTTTGTAACAAAATTGGACATGTCAAGAAGGATTGTGCCAAATATCACGCTTGGCGTGCAAAGAAAGGTACAATTCTTACTTTGGTCTGTTTTGAGGTTAATTTAGCTTCAGTACCTAAAAACACTTGATAGTTAGATTCTAGTGATACTACCCACATAAGTGTTTCTATGCAGGGTTGCCTGAGTTACCGAAAGCCAAATAATGGTGAAAGATTCATTTTTGTGGGAGATGGCAAATCGGTAGAAGTTGATGCAATAGGTACTTTTAGGTTATCATTAGGAACTGGTTATTATTTGGATTTGAAAGACACTTTTATTGTACCGTCTTTTAGGCAGAATTTGATTTCTGTTTCTTTGTTGGACAAATCTGGTTATTATTGTTCATTTGAAAACAATCAGTTTAGTCTTTCGTTGAATTCAAATGTTATTGGTACTGGTTCATTATCTGCATATGATAACCTATACTTGCTTGATACTATTGCATCATATAATGAAACCTTGCATGTGGAATCACGTGGTACTAAACGCAAATTAAACAAAGAAAATTCAGCATCATTATGGCACAAGCGATTGGGTCATATCTTAAAAGATAGAATTGGGAGACTTGTGTCTAATAGAATTTTGGATTCCCTTGATTTTTCAGACTTTGATGTCTGCATTAATTGCATAAAGGGAAAACAGACCAAAACTAAGAGGGTAGGTGCCAACAGAATTTCAGATGTCTCAGAATTGATACATACTGATATTTGTGGACCATTCCCTACGGCTTCTTGGAATGGTCAACAATATTTTATATCATTCATAGACGATTACTCACGCTATGGGTACCTATATCTTATTCATGAGAAGTCTCAATCACTGGACGTGTTCAAAGCTTTTAAAGCTGAAGTTGAGAATCAACTCAATAAAATGATTAAGAGCGTCAGATCTAATCGTGGTGGTGAGTACTACGGTAGATATGACGGTTCAAGAGAACAATGTCCAGGACCATTTGTTAAATTCCTAGAGGAATGTGGAATCGTCCCACAGTACACCATGCTAGGATCCCCTAGCATGAATGGTATAGCTGAGAGACGAAACAGAACTCTAAAAGATATGGTAAAGAGTATGATTAGTCATTCTACCTTGCTAGAATCACTCTGGGGAGAAGCACTTAAGACTGCAGCTTATATTCTTAATAGAGTACCCACTAAAGCAACTGCCAAAACACCTTATGAGCTTTGGACAGGCAAAAAACCTAGTTTGAAGCATTTTCACATTTAAGGATGTCCAGCTGAGGCAAGGCCTTATAGGCCACATGAAAATAAATTGGACTCCAAAATAGTTAGCAGTTACTTTATTAGGTATTCTGAGCGATCTAGGGGCTACAAATTTTATGATCCCACACTTAGGTCAATTTTTGAAACGGGAACTGCAACATTTTTTGAGGATGTTGATTTTGGGGGGAGAAATAAGGTCAGAGACATTGCCTTTGAGGAGGAATCGCTTTCAATTCTTACTATCCTTTATGATAATGTGCAGGCTTCTTTACCTGTCATTGATCAAGAAGGAAATCATCAGGAACCTCAACAAGATAATGTTGAACAATCTCCCATCCAGAATGAGGTAATGATTCCAGAAGAACAAAATCAACAACCTCAAGCACTAAGGAGATCCACGAGAGAAAAGAGAAGTGCTATCTCAGATGATTATATAGTATTTCTCTAAGAACGTGAGGAAGATACTGGAATGGTGGAAGATGATCCAATCAACTTTCATCAGGCCATGCAGGGTTCTAACTCTCAATAATGGATTGATGCCATGAATGAAGAGTATAAGTCTATGCAAGACAATAAAGTTTGGGATCTTGTCCCATTACTAGATGATGCGAAACCCATTGGTTGTAAATGGATATTTAAAACTAAAAGGGATTCGAATGGTAATGTGGAAAGATATAAGACTCGTCTTGTAGCAAAAGGCTTTACCCAGAAGGAGGGCATTGACTTCAAAGAGATTTTCTCTCCAATTTCTACGAAAGACTCTTTCAGAATCATTATGGCGCTTATTGTACATTTTGATCTTGAGTTACTTCAAATGGATGTTAAGACGGCGTTTCTTAACGGTGACATTAATGAAATGATTTATATGGTGCAACCAGAAAACTTTGTGTCGGGAGACCCAAAGAATATGGTTTGCAAATTAAAGAAATCCATCTATGGATTCAAACAAGTTTCCCGTCAGTGGTACCACAAATTTCACCAAGTAATTATCTCGTTTGGTTTTAAGGTAAATACTATGGATGATTGTATGTATCACAAGTTTAATGGGAGTAAGTATATTTTACTGATTTTATATGTTGATGACATATTGCTTGCCACAAATGATATAGGCATGTTGCATGAAACCAAGAGATTTCTATCAAAGAATTTTGAGATGAAAGATCTTGGTGATGCATCTTCTGTATTAGGGATTCAGATACATCAAGATCGCTCTCGGGGTATTCTTGGATTATCACAAAAGGCCTATATCGATAAGGTACTTAAAAGGTTTGGCATGCAAGATTGTAAACCAGGTGACACCCTTGTCGATAAGGGAAACAAATTTAGTCTCAATCAGTGCCCTAAGCACGACCTTGAAGTTAAGGAGATGCAGAAGATTCCCTACGCGTCAACTATTGGGAGCCTAATGTATGTTCAAGTTTGCACATGTCCAGACATAGCATTCATTGTTGGAATGCTAGGCAGATATTTAAGTAATCCTGGGATGGATCATTGGAAAGCAGCCAAATGAGTTATGAGGTACTTATAGAGAACAAAAGATTACATGCTCACATATAGGAAATCGGATCAATTGGAGATGATTGGGTTTTCTGATTCCGATTTTGCTGGATGCCAAGATAGTAGAAGATCCACATCAAGTTACATTTACCTGCTGGCTGGAGGAGCTATATCCTGGAGGAGTGCCAAGCAGACACTCATAGCTTCTTCCACTATGGCAACAGAATTCATAGCTTGTTATGAGGCATCCAATCATGGAATATGGCTGCGAAATTTTGTCACTAAGCTACGGATTTTAGATAGTGTGGTAAGACCATTGAAGTTATTTTGTGACAATAAGTCAGCTGCGCTATATTCCAACAATAACAGGAGCTCTTCGAAATCTAAACACATAGACATCAAGTTCCTAGTTGTTAAGGAGAGAGTTCAGAGTAGTCAGATGTCTATAGAGCATATTGGCACAAACTCCATGATTGCGGATCTGCTCACTAAAGGCTTACCACCTAAGGTCTTTCATGAGCACGTAGCTCATATGGGTGTTGTGTCACTTGATGATATATTGGTTTAGTGGGAGTTTGTATTTGGATGATTTTTAGTTGTAGATACATTTTATGGATTTATTTTCTGCAGAATAAAATATATGATTTATTTGCACTCTGAATGTATTTGCTGTGATCTCACTAAAGAATAAAGTATGACCAATTGGAAATCGGCATGTTTGGATCACATTACATATAATTTCCATGCTACACATTCATACTTGATCTATGTCGTTGATTGTATTAATATATGTGACTATTGATGGGTTTAGTTATGATACATATAACGAAAGCCGCTTTAATCCTATATTGATGTAATTGATGGACCAAATTGTTTAGAGATGGTTGGTAATGATAGCAAATTTTGAGCTTATAAGGTTAATTTTATAATGCACAAACTAACATATCTGGACCAAGTGGGAGATTATTGGAAAATAATCAATTGTGGGCCAAATATATTATTTGTGTGTTATAGGCTATCATAAAGGTTAAGCCCATTTAAAGTTATTTGATAAAGTTGTAAGGTTTTGGGCTTTATAATATCTCATTTTGTATGGGCCTTTTAATGTGTAGATATCTAAGCCCATATTTCTATTTTATGATGGGCCAAATAAAAGTTGGGCTTTTACAGTTTTTTTTTTTTATAAAGAGGTTATGGTCCCCAGATCATACGTAAAAGTTTTCTAATCAATCTGACATCCTATCATCAGAGAGAATTAGGAAAAAAAAACTTACGTATAGACTTGAAAGATCAAGAACCACGAGATTGAAACCATGGATTTAGGTATGCTTTCGCATTAATTTATTTTATTGATGATTCGATATAAATTAAATTATCAACAGTATTTTCCATGCTAAGGTCTTTTCTAGGTCACCACTGCGTCGGGTTGATATAAATGTTGGGCCTTTGCTTGATTTGGTGTCGGTATTTCCTTTTCCGAGGAGTAAATAATCCTGGCCATCCGCATGTATGTATGATTAGTTCGTAAGAAAAATGACTTTGTACCCTAGCTGTTCACTAATAATTTGTGAAAAAATAGTTGTGTTTTCGTTTAGGCTGTCTAAATATAATTCGGGGGAGCTGAGGGCAAATTTTTGACCTCAATTCTGTGATAACCCCGATTTAGATTATTAAATTAAAATTTAATGATTCAAACATATTTATATATTTTTTAAATTAAAAATTTATAAATGTGTTTAAATTTAAAAATTTTAATCTAACAACTCAAATTATAGTAGTCACCTAGCTAATAACACCCTTAGTATCAGTCTTCCTCCATTTTACTAAATATTCATATCATTATAATAACTATTTTATGCATTTGGAGTCCCAAAAAATTATAAAATAAATAAACAAATAAAAGTTGGTGTAAAAATGACCTGCAATGAAATTTGATTAAAAAAATTAGAAAAAGATAAAAGTTTGAGCTTTACAGAGATTTTTCTTTTTTTAAATTTATGTGACTCTAAACCATTCTTAATAACCCTTTTTTATTTTAATAATAACTCTTATTCGGTAATGTGTAATTATACATTGTTAATTCATAGTCAATATTGATCGCAATGATCACTATGTACGCAAGGCTTACGTCTTAAGGGCCAAGTGGTGTTCTCAAAAATTCATAGTACCTAAGATTCATAGACAGTATTACCATCTTGATACCGCTACTAATTACATTATTTGTCGTTCCGTTTGAAAATCTTAGGTGGTTTCTAGCTTATATCTATTTAGTTTTTTCATTTTTTTAAAAGACTAAATTTACTCTCTTTAAATTTTAAATTTTTAATTATAAATCAAATTAATAAAAAGTTAAAAAATAGTTAATAAAAAATTATTATTTTTTTCTTTTCAAACATAAAAAAATTAATTTTTTAATAACCAATAGTTGGGTTAAAAAAAAAAAAACTTTTTTTCCTTTTCACATTCGGCCTTAAATTTTAGAGTTCGCGTCTCTTGACTCGCTGACATTTACTTCGAACCATTGCAGGTATCGTGTGAATCCCAGCGCGACGTTAATATTGGCCCGCTTAGACCATCATTAAAAACGTGGAAAATTTTTATAAATTTTTATAAATTTTTATAATTTTTTACAAAATTTTTTTTTTATTTTGAATTATGTGAATCTCTATAAATTTCTATGAATTTATATATATTTACAAATTTCAATAATATTTCTACAAATTCCATTGATATTTCTGCGAAATTTAAAAAGTTTTAAAAGAAAAGTCAAAAACTATTTATCCAAATCCGTTTAAACAGATAAAAATCTATTTGAATAGAACTATTCATCTCTATTTTTTGTAGTTTTTAGTTTATACTTCAAATGTCAAAAAGTAAAAAAGTAACCCGAATCATATTTTATCTCAATTTTTGTAATTCCAAATGAACCCATTATGTGTATATAATAAATTTATACTATATTTAAAAATTTTCAATTAATAAATTTGTAATTAAAAAATTAAATTTATATAAATAATTTTATTTTTCGAACAATGTAAAATTTTAATTTAGTTAATCATTTTAAACAACTATTTTTGCATATTTAAAAGTACTAAATTAATAAACTATTTATTAGACAATTATATGAAATTCAATTAACTAATTACAAATTAAAAATCTTTTAAAATTATATACAAATTTTGAATTAATTAATTTAGTCATTTAATATTAAATAAAATATGATAAAAAATACTAAAAAATTTAAAAATTATTTATTTTTATTTTACTATACAAATAATAAATTTATAATTTATCTCATTTAACGTAGCCTGGTTTAACTTTTGCCCTTCTCGATTCCCATGCAGCTTTCCGATTGAGGCATCACCACGTGGCACAAACTTAGCCCTTGATGAGTTTCTTCTTCTTTTTTTCTTTTTAATCTGTCCAACTACTAAAAAGTTACTCATACTACAAGTTTTTGTTTGTTTTTTCTTTTTTTTTTTTTAACTCCTAACACCTCCTAAAATGATTCATTATGTATAAACTTACAAAAAAAAAAATAATATGTGATACGTGTAGATGTTATAAATAAAAAATAAAAAAAATACGCCATGTATAGATCACTGATGATTTATTAAATACTTGTAACAATAATAATAAATAGTTATGTGTATTGTGGGCTTATTTGATCACACTAAAACTCACTAAAAATAATCAATTTTAACTAATTTTTATAATTTCCTCCAATCAAAATTTTTCACATATCACTTTTATATCACATTTTTTTATTTTTATTAAAAATTTTTCCTCCATTTTTTACCTACCAAACTTTTTCCTCCATGCGTTTAATTTTCAACTTTGAAAAGTTAGTTGCATTACAAATACGGACAGCAAAATTCAAGACTTTTGTAAGTTAATGAAAACAATGGCAGACAATAATTGTACTGTATGTGCCTTGAATGACAAACAACTTAATTGTACTGCATGTACCACGGGTCAAGGAAAGAGGGCAAGTTTGGGATGTGAAATTCCCCCCCCCCCTCCCAACAAAAACAAGGCTTAATATGCATTTATAGTTTTCAAAATTTGTGTAGGTGCCTAATAAATAATTTATAAATTTTTTATTTAATATAACAAGTATTTGTTTATAAATATTTTATAAAATTATATTTTTATACAAGTTGAGAATCAATAGAGACGAAATTAAAATTTCATAATAAAGACCAAAAATTTTCATTAAAAATTTAAATAATCATAATCTAAAAAATATATTACTATCTTTTTTTATACGTAACATACGATTGCAAAATACCACCCACATATAAAGTGAATTACAAGTCGAAGCAGCACTCGATGAGTTTTTATAGTATAAAATACATATATATTTTAATCTTTACTAAACTTCTCTGTAACTTTTCTTTCAATTTATACAATTAGTGTAGTTATAAAAAAAAAATCATTTTTCATCTTGTTTTGAAGGTCAAGTTCACAATTCTTAATAAAAAGATAAGGGGTCAAAAGAAGGTTTTCTTCCCTTTTTAAATTTTTATAAATTAAAAAAAATTAGTTAGGGGTAGTCTTTTCAAATGGTGAATGGAGATATAACCCTAAATAAAGCGAACATTTCCTGAAGGAATGGAGAGGAACTTAATCCGTTGATTTGGCCCCCTGTACATTTTACACCTTACTTTATTTTCAAATTATATACCTATAACTTTCTATAAAAGAGAAGCTTGGTTCGGAGAGATTTCATCTGCACCCCTCATCCAAAGCCTTCTCTCTCTGCCAATAATGGTGACCATCAAGGCTTCCTATCAAGTGAAACCAGCCGGGGCGACGCCAAGTGCCTTAATGTACCTATCAGAAACCGACCAGGTTAATGCCCTAACTCATGCACCGACAGTCTATTTCTACCGACCCCCTGCTCATCATTTTCCTCTGAATCCAGTCGAAGTTTTGAAGGACTCCCTAAGCAAAGCTCTGGTGACATTCTACCCACTCGCCGGTCGTCTCCAATGGGTTGCCAGAGGCCGGCTCAAGATTAACTGTAACTCCGCGGGAGCTCTATTCGTGGAAGCCGAATCGGAGTCCAAAATCGACGACTTCGGAGACTTTTGTCCGACTCCAGAGATTAGAGCACTCATTCCATCCCTGGACTATGGCAGACCAATTCACGAACTGCCACTGCTTTTGGTGCAGCTAACCAAGTTCAGTTGCGGCGGGATTTGCGTTGGTTTGGGCATATCACACCTCCTTGCTGACGGCGAAGCCGCAGGTCACTTTGTCTCCGAGTGGGCAAGAATTGCACGCGGCGAGCAACCTTTGAACTCACCCTTTCTCGACCGGACGATACTGCAACCCAAGGAAGCATTGACAACACCGAGTTTCGATCACGTCGAGTTGAGCCCGCGGCCGCTCTTGATCGGAAAATCGGATGATTTCGAGGAAAGAAGGAAAGAAACAACCGTTACAATGCTGAAGCTAAGCAAAGAGCAAGTTGAACTATTGAAGAGGAAAGCCGATGAGTATCGAAATAAAAGCAACGATAGCCGTCCCTTCAGCAGATACGAAGCCGTGGCTGCGCATATTTGGAGGTGTACGTCGTGGGCTCGGAACCACCAAACCGAGCAGCTAACTAGGCCCGCATGATTGTAAATTTTCGCCGGCGCGTGGCACCGCCGCTACCAGATTGGTATTTCGGGAATGCAACCTTAGCAGTGATGCCGACGGCAACCTCCGGGGAGCTGCTGTCGAATCCACTAGGTTTTGCTTCGCAAAAGATAAGGGAAGAGAAAGAGAAAGTGAGTGGCGAAGGGTATGTAATGTCTGCCATTGTTCAGCTGAGGAACGAACCGGATCTGTCTAGGTTCCCCTACTACCACATCGTTGGGAGCACTAAAGGAGCTTTCCACGGGAATCCGAATTTGAGCATCACTAGTTGGATCACGATCCCGTTGTACGGAACCGATTTTGGGTGGGGGAAGGACATTCACATGGGACCTGGAATGGTCGGCCACGATGGGAAGGCGTTCATTCTCCCGGGTCGCGACAAAAATGGTTCTTTCGATGGCTCTCTTTGCATCCCGTTCCGCTTGCGGGTAGCCCATATGGATGCCTTTAAGAAGCTCTTTTATGAAGACTTGTGAGTTGCCAACCTGCCATCCTTCAGAGACCCTTTGCCAATAGTAGTATTTTCCATGGTGAGGTCTTTTCTAGGTCACCACTGCGTCGGGCTGATATATATGTTGGGCCTTGGCTGATGCTAATGCTGGGCCTTTGCTTGATTTGGTGTCGGTATTTCCTTTTCCGAGGAGTAAATAATCCTGGCCATCCGCAAGTATGTACGATTAGTTCGTAAGAAAAATAACTTTGTAACCTGGCTGTTCACTAATAATTTGTGAAAAAAATAGCTGTGTTTTCGTTTAGCTAGGTTGTCTAAATATAATTCGGGGGAAGCTGACGGCAAATTTTGACCTCGATTCCGTGATAACCCCGATTTGGATTATTAAATTAAAATTTAACGATTCAAATATATTTATGTATTTTTTAAATTAAAAATTTATGAATGTGTTTGAATCTTAAAATTTTAATTTGACAACTCAAATAATAATTGTCACGTAACTAATAACAGCTTTAGTGTCAGTTTTCTCTTATTTTACTAAATATTCGTATCATTGTAATAATTATTTTAAGTATTTGGAGTCCCAAAAAATTATAAAATAAATAAACAAATAAAAGTTAGTGTAAAAATAACCTAAACCAAAATTCGATTGGAAAAAAATTAAAAAAAGGTAAAAGTTTGAGTTTTACAGGAATTTTTTTTAAAAATTTACGTTACTCTAAACCATTCTTAATAACTTTTTTTTTTTAATAATAACTCTTATTCGGTAGTGTGTAATTATACATTGTTAATTCATAGTCAATATTGATCGCAATGATCACTATGTACGCAAGGCTTACGTCTTAAGGGCCAAGTAGTGTTCTCAAAAATTTATAGTACCTAAGATTCATATACAGTTAGAAAAATATTACCATCTTGATGCCGCTACTAATTACATTATTTGTCGTTCCGTTTGAAAATCTTAGTTGGTTTCTAGCTTATATCTATTTAGCTTTTTATTTTTTAAAACAACTAAATTTATTTTCTTTAAAGTTTAATTTTTTAATTATAAACTAAATTAATTAAAAGTTAAAAAATAACTAATTAAAAATTATCATTTTTTTTTCTTTCCAAACATAAAAAAAAAAACTAAATTTTAAATAACCAATAGTTGAGTTAAAAAAAAAATTAACTTTTTTTTTTCTTTCACGCTCAGTCTTAATTTTAGAGTTCGCGTCTTGACTCGCTGACATTTACTTCGAACCATTGCAGGTCTCGTGTGAATCCCAGCGCGACGCTAATATTGGCCCGCTTAGACCTTCGTAAAAAAGGTGGAAATTTTTTAAAAATTTCTATAATTTTTTACAAAATATTTTTTATTTTGAATTACTTGAATCTCTATAAATTTCTATGAATTTATATATCTCTATAAATTTTAATAATGTTTTTACAAATTCCAATTATATTTCTATGAAATTCAAAAAGTTCTGAAATAAAAGTTAAAAACTGTCTATCTAAATCCGTTCAAACAGATAAAAATCTATTTAAGTAGAACTATTCATCTCTATTTTTTGTAGTTTGTAGTTTATACTTCAAATCATCTCTATTTTTTGTGGTTTGTAGTTTATACTTCAAATGTCAAAAAGTAATTCAAATCAAATTTTATCTCAACTTTTGTAACTCCAAATGAACCCATTATGTATATATAATAAATTTATATTATATTTAAAAATTTTGAATTTATAAATTTGTAATTAAATAATTAAATTTATATAAATAATTTTATTTTTCAAACAATGTAAAATTTTAATTTAATTAATCATTTTAAACAAATATTTTTACATATTTAAAAGTAATAAATTAATAAACTATTTATTAGACAATTATATGAAATTCAATTAACTAATTACAAATTAAAAATCTTTTAAAATTATGTATAAATTTTGAATTAATTAATTTAGTCATTTAATATTAAACAAAATAAGATAAAAAATATTAAAAAACTTTAAAAATTATTTATTTTTTTCTTATTATATGAATTACAAATTTATAATTTATCTTATTTTATTTTACTATTTATCACTCTAAGCGCACCAATAACATATAGACAAAGTCAGACCTCACATTTTAATACCATAGTCAGCAAACACAAAAATACATGTGCCGTGGGTCAATTTTCATATCTACAAACATGAATTACAAGAAAATAAAATTTAAATTTTTCACTCACTGTATGAATTAAGAGACATTTACTTTTATAATTTTATACTATTTCATACAATTTTATACAACTCCAAACACCCTATCATCATTTTACCCACTCATTTATGGAAACCATTATGTTGCTGCACGTCCGGGAAGAAGACAAGGTGGACCGGTGGTGAATTTAAAAAAAAAAAAAAATCTATGCATGATTTTCAAAATTTGTACAGGTGCCTAATAAATAATTTATTAATTTTTTATTTAACTTAGTATAAATATTTTATAAAGTCATATTTTTATATAACTTGGGAATAAAATCTACGTGCATTAATTTATCAAAATAAAATTTTATTTTATTTTTGAATTAGTTAGACTAACATATGGTGTGTTGGGAGTTGTATAAAAGTGTATAAAATAAAATAAAATTGTAAAAGTAAATGTCTCATAATTCGTGTAGTGAAGAAGAATTTAAATTTTGTTATCTCGTAATTCGTATTTGTAGAGATTTGTAAGATTTTATTTTATTTTGTTTAGCTCCAAACGGAGCCATAATATTTTATTTTAAACTAATTGATTAAAATTTACTAATTCATAATTAAATAGTTCAAATTTTATTTGTGAATATTTTATTTCTTTTAAATAAATTAAATTAATTATTTCATCCTATATTCTATAATTAATTCAAATTATTAATTGTGATTAAATAATATAAAATTGTAATTAGTCAATAATGTTTTTAGTAAAGATTGCTTAGAAGGCATGTAATATTTATTCTTGTATCTTATCCAAACCTCCTCATGTGGTTTGATACAATTCTATTGTACATAGAATTTGGTATTCTAATTAGAAATGTTAATAGGACAGGTATAAGAGGATACTTGACTCGATCAAATTTGTTAAAAATTCATTAGAAAATACTCTAATAAAATTAGGACGAGTTTGTATTGAAATTTAATACCTGTGCAGGTTTAAAATTTCTTGAAAAGTACCTAATACTTGGTACTTGATACTCATTTATACCTATAGAGTACCCGCTAAATACTCATTTAATATAATATAATTTGTAATTCTGTTAAATACTTCTTTTTAACTTCTTTTTTTAAGTGTAGAACAGTAAATCTTGTGTTAGAAATATTGAGATTGGTGTATGTTTGATTTTCTTAAACCTAGATTAATTTAGATATATTGTATTCACGAGTAATGTTGTTTTGACTGTAATTTGTGAATTTGATAGTGGAATTTCTTCCCATTTCCTTAATATTCTTATTTTTTCTTCTGAAATCTTGTTAATGAATTGGATGTCAAAATTTTCATTAATTGCTCTTAACATAAACATGTGTCTTGTAATTATTTCTTTTTATTCCTCTTTTTTTCCTTCTGGAATCTTGTCACTGAATTGGATGATTAAATATTTCATTAATTAGTCTTGGCATAAACATGTGTCATGTAATTGCTTATCTTCACTACATAGATAAATTTTATTTGTCGATGGACTTGACAAAAAAATATATATGGGTAATGGTCCCAATGGACGGAGCCGTGTATTAAATTTAGAGGCTGTCTCATGAGTTTGTTTAGGCTAATAAATTTAATATTTGTCATTTACTAATTTTTTTATTTCAAATTAGGTATTTAAGGGATTTATCAAAGTGGATTCCACGTAATCTGACTAATTATGCTCCATCGAGTTTGTTGATTTTGGGACATGATGGGTTTGGGATTCCAGCTAAAAAATAAGTGAGTTTGAGATAGTAATGGTAAATAAAAAATAAACGACTTTGGTAATGGTAATTATTAATTAATTGTGCGGGTAGGCTACCTGTTCACATCCCTAAATGGGATTTATTGTCTAATTCTCATTAAACTTATCAAATATAAGATATAATAAATGATTGGATACCAATTCTTATCTTATGAATGTATCCCACCAAACAAATATTTTGTAAGAAGGTTTATATCATCATGGTCTACAATTATGTTAATCAAGTGAATACTGTGGTATACCCACATAATTATTATTTATTTCCAAAATATGATGTTCTATCAATAAGAATTAAGTGTATTAGTTAAGTATGTGTAATAACCTGCTCTTTCTTCTTCTCAAAATACTACCAAAAAAATAATAATATTGATATTCCTAAGAACGGATGGTTGCAGGCTAAGCCTAGAATGTTTGAAGCTACAAAACCTATATATATGTAAGTGTATGTATGTATACCTTATTTTATTTTGTCTCATTTAAAAAAAATGGCATCTAAGCAGTACAGGCTACTTTTGCAACTTGTAACTTTCCAAATGAGTGAAATAGACTTTCAGAAGGGAGTCAAATCGTGCAGAATAGAGGGTAACAACAGAGTGGCTCTGGGCAGACAAATGCTTGCCCACCAAGCATCTCTGGGTGTATAGGTGAGTGTATATGTGTGACTTTAGTCCGTTGGAAGAAAGATGACCCAAAATAAAAGAGAGACAGAGAGAGAGAGAAAGTGAGGAGAAATTCTAGATGTCATTCAACTTAAGATGAAAGAAGTTGAGAGTGTGGAATAGCAATATAATATGGAGTAAGTGAACCAAAATTTCACCAAATCTCAAAATATTCTGAGGTCTCGTAGTTAAAAATATATTGAGAATATTGATAAAATTATTTTGATGTTAGACCTAATAACTTAAACATACAAGAAAATTGTGGACAATCCATAGACACTCAAGTTCAAGGTAGGGATTTAATGCATTTTATTTACATATATGATATGCAAAAATATTTTGATAAATTTTTATATCTTTATCTTGAATAAATATAATTAAATTTAGATTACATTGTGTGAGTTCAATCTAAGTCAGAACACCGAAACGTGTAGGCAAAAACAAAACAAGTTTACTAGAAAGTTATATGTAATAGAATATGCCGAAGCATATTCCATGGAAGTTTCTGGAATTACCTTGTAGGCCCAATAGTTTTATATAATTTCATAATGATCCCAAAGGTTTTGAATAATTTCATAATGATCCCAAAAGTTTTAGATAATTACACAATGACCCCAAAGTTTTAAGTAAATACGATGTGGCCCCTTTTTTGAAAATTATGATTTTACCCCCAAAAGTTGTGAGAAATTACAATTTTATCTCCAGAGTAGTGGGGAATTATAATTTGACTAATGAGATAATTCTAATATTTTTATTTTAACGATATCCTTTGGTTAAATTTTTTTAATACAAAAAGATTTAATTTTCTTTAATAAATGAGAAATGTGTGATTTTAAAATATTCAGATGATTTTTTAAAAAATGGAAAATGACTTATGAAAGAGTTTCATGTTAAATGGAAAAAATATTAGTGTGATAATTGTAGAAGTTGATTAATTGTTGTGATAAGGATTAGTATAAGACGCTATTATTAGTGGATTATGATAAAATATTAACTCGTTATAAGATGATAAGATAACTTTGATTATGATAAATTGTTATAATGAGATGGTATTATTTGTGATGGATTGTTTACAAATGATTCTAAGGATGATATTAATGATAATGATAATGGCTATGATAAGTTATTACAATGAGATGATTTTGCATGTGATAGATTGCTTATGATGAAATGTGGTTTGTGATAAATGGTTCTAAATATGACATTAATGATGATGAAAATAGTTATGATAATGTCTATATGAAATGAGATTGAGATTGTAAATATGTGGATGGAAGGTACAAGAAAATAAGAAAGGTACAGAAATTACCCTAGAGTTAAAAAATCCAAAACCTACGCAAGGATTGGTGTTCATGCTGGCAAGTTTGTAGCTTACAACGTGACATTTAATTAACTAATCATGGCTCGGGGCTTTGGCCCTAAACAATGATGACGTATTTGGTTTATCATTTTCATTGGGTGCTAGGCTATTAAAGATAACGTTGATGGTACCTACCCCATGAATGTGAGTGTGAACATAATGGTGGATGTGATTTGATGATGATGATAAGACTAATAAGACTAATACTATTAAGATTCATGTTGATATTGAGTATTGATTTTTGAATGATGATATAGAATGATGAATTATGATTGTCGATTAATCTGGTATAAATTATTGTTCATATTATTTTGTTACATATCATATATGTCTCTATTATGCATCATGGGCATAAGTGAATTAGTGCTTACGTCCCTACAGATTGTGTTACAGGTACGGAACCTAGCAATTAGGTGGGGCCGCTGCATTGGACTAGCCTTAGAGTTTCTTTTTTTTTTTTTTTTATACTTGTACTTTAAACCAGTTTGGATTGTATTAATATTCTATTTAGAATAGTTTGATTGGGTTGTAGGGCTATGAGGCTAAATTTGTTTTTTAATTTGTGTTGGGATTGTAATTAGAGCACCGTGGCCTGATCGGATCAAGATCTACCTATTATTTTACTGTTAGATTATCATTTTTGGACTATGAGTATTTGCTCCAAGGGGCTTTGGCTTTGATCAGGGAATGAGTATATTTAATACATGTTACATTTGGTATAATTCACTCATCCCTTGAGTCATGAGATCCAGGGTGTGATAGTACGAGTCACGTACTTGATGTGTTGAATATTTATTAAGAAAACCTATATATCTAGGAAAATTAAAATAATTAGCCGATCGATCTATGTTAAAGAATTGACTTAAAATGTTTAAGTTATTATAAAGTTAGTAGTTTCGGTTTTGTTATTAATATATAATATTTTAGAAAGGAAAAGTTTGTTTTGGATAGAAAACTCGATTTGCAGCATAAACGCTGACCTTTTATCTTATAAGAGAAGGAGTTGGATGAGTAATGTGCACACATTATCCAGCAAGCAGGGCCATCAATTCTTTGATGGTGCATATTATAACACTTGACATTTAATTTTAGCTTGAAATTTTTGGCCATTTAAATATTTGGACCTGAGGTTTAATCCAAGTTATTGGTTTTGTGTTATTTTCTTTGATTGGTTTGGACCTACAGTTGCTTTTGGACGGCAGGATGGGCCATAAGACCTACT
Source organism: Vitellaria paradoxa (assembly GCA_019916065.1). Classification (NCBI taxonomy): domain Eukaryota; kingdom Viridiplantae; phylum Streptophyta; class Magnoliopsida; order Ericales; family Sapotaceae; genus Vitellaria; species Vitellaria paradoxa. The sequence continues at coordinate 53,317,125 of CM034235.1, read as the reverse complement.
TTTTTTTCTTCTTTTTTTCCTTCTTTTCTTTATTTTTTTTCTTTTTATTCTAGCAGCTAACGAATGAAAGAGAAAGTAAAGAAAGTAAGAACAAAAAAAGAAACTAGAGATCTATATATTCTTAATGCGATGATTATTGTACTAATGTTCGTTCACAGCGGTTATGCTCAAGGTGAAAGATTTGAGCTATCGAAGGTTGAAGTTCTTTGTGGGTTTTCAACTTTTCTCCTCTTTTCTTTGGATTTGAGGTAGTTGGAGCGAATTTATGTGTTTCCGTTTCTTATTAACTTGATTTTAAGTTATTTCAAACCTTAATTTTGTTGAAGATATGGCATTAGTCTATATATGTATATATGGATGTGTGTATGTATATACATGTGTTAGAGAAATGTGAAAGCCTTGAGTTATTAGTTGAATCTTTAGTTGATAAACATGTTCTTGACGTTATTGCATGTTTATATATGTCAAAATTGTTGAATTGGTGGCTTTGATTAATGATTTAGGAGTTTTGGTTTCAGGGATTATAAATATAATTTAGAAGTCATTGTATTAATTATTAGTTACTATTATTTTGTTGATTGTAATAAAATCTTTCATAATTGGATTTTAATTAGTAACTTGTATTTTTGTTTTCTTCATTTCTTCTACAAGAGCATGAACCAAAATTTGTTTTTGGATTGTTAGCATTCGAATAGGGTTGGAACATCTAATGGTGTTTGGATAGTGCCCAAACATCTATTACCATTCGAACGTGATTTGAACAATTGATACTGTTTAGACAAGGTTTGGACTCTTGTTATCACTTGAAAAGTCTTCAAACACCAAAACTTGGTAACTTCTAAATTTTTAATTTTTAGAATACTATACAACCTATTTTGTAAGCTATTGCCATTAGTTAATGATTTTGACATAGTTTTACTTAATTTAAATCATCATGTTATGTGAAACTATTGAAATTTATGTGATGGATACTTTGAGAGTAGCATGTCCTTATTACAACGTTAAGAATTATTGTTATTAATGATTATACATAATTGAACATATTATGTACATAAAGCTAAGGTTGTGTTATCTAGTTTATATTATGTATATTGACTTAGCTAAGAGTGTTATGTTGTTTGTATTAATATGTTGTGACACAGTCATGTGTATGGCCAAAATCTATTATTTTTAAACAACATGATAAAATAAGATTTTCTAAAGTACTAAATAATTTCCATATGATATGTACGACTAACGAGTAAACACTAGTGTTATGACATTATTATATTATCTTAACTATAGCTGGATCCTATTTGAGTACAATTAATGTTTGACTAGGAGTACAAACCGATTCTCGAGTAAAAAAGATAGGGTGTAACATGACTTCTCTGAATCTTACACAAGTGGGGATATAACTTGCTTCTCCATAAATATTATGTCCTCGTTTGGAGCATCAAACAAGACTAAAAATCTCCAAAAAAATTCTAAAAAAGTCCAAAAAAACTCACACTTTTAATCTTTATCAATTTCAAAATATACATATATATATATATATATATCATTAAAAAAATGTAACAAAATCAACAACCATGTTGTCCAAATAACATCCATCGTGGTTTACCAAATCAGTTCAAACAAATCATTTACCATCCGTTTGAATAGATTTTAAATTTTTTTGGCGCTATGGTCTAGCAAAATTCTTTTAAAGGGCCCATTTATCATTTGTTCAAACAAATTTTAATTTTTTTTAGTAGTGTATTTTGACACAACTGTGAAAAATTCTAAAATAAGCTCTAAAAGTTTTCAATTTTTTCCAATAAAATTTCATCGTGTGTCACCTTAATACAACTTTTAACAACTTTTTTGTCAAATAAAACACTAATACCTAAAAAATTTCAAAAGTTACTTGACACTCCAAACACTAAAAAAACTCTAAAAGTTATACCTTTTGAAAATTTTGCCAAAATTTAGAGCTTCAAACGAGCTATATATTGTGACATATGTTTGCCGTGAGCGAAAAATGACGTAGTTGGTAACCTGCTGATGGAGCGGGAGCGTCAAAGAATGAGAAGAAAACCAAAAAAAAAACACGATGTCCGCTGATTCTCAAAAGTATTCCGGAAACGAAAGACGAGTGATTCGTTGATTCGAATGAATACCCAAAAACAAGTAAAGAGAGAAAACTTCTCTGAAGGCTTTATTTCTTTAAAAAAAAAAAAAAAACTCCCTTCCAAATAACAGCTAACCTCTTATTTATAGAGGATGATAAAAATAAAAAAAAAGGAAACTAATTATTCTAATTTTGACTTAAGGAAACAACTATATTTTTAGATACTAAAAATAAAAGGAAACAATCTTAAAATAACTTAAAACAAGAATTGGAATTGATTCTGCCTTTCATCAACTATTCTGCATTGCATCAGCTGGCGCTGCATCAGTCCTCCTAGGCTGGAGAAGATTCGACCTCGAATCTGAATTTGCTATTTCTTCAGCAAATGGAACCAAATGCTTGACATTGAAAACGTTGGAAGTATTAACATTCTGAGAAAGGCGCAAACGGTAGGCATTGGGATTGATCTTTTCAAGCACTTCTAAGGGACCAATTTTTCGAGCCTTCAACTTGTTATACTCGTGAGGAGGAAATCGATCTTTTGTCAAAACAGCCCACACAAGATCTCCGACATTAAAGTCCACATGGCGACGATGACGATCAGCGGCAACTTTATATTTCACAGTAGAAGCTACCAAATTCTCATAAGTCAACTGATGAATGCGTTGCAAATTTGTCACGAATTCAGCGGCCTTACCATGAATGCGAGTAAGGTCAGTGGTGCAAGATCAAGAGGACAACGGGGAACACATCCATAAGCCACCTGAAATGGGCTGAAACCTGTGCTTCGGTTTTTTTTTGCATGATTATGAGCAAACTTAGCTTGACTAAGTTTAACATCCCATGACTTAAGATGATCACCAACTAGACTTCGAAGTAAGTCGCCTAAAGTCCGATTGGTGACCTCGGTCTACCCATCAGTTTGGGGATGATATGCCGAACTCATGTCCAAGCTAGAATGGACCAAACGCCAAAGGGACCTCCAAAAGTGACTTAAGAAACGAGAATAAAGGTCAAAGACAATGGAAGAAGGAAGACCATGTAACCGGTAAACTTCCTTGAAGAATAGTTACGCCACTTGAACCGCATCGATGGTTCTCTTGCAAGGAATAAAATGAGCCATTTTGGAGAAACGATCAACCACCACAAAAATAAAATCATGACCCTTTTGTGTACGAGGAAGGCCGAGAACAAAATCCATGCTAATATTGGTCCAAGGTTGTGTCGGAATAGGCAAAGGCAGGTACAGTCCGACATTGAAAGCATGACCTTTGGATGTTTGACATACCCGGCAACGCTCGGCGGAGGGTAGGCCAAAAATAAGAATTAGAGACCAAATGAAGCGTTCTATCTCGACCCATATGACCCTCTCCATGTAATTCTTTTATGATTTGTAATCGCAAGCTACAATCCAGGACACAAAGGCGGTTTCCCAAGAAAAGAAAATCATCGTGTAATACATACTCAGAACACTCACCACCACGTACATCTTCTAGAATCCGAGCGAAGAAATGATCGGAAGGATATAATTCGTGAAAAGTGGAGAAACCTGGTACCGACACGTGAAGGGCAGCGAGCAAGGAATGACGACGGCTAAGAGCGTCGGCGACTCGGTTGGTAATTCCAGATTGATGCTTGATAACAAACGTGAATTGTTGGAGATAGGCAATCCATGAAGCATGTCGGTTCGAGACCTTTTCTTGGCTTCCCAGATGCTTCAAGGCATCATGGTCGGTATAGAGCACAAACTCCTTGTGAAATAAGTAATGCTTCCAATGCTTGATGGCTTGGATGACCGCATAAAACTCAATATCATAGGTACTATAGTGACCTCGGGAACCAGAAAGCTTTTCGCTATAGTAGGCAATAGAACGACCTTGTTGACTAAGAACGACACCAATACCAACTTTTGAAGCGTCACAATGCAATTCAAAAGGAAGTGAGAAGTCGGGGAGCACTAGAATAGGGGCAGTTGTGAGTTTGTGTTTGATAATCTCAAAAGCTCTGGCGGCGTCGATGGACCAATTGAACTTCCCATCTCTAATGCAATCGGTGATCGGAGCCATGATGCTACTAAAGTGGGGAATGAAACGACGGTAGAAAGAAGCCAACCCATGAAAACTCTGAACATCGGTAACTGTGCGCGGAGTCAGCCACGACCGAATAGATTCCACTTTTACTTTATCAACCACGAGACCATCCTTTGAAACCACATAACCAAGAAATAGAACATTATCGGTTCCGAACTCACACTTTTTAAAGGACGCATAAAACTTGTAATGTCTCATTACCAGGAGAACCTCTCGGAGATGTTGGAGATGAGCCTCCATGTTGGCGCTAAAAATAAGAACATCATCAAAATAAACAACGGCAAACTTACCGATAAATGGACGAAGTGTTTGATTCATCACTCTCATAAAGGTGCTTGGGGCGTTAGAAAGTCCGAAAGGCATCACTAACCATTCAAATAGACCTTCACGTGTTTTAAACGTCGTCTTCCATTCATCATCGGGGCGAATCCGAATTTGATGGTAGCCGCTCTTAAGATCAAGCTTCGTAAAAAAAGTCGCACCGTTTACTTGATCAAGTAGGTCATCGAGGCGAGGAATTGGAAAACGGTACCTAACAGTAATTTTATTAATAGCGCGACTATCTACACACATGCGCCATGATCCATCTTTCTTTGGAATTAGAAGTGCAGGGACAGCACAAAGGCTAAGACGTTCCCGTATATAACCTTTTGCAGCCAACTCTTCCACTTGGTGGCGAAGTTCTTCATGTTCTCTTGGACTCATCCGATAGTGGGGTTTGTTGGGAAGAGTAGCACCTGGAACAAGGTCAATTTGATGTTGAATATCACGTAACGGCAGCAACCCACTGGGAAGTTCTTCTGGAAAGACTTCTGAAAATTCTTGGAGAAGTGTTTGAATTCCAGGCGGTTCATTTTTATGTTGTGGAGGCACGGTCGATGCTGTCACTAGAGCATATACGATGCCGGCTTCCTGTATAGCAACTTCAAACTTCGACCAAGTGAGGAACAAGACTGATTTGGAAGCAGTATTTGATGGATCTTTGGAGGAGAGAAGTGTGATTTTCTGATTTTCAAAGCGAAAACTATAAGTATTCGTCTTCCCATCATGAATGACATGCCGATCAAACTGCCAAGGCCGTCCCAAAAGGATATGACATGCATCCATAGGAACTATATCACAATAAATCTTATCTTTATAGGTAGTTCCAATTGAGATAGGCACAAGGACCCGATGATCGACTTGAACTTCCGAACCTTGTTTCAACCAGGCAAGCTTGTAAGGAATGGGATGATTTTCTGAAATTAAGGCCAATTTTCAAACAGCGTCTTTGGAGATAACATTCTCGCAACTTCCCGAATCGACAATAAAGCGGCAAACTTTTCCATTTACGGTGCAAGTAGATTGGAAAAGGCTTGTTCGCAACCATGGGTCATCGGGCGCTTTCGGAGAGAGACAACTTTGTCGAAGTACAAGTAAGGGACCCAAATCCCCCGAAAGGTGTTCTTCCGAAATTTCTTCTATTATCTCCTCGTTCTCAATATTTTCATTGTTAGCCTCATCAAAATTTTTTTGATCTCCCATCACGATTCCTTCGGCTAAGAGATCATGTTTTCCTGAATTTGGACATGCCGTTTGTCGGTGACCCGTTTCTCCACAAGAGAAACATCAGAGAGCATTGGGACGAGAAGGACGAGTGGGGCCAGTGATCTCGGCAGCGGCGAGTAGACGGGGTGGCACCGGCAGTGGCGTACCGATGATGGCTGGTGCAGGAGTGGTGGCGGTAGGGCCTCGGGTGCTCGTGCCGACGTTGGGAAGGCGAGCGGCAGCGGTCGGGAGATTCCACAGGGTGGTACCGGATCGGTTTTGTCGTTCAATTAGCACAGCTATTTAATGGGCTTTGGAGACAGTTGTCGGATAAAAAAGATTCAATATGTTTTGAAATTGTGGGCGAAGACCTCCAACGAACCGAGAAACCGACTGTTCATCAATCTCAATGATCTCATTCCTTGTAAGTAGGGGTGGCAAAATGGGCGGGTTGGGCGGGTTAGTGATGGGTTTAAACGGGTTAGAGATTAAATGGGTGCAACCCAAACCCACCCATTTAAAAAGCGGGTTAGATATGGGCGGGTTGAATATGGGTTATATCAAACCCACGAACCCATATCCAACCCATTTACTTATGACCCAACTTACTTTTTAAAAAAAAAAATTAAAAATTTATTTCAATTAATGTGTATATATATATAAATACATCAATATTTATTTTAATTAATATAATATTATACATATTATATTATATAATATTATATATTATATTTACATTTTTCAGTTAATTTCGAATTTGTACGAACCGATTTATTTTTTATTCAATTTTAAATTAACAACTCTCTCTCTCTCTGCGCGCACGTATGCGTGTGGGGGGTGTGTGTGCGTGCGCGTGCGCGTATGCATGTGTGTGTGCGTGTGTGTGCAGGTGTTCGTGTGTGTACGTGTGCGCGCACGAGCTCGTGTGTGTGTGCGTGTGGGCGCCCACACGCGCATGTGCATGTGTGCCCCTGTGCGTGTGCGCGTGTAGGCGTGTATGCATGTATTTGCGCGCACGTGCGTGTGTGCGCATGTGTGTAGGTATGTATGCGTGTGTGCGCACACGCGCGCGTATGTAGGCATGTATGTACGCGAGCGCGCACATGTAGGCATGTATGCGTGTGAGCGCGCATTTAGGCATGTATGTGTGTGCGCGCGCGCGCGCGCGTGTGTATGTGTGCACGCGTATGTGTGTAGGCATGTATGCGTGTGTATGTGCGCACACGCGCGCGTTTGTAGGCGTGTATGCGTGTATGTGCGCGCGTGCGTGTATGTGTGCGCGTGCGTGTGTATGCGTGCGCACGCGCGTGCGCCTATGTAGGCATGTGTGTGGGCGCGCGCATGTGTGTGTAGGCGTGTATGCGTGTGTGGGCACGTGTGTGTACGCGCACGTAATATTTGTATTGAATATGGAAGAGAATAGGAACAGAGAATGGAAGAAGAAATAAATTATATATAATGTATATATTATACATTTATTGTAGATATTGCTAGAGAGAGAGAGAACAGTGTAAAGAGAGAGGGGGTTAAATTAATTTTTTTTAACTTAAATGGGTGTTTTAACAGGTCCCGTTTCACAACCCATTTGCACCCGTTTATAAATGGGTATTTTATAAGTTACCCAATTACAACCCAATTAGTAAAATAATAAGACCCAAACCCATTTATTATGGGTTTAATTGGGTGGGTTGATGGGTTTGGGTTAATTTTGCCACCCCTACTTGTAAGCAAAAGAAAAAATTCGGTGGCATATTCATCCACTGTGCGATTACCTTGGCATAAGTTCTGAAGGCGTTGATACATAGTCCGTACATAATTATACGGAAGGAAAGTATGCCTCATATGTTTCTCTTTCCCGGCTCTAGAGAGAGAAACCTTGAGTTACTGCCACCAGGCTGCAGCTCGGCCTCGTAATCGAGTGGCGACAAGAAAGACCTATTTGTTTTCCGGGACTTTCTTAAAATCTAAAATTTCTTCTACGGCTCCAATCCAATCCAGAAATTCTTCCCGTTGAAGGCTTCCATGGAATTCGGGAATATCAAGTTTGAAACCTGCCTCCCAACGACGGTTGTCTTCTCGGTGGGGTGCATGACGAGGAGGTGGTGCATCTTGCAGTGGTGCAAAGGGGTTGTACACAAAGTCATCTTCTTCTTCCATTAGGGGATCTTCAGCATGGTCTAGAGGGGGAACAGCTTGCGGGGCGGGGGGCTGGTTGTTAACTTGAAGGGCGACAAGAATGGTCTGCTACAATTGGATGAATTGTTGACGGAATTCGGCTAATTCGTTGGCAGGTTGTTGTCGACATCGAGGCGGCATGACGCAGGCGCATAGCAAAACCTGGCTCTGATACCAAATGATGGAGCGGAAGCGTCAAAGAACGAGAAGAAAACCCAAAAAAAAAAAAAAACACGATGTCCGCTGATTCTCAAAAGTATTCCGGAAACGAAAGACGAGTGATTCGTTGATTCGAATGAATACCCAAAAACAAGCAAAGAGAGAAAACTTCTCTGAAGGCTTTATTTCTTAAAAAAAAAAAAAAAACTCCCTTCCAAATAACAGCTAACCTCTTATTTATAGAGGATGATAAAAAAAAAAAGGAAACTAATTATTCTAATTTTGACTTAAGGAAACAACTATATTTTTAGATACTAAAAATAAAAGGAAACAGTCATAAAAGGAAACAATCTTAAAATAACTTAAAACAAGAATTGGAATTGATTCTACCTTTCATCAACTATTCTGCATTGCATCAGCTGGCGCTGCATCACCTGTGTACTTTCTAAATGTCACCTACTCTAATATAAGATTAAGGATAGATAGAGATTAGATACATTGACCATTGCACGTGCATTTTAGGTACTTAGTATACACATTAGTGCACGCATGACAATCTTACCTATTAGAGAGTGGTACTCACCATTTCTTGTCACATGTGAACTCTCGACTACTTAAAGTAATCACCTCGATTTGGGTGTTTGATAAAAAAATATGAAAGTTAAAAATAAAAACTATAAAAAATTTAAAAAATATTAGAAGAAATAAAAAAAAAATTATAAAAGTTAAAATTTATAAAAAGTTGGATTATTACCAACCCCCCCTTTTGGGCCCTTTCCCAAAAAAAAAAAAAAGAAGTTTAAAATAACTTCCAGCATTATTATTCACCGCAGGAAAACCACAAACCACTCTTCGTTTCCCTTATCTTTGTCTCCACTAAAAAGCGCGGCCATGTCCGTCGTCACCTCCAAGCACGTTCCCCTCCATTTCTCCCTTCCAAAACCCAACTCTGAACTCCCATTTCAAAAGCCCAAAGTAGCCCCTCTCTCCCATCTCAAACCCCTCACTATCCGATGCGCGAAAAGGTCCAAACGGGCCGGAAAGTTGAGGTACCCATCTGAGAAGAAGAAGCTCAAGTCCAAACAAGAAGCCGAACTCGATGTCGCTAACAAATTTCAAGGGTTTTGGAGGCTTTCTCAGCTCGGAGTCCCAGTCCACAGAGACCCTGGAAAAGATTTTCTTGCCGTTTCGGACGCTTTGCTTGAAGAAATTGCCAAAGTTCTCGAATTCCCGGTAATTCTTTCCTCCGTTTGGCTTCTTGGTAAGCTTAGGAGCCATGACTATTTTGACTTCATTTTTTATTTTAGCTTTTTGAAAATAAAGGAAACAGTTAAAAAAAAAAAGAAAAAGAAATTGTCACTTTGTTTCCAAAATTTGTTGTAAAAAATAGAAAATGAATTTACAAATAGAAATGAAAAAATAAAAACAGAACACAAAAATTAGAAATTCAAAACCAAATTACATCTTAGGAAATGGAAAAAAAAAAAAAAAAAGCTGGGTTTGGATAATAGTCTGTCTATTTTTCAGTTGCGCGTAGGATTCAAATTTTGGGCTTGTTTTGTTTTCCTTCGTTACTCTGCAGCCAAACGGAGTACTTTTTGATTAAAGCTTCTCGCATTTTGTTCTGTGATATTTTAGTGTTAAATTTTGCTATGTGAATTTTAATTTCTTTTTCTTCTTAATTGTGCCAGGTTGCTTCTATGTTGCCGCCAGAAGCATTTTCAGTTGTTAGGAAATCTTTTGACGCAAGGAAGGTTAGTTGGAATGGCAAGACATTGGTGTCTAGTTTCTTTTTCTTCTATATATATATATATATATATATTTAGTGTCTAAAAGGTAATATATTCTCATCCATTTCAGTCAAGAACACAGGTATCTACACTGGCAGACACACACAAGTTTAGGTGCAGAAGAAAATGCCAATTGCCATTTGATGAAAATATTTTACATTCGTAGGAATTTCTCATCCTTGTTGGAATTTAGAAGATAACAAATGTAAATACAAGATTTGCGTCATATAATTTTTTTTTCTTTCTTTCACGGGGCACTTCTTTTCAAATACATAGATTCATGGATCACGTCTCTCTGTGCATGCTTAGGCTACTTAAGTTATAACCTTGTTGGGTATTTATAAGAGAGGGTTACATCATTCTAAAGTTGTTTTTGGATATTCCTATAATTATTTTTTTGACAAGTCCTAGAAGTCCTTTTAGTTACAAGACAGAACTTATAAGCTCCGGAAAATCGAAAAATGCGTTAATTCCAACAATCCTTGGCTTTGTAAGTATTAAGATATAGCCAAGCCTTAATCACACCTTGCTGGGGTTTTCTTTAACGAAGCAAATTATGACACATTACGAGTTCCTTCTTCCATTCTGTTTCGTTATTGCATTTTATCTAAAACAGCCACTGATTGAGTTTATGCGTTGAGGTTCTAGTGCTTTTACTTTTTTACTTATACTTACCGGTTTCATTCTATGACTTAAGAGTTGCCAGAATGCTTCAACCTTCAAATACCTGACATGAAAGAAAAATATTAGAAATTGTCATGAAATACCCCTCACTGTTTATACTTTATTGTCCTTTTCGTTCTATTTGTTGTGAAATTGTCAGTTTGATTTTTAATGCATTTACAACAATATTGAAGAAACTGGACTCCTTGATATGCATGTACTAACAAATTGCCCTCCTGATACTTCCCAGTTAGTGAAGGAGCCCAAATTTGTATATATTGTGGACATGGATGTCAATAAACTCTTGGATCTAGAACCTCGTACTTGGGACTTCATTTCTCAACTTGAACCCAAAGTTGGGCGAATAGAGCATATGCCTCGGGAGAGAGTTTCTGGTGATATCATTAGCGTTATAGATGATTATAGAAGAATCCAAAATGGTGCAGTTTCAGGAGAGAGTGGACATATTCAATTCAGTGAATCACACAAGTGCCCTGCTACTAAAAAGCCAAAGGTGGCAGTTGTTGGTAGTGGGCCTTCAGGATTGTTTGCTTCTCTTGTGCTTGCAGAACTTGGTGCAGATGTTACATTGATAGAAAGAGGACAAGCAGTTGAGCAAAGGGGGCGTGACATTGGTGCTTTGGTAGTTCGGCGAATTTTACAACTTGAAAGCAATTTTTGCTTTGGGGAGGTTAGTCTCTTTTCAATTATTATAGCTTATTCAGTGTATGTTTTCTATTTGATACCACAGTATTCTTCATGATTTGGTAATCTCATGAAACTGTAAATTAATCATAGCCATACTTATAATGTACATGTTACCCTTGAATATGTTAGAATATTTAGAGTATAATTGGCACATTACCATTGTTAGTGTTATTTGTTCCCTCACTTGATGAGACAGATATTACCAGTTGGATTTTCCTTTTCTATTTTAGATATTTATGTCAAGTTGAATCTCAAACTTCGATTATAAATGTAATACAAGAGAGGGGGGAGATTAGACCTAGGACGTAGGGGATTATAAATCAAATCTTTGAACTGTTCTATAATATTTCCTCTTGATTTTTTATAACCTCAGGATTAGGGGATGGTTGGTTCGGAATGTGAGCTGGCTGGTGTTTTATCTTGGTCCTACTGGTTTTTCTTTTGTCACTAATCCAACAAATTGGCCTTATGCCCATAGTCATGTCTATAGCGTATCATATCACTCCTCCAATATCAGCGGTTCCAATTATAGGACATATCCAATGAACAGTGGGATTTCTCAAGGTTATCCAATTTTGCAGTTAAGCCTTGACGTTCACGTTGGGTAGTCGCTACTTGATTTCGCTTCACCTGTAGAGAGGAAGTGGGTTATTAGACCTAGAAGGGATGATTTGAGTGTCTGGAAACAATGTTGAGTGTCGTATGTGGCGGAATTACTTGAGGCCGGTGGGTGAGAATCGACACAATTTAGAGAAAGAGATAAGAGATTTTTTTTTTTGGGGGGGGGGGAGGGGAAGAGAGAGATTGGCGAGGTAGTGATGATGATCTCCTTGAGAAGGATATAAGTATATATATAAACCAAGAGGTGTCCTTTACACTACATCTGCTTAGTGGGGATTCAGTCCTATATTAGGACAACTTTACATGGTAAGAACAACTCCTGGTGATCGCTCTAGGGACTAGTTGAGGGAGTCTCAACAAATCCCTTGATTCTACCTAGCAAATCACTGAACCTTAATGAATCCCTGGGCCTTGCTCCGAGTCTTCGAGCTGCATCTAATAAGTGTTTTGTCATGGATGTTTCTTCCTGTGACCCAACACGGAGTTTCCCCCCTCAATAGCTGGGTCTTCTTTTAGTGATGTCGTGCAGGTGGCTGCTTCTTGATGTTGGTGTGACCTACATCTTGTTGATGAGAAACATCTGCTATTCAATGTTTCAATTTAGGTATTCATGCTTCTGTCAATTGTAAGAGAAGTTGACTACATAGTAAGATCCGTGATAATAAGTGCTGGAATTGAGAAACTACAAAGAGTGACATAGCAGCAAATGGAATTGGATAGACACTGCTGGAACTCAATGGCCACAATCAGAATGGGATATTCCAAATGTTCATGAGATGCCAAACCTAGAATGGGGATATCCCAATTCTAGTGTAAGTGATGGAGAATAGTGGACTGTTGATCGTCAAAAATCTCGTTGGTATGGCCACCAGCCAGTCGTCGAAAAGCTGTCGAGCGGGGTTAATTGAGGAAGTGACTATGTTGGCAGGTGGCTGGGGTGCACCTGGGTCTTGATGTATGCATAAGTGTCGGTGAGTAGATCTAACAGGCGCTAATACTGATGGCGTGTGGAGGTATTCTGGACTTCAGTGCTTGGTTGATTGTGCTCGTTGGAAGCCGAGGAGGTTGCAAGAGGTCTTGCCTGGTCTTGTTTGTAACCAGAAAAGTGCTACTTAAGGACTGTCTGTGACAAGAAACTAGTGGTTTTCTGATGTCAGAAGTGTCATCGAGGTTGCCTCTAGCTGGCAAGCTCGACATGCTGGTCGGTCAAATGATGCCACTGCCAGCACAGTGCTGTAGTTCCCTTCTTGTCACTATGGTTCACCTTTCTTTGTGGGTTTTTCTTTTGGTTGCAAATGAACAGTGTTGAAAGATTAGGAAGAGTGAGGATTTTGACTTTGATACTAATTTGATGTGAAATTTAGAAGAGAAATTAAGCATAAAAGGAGAAGTAAGCTCTGGAGAGAGAATAAGCATAAGCTAGGGAGAAGAACACAAGCAGCTAGAACCACTGGGCTTTTTTTCATAACTTTTGCGTTGTTATTAAACTCATGGTGCAGCCTGCTCCGTCCTATTTATCTTCTAAATATTGGTATTTTATATGTATTCTAGATGCTTCTAACTTGATGGATGCTTTTATACTTTGTGATTGAGATTCACACAATAGAGATATTGCTGCTGCCCACATCCCTCAATTGAAAATTTGACATGGTGAGCATGCGTATGGAAGAATATTAGGCACATCAATGTGAAAATACACTTTAATTACTGATCTTGTTTGACTTATCAAAAATAAATTAATAAATAAAATAAAATAAAATAATTACTGATCTTGTTTGATATGCATGCATAACATAGGAGATTTGATTAAATGTGTCTCTGTTGCACTGATTGCACAAGTTCTGTTTTTCCATGACATTTTTAGATTTTTGGTGGGTTAAATTTTCCTGATATTTTGTCAGAAACCATTGATTTTCTTGTTATGAGTGTTCTATTGAGGAGTGAGGACTTAATCCATGGCAGGGTGGTGCAGGTACTTGGAGTGACGGAAAGTTAGTAACTAGAATTGGAAGGAACAGCGATAGCGTTCTGGCAGTAAGGATCATTTCCAACCTAGCAATTTACAGCTACTTTTGTCTGTATTGTACGATACTGTTTGCGCAAGTATTCTACTCCTAGAGTCTATCATTATGAAACGTGTTTTTCGTTAAATGTGTCGCACTTTACCCTCAGGTTATGAAAACATTAGTCCGTTTTGGAGCACCACAGAATATCTTGGTTGATGGAAAGCCTCATTTGGGGACGGACAGATTGGTTCCACTATTACGCAATTTTCGGCAACATTTACTAGCATTAGGAGTGAGTAACATATTTGGCTTCATGAAGATAGAAAGAAATGCATAGTTTCAATCCTCTTGAGATAATTTAGTCTGATTCTTGTATGCTAATTCACCAATTTGGTTTCTTGTGTTGATGTGCATAGGTTACCATCATGTTTGGGACAAGGGTAGATGATTTACTTGTAGTAAATGGAAGTGTTGTGGGGGTGAAAGTCTCTAATTCAACAGATAACTTAAGGCTCGATAGCCAAAATTTGGCATGCGACGCAGTTGTTCTTGCAGTTGGACATTCTGCCCGTGATATTTATCAAATGCTTCTGGCTCATGATGTGAACCTGAGTCCTAAAGATTTTGCTGTAAGTTTCTATCCACTTCAATCTGCAAAGATATTTCTGATAATCAATTCTGTCAAAAGCTATATCAGTTTTCTACCATATTGATGTCTCTGCATTCATTTTTCACCCAAAAGGGCCAGGAAAACTCCCCGTGTGGCCATACCTCTGTGTGTGTGTGAGTGTGTGTTTGAGCGTGTAAATGTGATCTCATCTCTGTGTGTGTGAGCGTGTACATGGGATTAGCTGCATCCATGTGTGCCAGCTGTGCATGCAACTGTCTGTATGTGCATCTATGTTTTTCCATTGTTTGTTTCTTCTCTCTCTCTCTCTCTCTCTCTGTGTTAATTTCTTTTTAATTTCTTTTTTTTGGGGGGTTCTATCCTGTAGTATGTGTACTCCTTTATCCTGCTCTCCCAGGGGAAAAGAGAGAAGGGGAAGAGGCGGGCCGGGGGGAAGCCCCTCGGTGAGTGGCTTGGTGTGGATTGTACATGTAGTTGTAAAATTAAATAAACAAATAATTTACATTTAAATCCTAAGAAGGATCTAGTGAACTACATAATGGAGAAAAATAAAAAAAATGGTGGAAACTTGTGATAATGCATCTAGTGGGAGGTTCTCCTCCTAAAGCAGCTATGAGTCAATCCTAGACCTGGAGAAATGGCCTCGCAAACTATGTTTTATTGGAGATGCTGGTACTATCTGCTTTTATTGGAAAATTGTTGTGAAAGTTTTATTGAACAGTGTTAGAATACCAGAATAAAGAATTGAAGAGTGAATAATCTTTCCCCTCTCCAAGCACACTTATTTATAATCGAAGGTTACAATTAAAATAGGAAACAATACAACTCAGAATAGGAAACGGAAGGACAGCTAATTAAGGCTGTCAACCTAAGAAAGGAAAACTCAATAATACTAATTATAATACTAATAATATTAATATCTTCTAATACGCCCCCTCAAGCTGGAGCATACATATCAAAAATGCCCAGCTTGGAAGACAAATTGAGGAAGGCAGGACGAGATAGTGGCTTAGTGAGAAGATCGGCCAGTTGGGACGACGACCGAACAAAAGGAGTACTTAATTGTCGTCGCATTAGTAAATCACGAATGAAGTGACAATCAACCTCAATATGCTTGGTGCGTTCATGAAAGACAGGATTGTTAGCAATAAAGATGGCAGCCTGATTATCACAGTGCATAGGCATAGGCAAAGGAACAGCAACCCCAAAGTCACATAGTAGAGAGCGAACCCAAAGCATCTCAGCTGCAGTATGAGCCATAGCACGATACTCAGCTTCGGCACTCGAACGAGCAACAACATGCTGCTTCTTACTGCGCCAAGTAACCAAATTATCCCCAACAAAGGTGCAATACCCAGAAGTCGAACGACGATCAGTACGGCTTCCAGCCCAATCGGCATCACTATAGCCAGTGACAATGAGTGAGGAAGATGGGCGATAAAGAAGACCACGACCAGGAGACTGTTTCAAATAGCGCAGGATTCGACAAACAGCTTCAAAGTGAGGAGTACGAGGAGCATGCATAAATTGGCTAACAACCCCAACAGCATAAGTGATATCAGGACGAGTGACTGTTAGGTAAATCAATTTGCCCACCAGACGTCTATAACGACTGACATCCGAAAAAGTAGTACCAGAAGAAGTATCCAATTTAGTAGAGGAATCCATAGGCGTGTCTGCAGGGCGAGCACCTAATAGACCAGTCTCAGAGAGTAAATCCAGAACATACTTACGTTGACAAATTGAGAGTCCCTGAGCAGAACGAGCAATTTCAAGGCCCAAAAAATACCGAAGGCCTCCGAGATCCTTCGTGTGAAACTGACGAGCAAGATGTTGTTTTAAAGCCTCAATACCAGAAGCATCATCACCCGAGAGAATAATATCGTCAACATACACAATGACAATAATAGTGCCAAAAGAAGTATGACGACAAAAGACAGAATGATCAGCAGAAGAGCGTGAGAAACCAACTTCAATAAGAGCAGAGCTGAAACGATCAAACCATGCGCGAGGAGATTGTTTCAATCCATAAAGAGCACGCCGCAATCGACAGACCAAATGATTATTGCCTGGAGTAGAATAACCAGGTGGTTGATCCATATAGACCTCTTCTTGAAGGTTACCATGAAGAAATGCATTTTTAATATCAAGCTGATGCAAAGGCCAATGACGACTAACTGCGACTGCAAGGAGGATACGAACAGAATTCAGGCGAACAACAGGAGAAAAGGTCTCAGTGTAGTCCACACCATAAGTTTGGGTGTAGCCTTTGGCCACCAAACGAGCCTTGAGGCGTTCAACAGTCCCATCAGGAAGATACTTAACAGTGTAAACCCAGCGACAACCAACCGTCTGCTTGCCAGGAGGCAGAGAAGTGAGTTCCCACGTCTGATTCAGATGGAGAGCATTCATCTCTTCATCCATAGCATGTTTCCATCCCGGAATGGATAAGGCCTGCATATAAGAGGATGGAACAGACACAGAAGACAATGCACAAACAAACGAGAAAAGAGACGATGAAATACGATGATAGGACACATGGTTAGCAAGTGGATGTTGGGTGCAAGTGCGTGTACCTTTCCGTAATGCAATAGGCAGATCAGATGAGGGAGCAGGATCTGCGGACGAAGAATCAGAATCAGTTGGAAAAGAGAGGATCACCTTCCTATCACGATCGCGCTGATATACCTGTGGAAGAGGAGGAATAAGGGGAAGACCAGGAGCCACAGGAGACGCGGGTATGGGTGTAATGGTGGAATCAAGGGGCGATTGTGTAGGCAAAGGAATATATACGGAAGAAATGGGAGCTGGAAGAGTAGGAGACGACGCCCCCTCACGGGAAATAACGTCAGAGGACAGAGCATTGCCATCAGAAGAGAAGAAAGCTGTGGATTCAAAAAAAGTGACATCAGCATTGACAAAATAACGACGAGAAGCAGGATGATAACATCGATAGCCTTTTTGTGTACAGGAGTACCCCAAAAAGATGCACTTGCGAGAACGAGGGGATAATTTATCAAGGCCAGGATCAAGGTTATGAACAAAGGCAACACATCCAAAAACACGAGGAGGAAGAGAAAAAGGTGACCGGTCAGGATAGAGAACAGAAAAGGGAGATTGATTGGACAAGACAGGTGTAGGGACTCTGTTAATAAGATAACAAGCTGTAAGAACAGCATCGGCCCAAAAAGGTTTAGGAACATTCATTTGAAATAATAAGGTGCGAGCAACATCTAAAATATGACGGTGTTTACGCTCAGCAACACCATTCTGCTGAGAAGTACGAGGACAGGTTGTTTGATGGATAATGCCCTTTTCAAGACAAAATTGATCAACAGCAGATTGAACATATTCTAATGCATTATCAGATCGAAGTATTTTGATTCTCTTATCAAACTGGGTGAAAATTTCATTGTAAAAACGAGAAATGATAGAGGGTAAATCAGTTCTTTGTTTCATTAAAAAAATCCAAGTCATACGAGAAGAATCATCAATAAATAGAACAAAATAAAGGAATCCATTGATACTTTTAACTCGGGAAGGTCCCCAAACATCAGTATGAATGACACGAAAAGGCTCTGTCTGACTCACGACTATTACTACGACTAGAAAAGGTACTACGGTGATGCTTGCCAAACTGACAAGCCTCACAATCTAGACTAGACACATGACTCAAATTTGGCACAATAAGTTTCAATCTTGCCAAGGACGGGTGACCGAGACGTCGATGCCACTGAAGAGGAGAGAGAGAAGTGCGGAGAGCAATAGAAGGCGAATGTGCTGGAAGGGAAGGACAATCGAGATAGTAAAGACCATCCTTCTCATGCCCCGAACCAATCGTCTTCTTCGTCTTGAGATCCTGAAAGACACAAGAATTTGCAAAAAAAGTTATTGAACAATTTAACAATCGAGTTAATTGACTGACAGAGAGTAAATTAAAAGGAAACTGAGGAACATAAAGACTAGAGTCTAAATGAAGAGAAGAAGAAGGACGAAGAGTCCCTCTACCAGACACAGGACGAGATGACCCATCGGCTAACACTATATTATGATTAAGAGAACGAAGATTAGAGAATAAGGAAGAATTACCAGACATATGTGAACTGGCTTCTGAATCAATGATCCAGGAGGGAGAGCTAGAAGCCACAAGAGCAGGGTTACCTGAGTTTGCCAAAGTAGCAGTAGAGGTAGAAGGAGTAGAAACCCGTAGCGACTGAATGAGCTCTTGGAGCTGAGATGAACTCAGAGTGTATGTCTCCTGAGAATCAGATGTGGGAGTACTGATTGGAGTCGCTGAAGACTGTGTAGGACCATTATCTTTGACATGATGTGCCTGTTTTGGTTTACCATACTTCTTCCAACAATAGGGTTCGGTGTGATTTGTTCCACCACAATGATCACACTTGCGGTCTCCCTTGTTTCCAGAAGATCGTCCTCCACCTCTAGAACCACAACGAGTGTTTCGTCCACCACGGGAACCACGAGACGGCCCCCCACGATTATGCTGGCTAACTAGAGCAGAAGAATCTGCAGGTAAGGTTGTATTATCAGGGGTGGAGGATCGATTACCCAAGGAAGAGCGCTGGATACGGGAGTAAGCACTAGCTGTAGTGGGCAATGTTTCGCTTGCTAAAATTTGATCCTTGAATCCTCGGAGGGAAGGATTTAAGCCAGATAGAAAGTTGGCTATCATAAATTCTTCCCAATATTTCTTCTGCTGTATCAAGTCTGTACTAAAGGGACGATATTGCAACAATTGTTCCCACAAACTTTTTAAGTGACTATAATATTCAGAAAGAGATTTGTCACCTTGTTTGGCTGAAAACATCTGCTCGTATAACTCATACACTCTAGAAACATTGCTTTTCTGAGAATAGGACTCAGCGAGACACTCCCATATCCGTTTAGAAGAATCACAAAATTCAACGGTGGTGGCAACAGAGTCCTCTAAACTATGCCAGAGAAGGCCCATAACAATTGCATCTTCACTCATCCATACAGAATACGTAGGGTCCGTTGAAGGAGGTGCTTCATCGGTAATATATTTGAGTTTGTTCTTGCCCCGGAGAAAAGTTTTAACTGCATGTGCCCAACCCAAGTAATTGTCCCCATTCAATTTCTTGGGTGTAATAGAGCGAGGAACATCATCAGCTTTGAGAAAGACAGTTGGATTGAAGGGTTGATCTTCTGATTTCGCCATAACAGGACAAAGGCCTTAACAAACAAACAAAAAAAATACCAATTGGATGGAACAGCAACAACAACCACCAATAGCAGCGGAACTGGTAAAGGCACGGTAACAGACGAGATCAATTAGACGAAACCAGCAAGACAACAATCCAAATCAAACGAACTCAGCAGCACAGCATTAGCAGAACGAGCAACACAGAAGCAGCATCAGATCGAACAGCAGCAGCAACAAACAGTAGCACAGACAAAACTGGAACAGGAACATCTGAACACATACGATCATCCGATGACAAGGGCAACCACCGGCGGACGTCCGCTCAGGCCATGCGACCGCCGTCGAAGAAGTCGGTGGTCGGCCGGTGGGTCACGCGCCTACACGCGCCGGAGATGCCTTGGCGCGTGGGGGGCTGACGCGAGCAGTCAGGCCGCCACGGCGGCGGCGTCTGGCAACACCCTTCTAGGGTTTTGATCGCCGGTGGAGGGCGATCCTCTGGGAACCGTCGGCCGGTTGCTCCGGTCGCCGGAGAAGTCGCCGGTGAGAAACAGTATTACGCCTCTCTCTTTCTCTCGTTCTCTCTCTGTATCTCTGTATATCTTTCTCTCTTTGATTATTTTGGCTCTGATACCATGTTAGAATACCAGAATAAAGAATTGAAGAGTGAATAATCTTTCCCCTCTCCAAGCACACTTATTTATAATCGAAGGTTACAATTAAAATAGGAAACAATACAACTCAGAATAGGAAACGGAAGGACAGCTAATTAAGGCTGTCAACCTAAGAAAGGAAAACTCAATAATACTAATTATAATACTAATAATATTAATATCTTCTAATAAACAGTTTTGCACACTCTTTTATTGTGGCCACCTTATCAAATATGATGGTATTTGATATTTCTCCTGTAAAGCTGGTACTTATGCACTTGTATTAAAAATTCTTATATCTTTTAGTAATGACTTACGTGGCTGAACAGGTTGGTTTGCGGATTGAGCATCCTCAAGAACTAATAAACAGCATACAGGTTGGTTATGCAGAGAGTTCTTCTAGAGGAATCTTCTGTTCTTTAATCCTTATGTTCATCATCAAATTTGTGATCTCTGCTAGGTCAGTGATGTTATTGCTTCACAACTTTGCTTCAGGAGAATCTTGGGTTCTTAAATGCTTTTCTGGTAAACTAACATTTAAGTTAGACATATCCAGACAAGGATTATGTGCATTGTAGTATTGAACTACAGATAAGCTTTAATTCAACAATGTGGAGATTGGTTAAATAACCATTAAAATTTATATGAAGGTTCAACAATATTTGAACAATGCAAACATTTACTATGCAGGTAGAAGAAAAAACAAAATGCCTCCTGAAAAAAGTAAAAATTGTCGAGTCATGTTGGAGGGTGTTTGACATGCTTTGATAAAGTGCCCAATATAATGGATTATATTTTGAACCATGCAATGCATATATGAATCATCAGATACTTGTCTAGGAATCTGCAGATAATCTGATATGCACATGGCACTTTCCTGCAAGTGTACGCGCTTTTTATCTATATTTTCTATTACTACTTGTATAATAAGTTTTTCTGCAGTTGATGCCTGATGATTTTCTCCCATTCCTTTTTCCTTTGTTTTCCTCCCTTAGGCTGTTGGAAAATAGGCATAGTTCATGAGTTTCTTGATTTGATATTGGACAACATTTAGTCCTGTGATGATTTGCCAAGCTTCAATTGGGGTTTGTCCAGTGTACTGCTTGTTACCATCTAAAGTTTTTGTGATGATTCAGACAAATTTGTATATAAAAATGTGCAGTACTCTAGATTGGCTACTGAAGTCCACAATGGACGTGGAAAAGTACCAGTTGCTGATTACAAAGTTGTCAAGTATATTAATGGCGACAATGTGGATACACCCTTCAATTCAGGGTCTACGAGACATAGTTGTTATTCCTTCTGCATGTGTCCTGGTGGGCAGGTAAGGTTCCCTGCTTAGGAAAGCGTGAGTTTGCAATATGTGGCTTAATTTCATTGACAGACACCCTTCATTTGTATTTTGCTTCCTGCTAATATTTGGTAATATCAATGCATCAGAAATTCATGGTTTCATTAACATAAGATTACTTAATGGGACATTTATACGACCCATTCAAGTAACTTATTTAGCATTGTAAATAAATGAAAAGTAGGAGAGTGTCTGTTAAACATTGAAGCATATTTAAACTAATATGGCATAGTTGCTTTCATAGTTGCAATGCCATGCAATCTTACTTTATCCAGGATGATCATGCCATGAATAATTAGGTGCATGGAGGGGCTGGAAATAGTCATTCCTGTGATCATGTGAATGGAATCTAAAATAGACAAGTTGCAGGTTGTTCTCACTAGTACAAATCCATCAGAACTATGTGTTAACGGCATGTCATTCTCTCGACGTGCATCTAAGTGGGCAAATGCAGCACTTGTTGTTACTGTCTCATCTAAGGATTTTGATGCTCTAAATTTCCGTGGACGTCTTGCAGGAGTTGAATTTCAGGTATTTTTTTTTAAATATGTCATAATGTTTGTTATCTTTATGATTTTTTGTTTGTTTTTCCCCCGTCCTCAACAATAGTACAAAACCCAACGCAACTGTTGGTTCGACCATATAGTCCATCTTCCAGTCATGTAGACACAATTTTCATCTTGGGGTGTGAATTTCCCATGCAACAAATCATTTTCACTTGAAAATTTTCTTTCTGCGAGATGACTATTTGATAAATCATTTTGTGCCTTTTTTTATTTTTTTGTTTATGTGGTGTGATAGAATTATCTCATAAATAGCAGTTTCTTTAGATTCTTCTCTCAGAACCTTTTAAAGCAGAATTTAACCTCCATTATAATTACTTAGAGGGAATTTGAGCGGAGAGCAGCTACAATGGGTGGAGGCAATTTTGTGGTGCCTGTGCAAACAGTTACTGATTTTCTGGGAAACAAGTTGTCTGGTAAAAAGAAATATATTCTTGTTTCTAATTTCTTTATTTTCAATCTTTACCTATGTTGAATTCCCTTGTTGATTAGGAGCATCTGTACCATCATCAAGTTATCGATTAGGAGTGAAGGCAGCCAGCCTCCATGAATTGTTCCCTAGTTATGTAACAGAGACCCTACAAAAATCAATCTCAATGTTTGATGAAGAGGTTTCTTTTTGTTTTGTATTTCCCCATCTTCCCCCCCCCCCCCCTTCAATGTTAAATGCTTGCAATTTTAATTTTGTAAATTTAACATTCTGCTTCTGAACTTTGGAATTTTCAGTTACCGGGATTTATCTCCAGCAATGCACTTCTTCACGGAGTAGAGGTAATCCCATTTTCAGTTATATGGTTTTCTTTTACACTGTTTGGAATCTGGATCTATTGTGGAAGAGCAAAACGAAATGAGAAGGAAATGAAATTAGGAATTCTTTCAGTGTTTAGTTGTTTTTGAAAATTTTGAGAGAGATAAAAACCCCGGGGGTGGGGAGGACAATGGAATGGTATCAGAAATTAGAAATTTGAAGCTTCTGATGTAACCAAAGGGAGTTCTCATTGCAGTCACTCTCGTCGAGCTCTCTGCCTGGGCTGATCCTCTATGTCTCACCATATCGTCACCATATATATATATATATATAACCTTTGTTAGATGAACTCTTCTAAGTTCTAAATATATAAAGCACATAGATTATATAGAACTTCTTCTATTAATAGTATTTTTTTTTAAGCACAAGCATGCAACAGCTGCTGGTAATATTGTAGAGAGAAAAAATTATTAGTGATGTTGAATTTGAATCCGAATCTGTTGTCATTCATTTATGCATAGTGGAAAATATCAACCTAGCTCAAAGAAAACTATCTCCCTAGGCTGTTTGACAACATTGGGAGAGAGAGAAAAAAGGGGGGGGGGGGGAGGCTCTTTGAAAGAAAATATGGTGATGGAGAAAATTTTGAGCTAAACAAAACCAGATCTCTCTTCTAGATATTTGATGTACCCATGTCACATACTTGACACTCAGACAAGAATACTTGAGCAAGTGTATGATAAATGTGTCTCATGAATAATTGGATGTTTATACAAATATATTTAGAAATAATATAATAGCTCCTTGTAAATTCGATATTATCCTATATAAAAAAATAATTATATTATATATGTGGATATTTACCATGTCTTCGTGTACTTGAATAAGAGAACTAACGGATTCAACGCTGCAACTTGTACCTGTATTTAACATTCACACCCAAGTTCATGTAACATAGTATATAACATGCCTTACAGCCAGCTAAAGATGGGTTCAACCAGAAGGTTGGTATGAAATAGGTGCTAAGTTGGCCTTTCAGTACTCTAGTGCAGCGAGGATGGAGCTGCTGCTGAGAGGGGTGGTGGGGAGCTTCGCAATATTGTCAAATGAGGATGAGCTCTGAATCGAGATATAAACAACTCTGCGATCTGCGAATAGCATCCTTTAGAACTTTAAGTTGCTATTGATGGTCATGATCTCTTGATTTTACCATTGCGGCTTATGATCAAATCTTGGTGATTGTCGATGGAATCCATCACAATGGAATGGTGATAGTCTAATGGAATTCTTTTTTTTTCCCTATT
The DNA here is from genome assembly GCA_019916065.1 of Vitellaria paradoxa. Taxonomy (NCBI): domain Eukaryota; kingdom Viridiplantae; phylum Streptophyta; class Magnoliopsida; order Ericales; family Sapotaceae; genus Vitellaria; species Vitellaria paradoxa. Next base: position 53,292,865 of record CM034235.1, on the reverse strand, counting down.
TCCCTCAACTTTCCTTAGGTTTTTATGAGGAAAGATAGAATCGCTACCATTTTTATCCCTTTCCACTAATTTCATCAAGTTATCCTCTTCCCCACCCCCCCTTTTTCCCCTTCTACTTTTCTATGATCTTCAAACATGGGAAGATATTTTTCCTAGAAATTATGTTCCCTTTCCCAAAAAGATACAGGTTCCAAACATAGACTTTCTGAACCTTTTTTCCTTTTGCCTTCCAATTTATGATGCATGTATTTGACTTTGATACTGGGTTTTAAGGCACAAATTTTTGAATATGTTTCTTCATTTTGCTCCATCCATGTCGGTTGGCTTATTAGATATGTTTTGTGGTTTCAATTTAGCGCACAAAATGCCTGATAGAATGGAAAACCAAACCAGCCCAATCACTTTGAGAGGGGTGACTAAACCAACCCAATTACTTTGAGTTTGGTTCGATTCTAGCTCTTAAAATTGTCAACTTAAACATTTGGGTTAGATTCTCAGGTTAGTATAAGCTGACCCGATTTAACCCAAATTTGAAGCTTTATTTTGCACGACAAGCCACCAATAGGCTATGGGCCCCCCGACCCAATCCGAATCAGCAAAATTGAGTTGGTTCAATTCAGTTCCATGGCACGATCGGTTCGGTTCTAGGTTCATTTTTTTTTTTTTTCAATCATCCATAAAAATTGGTTTAGTTATGGATCTACCATGAACCTGACTCGATTCGTGCACACCTCAACGCTGTTTAGACTGAAATATTTTCTTGCTTCAGACTAGAACCAGTTCTCCTATCCAGATCCCCCGCAGCACTGAGACTTACGAGAGCACATCGTTAAAAGGGCTCTACCCGGTAGGCGAAGGAGCAGGCTATGCTGGCGGGATTGTGAGTGCGGCTGTTGATGGCTTGTATTCTGGTTTTGCGCTGGCAAGAAGTCTAGGTCTCTACCAGGACAGTATCGAGTTGGTTTTGGGCAAGGCTCAGAATGCTGCTGGTTTTACAAATTACTGAGAGATGTTGTGGTCCTCCGCTCATTCTTCCCGTCGTCACACGAAGCTGGAAGGAGCAAAGCAGGTTTGAACTTTGTCTCTAGATATATTCAAAGTATATATATAAATATATGTATGTAGGTACGTACTTGATTTTGATTGTTATTGTTACAAATTTTTATTTTCTAAAAGTTCTGTGTATCCTTTTGCATTCAAAGTAATCACTCTTATCAACAACCTGCGAATGAAATGTGTACAAAGGTGTAGATTGTGTTAATTCCCAATCACAAGCCATGGAACAATCTTTTTTATCTTTAATATCAAAATGCTTCTGCAGCTTTGTTTCGCAACATTGGCAAAGCCACCCCCCTTCTTTTTAAATATTTAGTCTTGAGATTTAGTCTAGATTGTCGAGTTATATTTTATTTCTTGGACCGAGTTGGTCAAATCAATATCCACAATCTAAATCAGATGATGCAATCCTAGTCAGATGTGGATGATATACTTAATCATATATAATTATCAATAATATCTTAACATAATATTAGAGGTATGGTATGCTCAAGTATCCATACCTTAATCATTTCAGATTATCAGGAAACACATAATCATGCTGAATATATATTACACAACATGTATCATCCAAATGGGTTGAACAATGCAAGAAAAAGACCAGTTAGACCTCCTAGTAGCAAGGTCGTTTGCACTCGTTAGATGCTCGCTGGAAGCTTGCAGACAACCCAGGAAAATACCAAGAGCACTTCTGAGATAGAAAACACTTCCAGGAAGTTCATTGGCAAGCCGTGAGAAAATACCTAGAGTGGTATGAAGAGCTCATAAGTTTCTTGTTACTACGGCCTGTGAGTTGTAATGCAAATCTGAGCTAATTTGAGCTCATTCCTACTCATTTTAAGTCTAATTCGAATAATACAAATTTGGAATCGAGCCCACAATCAACAGCCCCCAACATATATCAACTTTGTTAAATAAATCTCACAAATAACCAATATTCTTCAACATGCATATATAATCACACATATGTGTGTGTATTTGTATATATAAATATATACATACACAATCTTTAAATTGATCAGTATCAACAATATATTATGTATATATATAGATATATAAATCTCAAATTTGAATGGCTCGTGTCTCTTTCCTTGGACATGATCACAACGAACAGACATCATCCATAATAATCACTGTATTAAAAATGTTCAGTTCCGTTGGTTTCCCTCATTCGTTACTTTTTCTCTTTGCTTTCTCTCTCATCTCTCTTCTTTCTCTTTCTTTCTACTAGCTGTAGTAAGGAAACGAAGATAAGAGTAAAAGATAGAAAATAAAGAAAGAAAAGAAAAGAGAATAGGGTTAGACCTTAGGCCGAAGTCCAAGTCTAAACATAATTCTAAGTCTAACTCACTCTAGAAAATAAAAAATAACTCAATAATTTAGACCAAATCTTTGGATTAAATATTTAAATGGCCCAAAATTTCAATGATTACCCAAAAACAAATTTCGAGTGTTACATGTATCTATTATCTTCTCCCTTGATTGATGTTCATATGTGCATCCAACGGTGGGGTTGTAAACGGAGGGTGGCAGTGGTTTGGCATTGTTATAAATTATATTTTCAAGCATTTAATTATTATAATTAAAATATCAGGCCCTAAATTGAAATTTAATGCAAAGTTAGGGAAGCCATTTTTAATTTACCATTTTTTACTATTACTGCAGGGTATTTAAATCTTATTAATAATATTGTTTTAATTTTATTTTCAATGCAAGAATTGTAAAACTTAGTAAATATTAAAGAACCACACTATACATTGGAAGAACAATTAATGGAGGCGTGAGAAATGATTTGACTTATTCACAAGAATAGGTGCAAACTCATTTACTACGAGATCATTTGATAATATTGTCATTTTGTTATTTACGTTTAGGGTCCGTTTGATAAAACTGTCAGTTTTCAGTTTTTATATTCAGTTTTTTTGTTCAGTTTTTCAGTTTTTGTGTTCAGTTTTTAATTTTTTATTTTTATTTATATAGTAGAAAAAGAAAACAAAAACTTGAAAACATGTTTGGTAATGATAATTATTAGTTTTAGCAGTTACAGTTGTTAATTAATTAAATTCAATAAATTTAATTATTTTAACTATATTAATCGTTAAAAATAATTTAATTCCATAAAAATTCCATATATTAATTTAATTCCATATATTAATAATTTAATCATTAAAACATAATTTATTATAATTACTTTTAAAAACATTTTAATAAAATATATTTCCTGTTAATTAAAGTAATTAATTTAATTAACTTGATTTAATTTAATTTAATTACTTAAAATAACTTGATTTAATTAATTAATTATATTAATTAAATTTAATTATTTTTATTATATTATTTTTTCAAAATAATTTGATTCAATAAAAATAAAATAAAATATATTCAATATAATATAATTATATTATAATTTATATTAAAATTTTTATATTAATTTAATTAATTAAATTTAATTATATAATTAATTTAATTAAACATAGTTATTTTAATTATATATTTATTAAAAATAATTCAATTTAATAAAAATAAAATATATTAAACATAATTTATTATATTAGTAATTAAATATAATTTAATAAAATAATTTTATATTAATTTAACAAATTAAATTCAATTATAGTTAATATAATTTGGTTAATTAATATATTTAATATAATTTACGTAATTAATATATTTAATATATAATTTCATATATTAAATTGATTATTGATAAAATTAATTATTAATTAAATTATACTTAATCTATTTTTACATAAATAAAAATAATATATTGATAATTTTATATATAATATATTAATTTTAAAATATAATATATTAATATATATATATATATATTATTAATATATATATTTTTTTATATATATTATATATATATTATTAATTTTATATATTAATATAATTTAATATATTAATATATTATATATGTTAATTTAATATTTTTATATTAAATAATAATATATTTGGTGGTGACTGGAGATGAGTGGAAGGTAGTGGCAGTGGTGGCCGGATATTGGTAACAACTAGTTGATGATAGTAATCAATGGTTGTAACTAATGTTGTATAAGAAATTGAAAACTGAAAATGAAAACTTGAGAAAACACATTTTATGTGTTTTCATAATTTTTAAAAATTTTGAAAACACTTTTCATTTTTTTGAAAACACTTTTCATTTTTTTGAAAACTAAAAACTGAAACAAATTTACCATACGCGTTTTCATGTTCAGTTTTCAAAAAAAATGAAAACAAAAACAGAAAACTGAAAACGAAATGGTTACCAAACGGGGCCTTATATGTTTATGTTTTCTGTTATCGTTTTTTTTTTAAATGAAAATTGAAACTGCACTTGGAAATAAATTTTGTTTATAATTACTAATTTTTATTTTGATAAAATATTAAATTTTATTATTTTTTTAAATATTATTTGAATTTAATATATATATTTTATACTAATTTAATTTATTATATTACTTATTAAAAATAACTGAATAAAGTATAAGTATTATATTGTTTAATCTAGTAAATATAAAATATATTAATTATAATCTAGTTATATTATTTACTAAAAGTAATTAAATAAAATATATTTCATAATAATTTAAATAATTTAATTATAATATTTATTAAAAATAATTTAACTCAATATATGTAAATATTTTTAATTAATAAAAATCGTTTATTAAGTAAAAACTTTTAATGCAAACCGAGAATTATACTTGTTTATTGCGTTTTATGCCCACAGTACGATGGAGGATGGTAGCAGCAAATTAAATTTACCAACTAAAGTTGTGTAGATGTCCTGATAACTTAAAAGACTAATATTTAATACATATTAACTAAATAAATTTGTGGATTCTTCTAATGTTTTTAGTTAAAATGTCTTAAATGTTAATCTTTTAAGCTCTCACAAATCTAAAGTATTTTAAAAAATATTAGTTGATTATTTTGCATTTTTCTATTCAATTAAATCTACAACTACTTTTTTAAAATATTATTTATTGGATAAAAATATTCATTTTCTACTATTTGATTATTATTTTTTCAATAACAAAGCAATATTTTTTAACATAAATAACAAAGTGCTTTTTTTTTTTATAAGTTTTGAATAAATGAGTAGAAAATCTCTCACCAAATCTTAAAATATAAATCCTCAATACTTATTACTCAAGCGGGTTTTGGTCATAATTTTTGGGTTGTGTTTACTAAGAGTTTTGAGGGGTTACAGTGAAAAAATTCATAGTAAAAACTATAGTAGAAAAATCAATGACCTTAATTTGATTGTATTAATTTAAGGGTTTTAATTTAATTTAGTTAAAATTAATTTTAAAATAAAAATAAAAGTTAAAAGAAATCTGATTGGATTATAATAAATGTAAAATATGAAACAAATTACTCATTAAAATATAATTAAATTAAGTCGTTGATTTTTCAGTACAATCGCTGCAATAAATATTTCCATTGCAACCCCTGGAACCTTCAACTAAATATTAAAAAAATAATTGGGCCACTTATTTATTTATTATTTATTATTTTTGACTTTCAAATCCACCCTACATATATACACACACATATATAAAATCAAGTTTATTACATAATAATAGGAAATATATATTGCCCATAACATGTTAAATATTAATTTGTAAAAAAAAAAAAATATATTTTATCTTTTAAGGAGATGTTTGTTCTAGGGATAACGGATGGTAAATTTTATTGACGTAATTTTTACCCTCCATTACTTCAGTTTGGATGATAAAGGTAACAGTTACATTAGGTTAACAATTACTTCCATATGAGAGTAAATTTTTACTCCAGGGGAAGGTAGCGAATAATAGAAAAATTTTATCATTTTTTTATTACCTTGTAAAATATTTTTTTATTTCGTATAAAATCCTAAATAATGTTCTCCTATAACTAATTATAACAAATATTATAAAACAATAATTTATTTAATTAAACTAAAATTAATTAATTATTAAATTATTTTATCAAAATAATATTTAATAAATAACAGTCAGTTATTAAAATAATTTATTTTATTTTATTTTATTAAAATCATCCTATTGAAATATTAATTTATGGCTAAAAATATTTATTTTCTCAAATTAAAATTAGTGTTTAATAAATAATAATGACTTATTAAAATAATTTATTTTATTAAAATATTTTATTAAATAAAAATTATGTCTCATAAATAATAATTTACTAGATTGTGCATTATATTAATATGATATATAAAAATCAATAATTTATTTAAATAAACTAAAATTATTTGTTTTATTAAAATAATTATCAAAATAAAAATAATTTTTAACAAATAATAATTCACTATTAAAATTAATTACTATAGAAATATAAAATTATTTTCTATAAATAATATCTTTATATAAGTATATATTTTAATAATATATTTTTTATTATAATTAATTATTATTAAAATAACAGTGATTAGGATGATTTATTTTATTATAATATTTTATTAAAATTAGATATTAATTTTTTCCTTTGGTTAATTTATTCTTATTTCAAACATAATTAATTTTTACCCTTTCAAAATTTTTAATATTCCAAACATAATATAATTATTATCAGGTAATATTTACTCTTTAATTCTAAATATAAATACTATAAACTTGTTATTTCAGTAACCAATATCAGGATAACAATTATCTCTGCAATCTTTTATTCTCAAAATTTTCATCTTGTATCAAATATATCCCAAAAATTGAATAAAAAAATGAAACTAGTAGGAACTCCTTTGTGTTTAGATATAAAAATTAGGTATGTTGGACACTTCAACATTTAACACCCTCCCCTCCTTATCCTGCTCGCGAAAATGGTGGTTGTTTACCTACAGTCAAGGGCGGAGTTGTGCACTTACGACTGTATGACCAGTAATTTGGATAAAATTTTGGTTTAATTTTTTCTTCTTTTTTTAATATTAATAGTATATACAATATTTTAATTTAATTATTTATAACCTAATTTAATGTTCAACCCATAATTTATCGTAAATAAAAATATCTCAATTTGATAGTTCAAAATAAGAAAAATTTGTTAACACCGCTTTTACGTATAGTTTTTTTTAAGATATTATTTGACAAAAAAATTTTCAGTATAATATCAATTTTTGATATAAATCTATCAACTTTCAATTTAAATCTACTAATTTTTAATAAAAAATACTAAAAATTATTAAAAATTAAATTTCCAAACGCCCGTGTTGATTTTGAAAGTGCAATTTAGGGTTCAAAGAGGATAATTCCTTCTGTCCCGGAGGTCACTTTAACCGACGATGGTTCTCTAAGGTCATTTTCGTTGACCCCCCGCGATTGAGGGGTTCCCTTCATTGCAAGGAGGGATTGGACCCACGTTGGGGTACACCGTACACGGAACCAATGGCTCTCGTTTACTTAAAAATTTGTATATAAATTTTTTATTTTTTAGTCGAATTATTTTTTTATTTTGTTAATATTTTGTCCCCACTGCTTACTTCTAATCACTCGTGGCGCGCCGTCCGCGTTCAAATTAAAATAATTTTAATATTTTTCTAAAATTATTACCATAAATTTTATTACATTAACATAATTATCATTAAAATTTTAATTTTATTTAATAAGTGTAGAGAGAAAATTTAAGATGCGTTTGGAGTGATAAAAAGTGAGATAAAATAAGATAAAGTGAGATAATTTATGAATTCTTAATTTGTGTAATAAAATAAAAAATAAATAACTTTTATAAATTTGCAAAAAATTTAAAAATTTTTCAACAATTTTTAACATAATTATATGCCATTATAAAATGTCAACATAATTAGAAGATTCATATTTGGATGAAGTTTTGGCCTCCAAAACTAATTTTTTAAGCTTTTTTTGGTTTTCTATAAATTTTTTCATCAAAATTTATTTATTTATTTATTTTTAGAATCTATAGCTTCTAAGTTTGTTAATCCCATTAGTAAAAAAGAAAAATCGAAAAGTCAAGTTCATTTAGTAAAAATTAGAAAAAAATTAAAAAAATCAAAATTTTCATTATTTTTTTAACCTAACCAGATAGTACCTTCAAAAAAAAAATTAGTTTTTACTTAAATGAATATGAATTCTTAAATTTCTTTTATAAATGCAACTAATACATTTAAAAACTTGAATTTTTTCATAGAAAATCAATTTTTTATAAAAAAATTTATATAAAACAAAAAAATAATTAAAAAAATCAACTTTTTCGTACCCAAATCAAGTCAGAATCCATCTTGGCAATGAACGGGAAGCAAAATGGAAGGAAAATGCAACAATGCTCGAAAAAGATCAATCACATTCCACTCCTGCAGAGGGGACTCTTCTACATACCCAAAAAGGTATGAAAAAGATAATTCAATTCTATTATTATGATCAACAACGGTATTCTTTCGTGAAGAAGGCTAATTTAATCATCAAAAAGATCGACAACAATCACAGAAATTATCGTCTACTCAGCTTGATTTATCTTGTTGATCTTCTCGACCATTTATCCGAGTCCATAAAATGTTATTGCAACTGACTAAGGACATATCCGATTATATAAATGGATCTATCCAATCAATTTTCAAATCATTTATGACTTTACAAGGAAAGAATTAACTTGTTTAAAAGAAAATTTATTTTTTTCCCCAATCATAAAACTTTAAGTAACTTTTTACCCCACTAATTAAGCAGACGTTTGATTGGTCAAAATCAATTAAAACTCACTAATTTTTATCAATTTTTTGTAATTTTGTTTAATTAAAATTTGTCGCATATTATTTTTACATCAAATCTTTATATTTTAACTGTGCTTTTTGAACAATTTTTTTCAACTTACCACCCTCCCCCGGGGGGCCCAAAAATTTGGACCCGTGGCATATGGTAATCATAAGTCAAGTTCAAAGCTTTGGGCCACCTTAAAAGGAATGGGCCCTCCAATGGAACCACCAAACCAGCAATTGATGCCGGGTATAAATAATGATGTTGATCTAAAAATTGCAATTCAAATATAAAACTTAATTTACTCAAATTAAAATTATTAATTAATGCTCTTAAAATCGACATATTGACTGATTAAAAAAGTATTGAGTTTTCAGTTTCTAGATAGGGATGGGAGCTCCTTTCCATGCCAACCCAAAAAAAAAAAAAAAAAAAAGATAGGGATGGGAGATACATATTAGCAACGACCAAACTAATAAAAGAAGGGTTAGTGCTGCAACTGGTTTACAGCAAGGTAAGTTGATCCATTTTTTCGACTGGCTGTCGATAAAAAAAAGATCTAACTCATTTCTCTATTTATTTAAATTTTTAAATTTATTCTATTAAGGTCAAATCGAAATATTAGGTATGCTTGTTAAATTAGCACCTTTAATCCAAAGTTTGAATTAAGCTCAACTGTCACCATTGGATCTCTTCCCCCCCCCCCCTTCCCTTTATTATAATTTGATGTGCATTAAAACTCCAGTTGAAAGCCTATGATTTTTTTTTTTTAATTTTCATAAGGGTATCTGTTTTAATTTTAGGATAAGATTGGAGTCACAAAATTCAATATTGTCTTTTTATAAATTATGGGAGTAAGATTTTCTACCTATATACTACTATTATTATGAAAAGAGATGTGTGCTAAAAAAAAAATACAAAAATACAAAAATAGAGAGAGAGAGAGAGATGTGTTGTAAATGTAATATTTTCTGTTATAGTCCTAATTTTTGACATAAATTTCATAATAGTTAGTTTTAGAGAAAAATACTTGTAGTAATATTATTATTTTAAATATCGTAATAAATATCAACGTTGATTTGAAGTTAATAAGCTAAAATTGAGTGAAAATTTGTTGCAATTATTACATAGTGATGTCTCAAATTATAGAGTCACCCTTCCTAAAGTTGGAAGATTGCTTGGGAGTTTGACAATACTATTTGACTAAAAAAATAAAATATAATGATATTGATAACGATAGAGATAGTGTTGTGATTAAAATAAATTTATATAAATTTATTATTTGTAAGTAATTAATTCACAAGAGAGTTATGTCATTCTAATATTTATTTTTTCCAATAAATAATTTTGATCACATTGCAATTTCTTGATACATTTCCATATAGGGATGGGCATGGGGCGGGTAGGGGATGGGTACACGTATCCCCATACCCGATTCTCAAACTAAAATCAATCCCCATACCCTACCAGATCCCCACTGGGGATTTCTTTTTACCACCCATCCCCGACCCAAACGGGGAACCCCATGGGAAAACGGGTACCTGAATTTAAAAAAATATAAAAATACAAAAATTCTAAAATATGACTTATAAAAAAATAAAGCAGAATCTTACTGCATATTTAAAAAATCAAAAAATACTATATATACATATTTAGAAAGCACTTATTAGGTTTTTATTTTCCTACCATATTAATAGGTTCTATGGTTCGAGATAAGAAAAGTAAATAGAGAAACATTCATAATTGGACTATCTCAATTTATAGTTTCTTTATAAATTGGAAAACAAAGTAATTTAATAGGAAACTGATAGATAAAGAAACTCAAAATCTTAATTCCCTACCTTACTGAGAAATCTGTAGTAATAAATATACTAAAAAATTAAATATATATATATACACAAGAATATGGGGAGAGTCGGGGAATGGGTAGGGTAGGGTACGGGGTGGAGACAGACTCATACCCGTACCCTACCCGATCCCCAATTTTTTTTTAAAAATGCCCCCATACCCTACCCGATCCCCAAAAAATCCCCGAATCCCCTACCCGTTTGGGACGGAGATCGAGTAGGGTACGAACGGGTCGGTCGAGATGGCCATCCCTATTTCCATATTACAAATTGTGCTAAGTCCTTTTTACCAATTTTTCAGACGTGGGTTATACTTTCATTACAAAAATATTTTTCTTTTAGGAATGTCTCAAATTATCAAAAATTTAAAATAAATAAAAATTAGGAACCTATACTATTTTCTTGGACTACAAAGGTAAATAAGTTACCTAACTTCCACTAAACCATTTAATTAATTTGATATCAAATTGACAAAAATCATCACTTACTATTTTTGGCTTTCTTTAACTTAGTTCATACACCAATTTGCTCCATATTTGGCATAAATTTATCATAATTTCTCACTTAGAATGAGTTGGAATATATAAATAAGGGGAAATAAATTAAATTTGTAATGTTGTGATAGTGAAATATAGTTATTTCATAAATGTTTAATTAATAACAAAACTTTAGTTAACTCATTAAAAATTCTGTATATCTTGTGAGATCAATTAATTTATTATAACAATGCAAATTTAGTACGTTGTTTATAACGTAAGGTTATGAGTTTGAGTCATATCACACGTAACTTCACTAAATATATAAATTAAAATTCTTATTCTATGTCAAAAAATTATTAAATAAATATGTTAAAATTAACTATATATTTTAAAATTTGTTACTTTCTTAAATTACATAGCATAAACTGATAAATACTATAAATTATTCTATATAAAAACCAAGTTATCTAAATTTAGATAAATGATTTATTCATTATTCATGCAATGGTAACTTGGAAAATAAATAAACAAATGAAAAACAAATTTCCTAAAATGGTTAAATCAAACTTAAACAAACCAATGCTTGATTGAATTATAATAAACCTTAAGGAGGTAAGTGCACCCACTTCAAAGAAAATTACTTCTATGAAAGTAACTCCTCCCTTAGCTAAGTTATGAATTAATAGAACAAATAGGGCATAAAACTACCACATCATTTAATTAATAGAATTGAATTTTCTAGCTTAGCATGCAAATAATATATAGTAGCTTAGGTGGCGCGAAAACAACGTCCTCTTCTCTCGTCGCCTTCCATAGTCCATTCCAACGTCCCCCCAACTAAAACCGCGCCTCTCTCTCTCTCTCTCTCTACAAATATATATTTGAAGTGATTCATATTTGCTCATCTATGCATATATATCGATCGACACATATTTCTTTATGTATATATCGGTTTTCAGTTCTACCTGCAATTGTTAAATTCAGTTGCCTTTCTCGCGGGAAAACGTCCCCTTCGACGACCGCCTGGCCATCTCTGGTTAGATTTGATTTCGAATTTCTTCTCTGCTGCCGATGTGCGGATGTATATATGTTTCTATATATTTATTTGCTGTCTGTTTTGGATTTGATTGTTTCGGGCTGTGATTCGACGGAGGGTGATCGTTCGATTGGGAGTCGATTGCTGTTGCTTTGGTAGCTGTATGGATTGGAGTATTTTATTTTTTTACTCTTTTTTTTTTATGAATTTATGAAATTTAGGAGCTACCTCTCCAACTTTTTATCTGATTTCTGAAGCTTCGTGCAGAGATCTTGCTTGGATTGTGTACATTTTCTGAAATTTATGGACGAAACCTGTCATATACGTACATTAATTCACATTAATTCATACATTTTAATGCGAAATCGAAAAAGTTTTAGCATTAAAAATATTAGCTTTTCATCGATTTTCGTTTGTAAATCTGTTAAAAATGGTATAAACTGAAAGATAAGTATAATAAACTCTGCATATAACGATGTCAGAATTATTTCTTTCTACAATAAAATGTTTATGCTCTGTGTGTGTGTCTGTGTGTGTGTGTGTGTGAGAGAGAGAGAGAGAGAGAGAGAGAGAATTAGATGTTTTACTGTAGATTCATGGGGATGGACAAGGATCTTCTCTAGCACCGTAGCACGTGGCCCATTATCCTGGCATTACATAATATTTTGATCCCAAAACTTCGTATTTAATGGAGATAATAAAATGGAAACATACAAAATGTATTAGAGATCTTTGATGGAATTACTATGTGATTTAATCACTTTTAGGAAACGGAGTTGATCCCAATAAAAAAAAAATATGATATATCCCAGAATAGAGTTTGAGAGTGAGAGATAGTTGGGCAGCCGGGAAGAGAGATACTTTACCTTTTGCAGGTTTCACTTTCATTGAAAAGGAGTTGGCTGGTAGAAAGCAGAAACAGGCGAGAGAGAGAGAGAGAGTGGGAGGGAGGGAGAGGGTGTGAGTCGACTCAGTGTGCGCACAGCAGTACATATCCAGCTTGGCCGACCATGGCATTCCCGTGGGACGGACAAAAGGAGGGCCAGAGAAAAAAGAAAAAAGGGCAAAAGAATCATCCTTATCCTACGCACCATCCCATCTTAATCCTACACCAATACCCCATTTCACTCACTTTCTCTGTCTTTCAGAAGTAAGAACCCTCTTCTATTCTGGTTATTCCGAGGGACTCTGCCGTTGCAATTTACTATTAACCTCTGGTGATGACCTAACGAATTCCAGTCCTCACTCAGTTTTTCTGTAATTCAGAGCATCAGATGTTTAGCCATTCCTTGGTCTCTTCTTTGCCATTGCCTGAATCTGATCTGCACAGATTTGGGCTTTTTTTGATGAGAAAAGATTACCCATTTGCACTGGTTGGTTGTGATTCCCAAATACATTCTTACTCAGATCTGGGTGTCTGTAAAGATGTATTCTTTTTATTGTCTTTTCCTTTTTCCTCAATTTTTTCTTTTTCTTTTTCTTTTTTCCATCTCTCTATAGCATTTTTCTTACTTTTGGTTGGGATTTTACTGCAGATTTGTAGCAGAGGAAAGGATCTTCTTTTTGAGCAATTCGTTTCATTTAATTATTTTGTGGAATTCATGAAAGGCTGTCAAATGTGCTGTTAAGTTATATATGACAGAAAGTATCAATGTGGTCTGATACTGAGAGTGTGGATGGATGTATGTGAATCAGAGGAGGCACTACAGCGCCGCTCAGCTGTGGAGTCCTCCAGGGCAAGATTGATTGCGGCTGATAATAACAATGGAACCACCCGCAGGTCTCGAACTAGGGACGCTAGTTCTAGATATAGGTCTCCTACTCCATCCACACCCTCTGTTTCCAGGCGTTGCCCTTCACCAAGCATCAGCAGAACAGTCACTAAATCCTCCCAAATTGCACCAAGGAGGACTATATCAGCCGAAAGGAAGCGGCCTTCAACACCACCATCACCATCGAGGCCATCCACACCAACGCGTGATACATCAACAGAGTTGCAATTAGCATCCAGAAAAACAACAGGCAGTCGATTGCCTGAGGTTTTATGGCCTTCCACGATGCGCAATCTCAGTGTCTCCTTTCAGTCTGATAATTTTTCTCTCCCTCTTCCTAAGAAAGAGAAGCCAATCACACATTCCCTTTCTGATCGTGCTTTGAAGCCATCTTCAAATGTAGCGAAAAAACAGGTTGAAATACCACCCGCTTCACGAAAGCCTACACCAGAGAGAAAGAGGAGTCCTCTTAAAGGGCAGAATGCCACTGATCAGGCGGAGAATTCTAAACCAGTTGTTGGTTTACATACTCGAACAGTAGATCAACATCGATGCCCAAGCAAAACAGGTGGGAAAGCATTCTCCCATGCTTTAACTAGAAGCATGGATCTCACTGATAAGATAGCTAAAACTTCAACATTACCAAATGCGCGAATTGGGATACGTTCCACCAGGAGAATGTCTTTTCCTGATGGTATGAATAAGAGAATGTCTTTTCCTGATGGTATGAATAAACCCTTACAAAAGTCTTCCAGTGATTTAGTGAGGCTAGTATCAAAGAATAATTGTGGGAACATGGAACTTGATATGTCTTCAGTGGATGACAATGAACTGCAGGAATCTCGGTTGCACAAGCCTGTTTCTTCACGCTCGATAGAAGAATTATTGAGTCCTGCTGTTAGATCCAAGTCTTTACCTTCTGTTGAATCACGGCCTCCATCACCAAGTAAGGCATCAATATTATCATCCACTGCTCCTAGAGGTGTCAGTCCATCTCGAACAAAGTCTTTGAATCCTACTTCTAGAGGTGCTAGTCCATCTCGGGTCAGACCATCCAGTCCTACAAGGCAATCAAGTAGTTCGAGTTCTGTACTCAGTTTTATTGCAGATATTAGAAAAGGAAAGAAGGGTTCAAACCACATAGAAGATGTTCATCAGCTGCGGCTTCTATACAACAGATATTTGCAATGGCGATATGCTAATGCTCAAGCTGATGCTGCTCTATATACAGAGAAAGTAATAGCAGAGGTAGGGGTTTTCTATTTTTTTGGAGTAAGCAAGCGCTATGCAGCCGTTTTCCTATGTTATAAGGCATTAATTGATTTCTAAGCTAAGGAAATAAAGTATGGTGGCTTACCGGATGGACAAATTGTTAAAGTTAAATTTTTCTTACTTTGCTTATGCTATACGCTTCAGGCTGTTATTAGATTTATCCTAAATGATACAATTGTTTAAGGTTCTCAATTCCTAGTTGTACAAATGTTGTCAATGGCAGCCAAAAAAGAAGGGGGGAAAAAAGATTTATAAACAGAGGAAATTGTTCAGAGCAATACACACGAGACTGCAAGTCTGAAATAGTGCTTTTCTATTTTTTATTTGTCAGTTATGTTTCATTTTCTAGTGGTTAAATTTTGGTGCCCTTTCCAGTGTTTATTTATTTACCAATCCCATACTTTTATAAAAGCATTTTTATACAACTTTGTAGCATTTGTGAATTATCCCTAATTTTTCAACTTTGATTTGATGATGCAGAAAACTTTAATCAATGTGTGGAGAACTATGTCAGAGTTATGGGATTCAGCAACTGATAAGAGGATTGGTCTTCAACAGCTGACACTGAAACTGAAGTTGTACTCAGTTCTGAATGAACAGGTAATGTCTCTTCCCACTACAACATATTGATTTTGTCAGCAGTATTGAGTTTTTGTGTTATTTCATTGGCAAGTTTCAGTATTTGCAGTCTGTTGTTGTGTGGAATCCGGATCAACCTTAGAAACAATGGGAATATATGCCCAAAAAAAAAAAAAAAAATTGAATTGAAAAACAATCACACAAGAATACTAGATTTACGTGGTTCGCAAATTGCCTACATCCACGGGTATAGTATATTTGGCTTTCTATTAGCAACCTCCAACAATGGATTAAGGATTACAAGAGTGAAAGAAAGAACCTCGAAGAAACCCTTAAATAAGCTTTCCTGCCTTACTTTTCGTTTTTCTCTCTCATAAACTCCTAGAGAACCCTGATTTGAACTTGCAGAATGTGTACAGCATGTTTTTTTATATAGGAAAGAAGTTCCCCGCCCAGAATGGACTCTGAAAAGCCCTAGTGAATCAGAAATTCACTTGCTCACTCGGACAAACTTCCCTGCACCACTGCAACATCTCTACATTTCCTTGTGACTGTTCCAGCGATCTTCAGGCTGCTGTATGCTTTCTCTGTAAGCTCTAGTGGCTCCCAACAAGCAGTAATATTGCCCCTCGCACCCCCAAACTTTCCTACAAACCAATGTAAATATGCTTGAACAAGCATTAACGTATCACTGGAGCTTGAATGAAATGCATAGGAGCCACAACTCTAATAGTTGTGTTAATCCAGGAGGTTCCATGCAGCCATGCGTCTGCATGGATTGCTCTCTTTTATGTTTTATCATTTTGTGGCTGAATTGTATAAGTTCTACAGTGAAGTTCTGAAAATACAATTGGACATGGAGGAGAGAGAAAAATACTCAGGTGCTGCATTAGCTAATTACTTGTAGAATCAAACAAATTCCTAAATTATCGCCAGTTAAATTGATAATGTATGTTGATGTAAGATTCTAAAGTACCATTTTGGTAGTGAAAAAAGAAAAAGATATGTAATGAGACAAGAGATGAAGCATATATGCAATAATTATTGAATTGGATTAAGCAAGAGCTTCATGATCTGTACCAGATAATTAAGAGAGAGATAACAAATCACATGATACCCCTAAATGAAACATCCAACTGGGTGCAAGAAAAATATCTTAAATATTCTTTCAGCAGGACAGAAATTTGCAAAGATTTCTTTCTTGTTTTCTTAAGATTTTCGTCTTTGGATTCTGATTCAATTCTGAAGCAAAAGAGAAGACATTGATAATGGATAGCTAATATATGTCATTCCTTGAAGTGCCAGCGTCATTAAAATAAAATATCATCATTGATACAATTAATATTTGTGTGCAAATAATGCTATTATATTCTCTTGTTCCTTTTATGGTGTAACCATTCATGGTGATGATGCTTAATTGTTAATGATTTTAGGACTGTCATTCATGTGTAACATTTGGGACTGACTTAAGCTGAAAGAATATTTCCCTGTTGTGAAGAGAGCTGCAGTTGCTGTGATAGTTCTATGGCTAGCCGTGGTTAGACCTTAATTGATAACCTATTTTACAGTGTTTCCTTGTACAGGGTATTAGGACTTGTTAAGACGAGTATGAAATTCAAGTTCTTTACCAGTGATGTCATACCATATTTTCAACGTATGCAGCCCAGAACTGCTACCATTTATTCCTTTTGCGCTTGAGATTTTAGAAATCATGTCAAAACTCTATTATGGAAATGGCTTGGGGCATAATCTGCATTGAAAGTAAAATTAGTCATTTCATGATCCTATATGAATACATCAAGGTCATTTTCCTTCTATGCGATGTTTGCATTAAGAAAGTGGTAGTCAATATTGATATTGTTCAGAAATAATGTATACACCTTCCTGTAGTGGCAAGAAGTTCTTTGAAGTGTGCATTGAGGCTGATTTCACATCAGACTGTCTATTAGCATCTTCTATTCACATCAGACATTCTCCAGCTTAATCCAGTCAAAGATGTGTTTTGTCTTCTAAGAGATCCTTAGCCTTCCCTTCTTCTCAAGGGCATGGTAATTTACAGTCCTGAGTATTGTCTAGTCGTATTGGATGCTGTAATGTTCTTGTATGAAATGAATGGTGCATGTGGCTTAGCATTTTAAGCTGCTTTTCTAAATCCGGTGGAATTTGAGCTGTTGTGACAGGTTTCTGGTTCCCTGGTAAGGGGAAAACATGATGATCCTTTTCACTGTAGCCTGTTTACGTGAATCATTTTTTAATTTTATCAACTAAATAATTTTTTTTTCAATCACAAATCATTCTCATTTCTTTTCTAAATGAAGCCAGGAAACTTGAGCAATCACTGAGCCTATGAACAGCAACCAAAACTATTCATATAGACTTGGTATTATTCTTTGAAACTGCTGGTTTAGTGTTATTCATGGACACTGCTGGCTTAGTGTAGAGGTTTTCAGATTACTTGATTTAATTTAAAATGGCAATTCTGTTGCCATGAAAATTGGTGAGTAAATGTGGTTTTGGTAATCTAAAACTTTATAGCTGTACTTGAATTCTGAAGTTTAGTGCCATGACTACTAGTGAGGTTGTATCTTGTGCATGTCCATTTATTTTAAAAATTAATTGCCCCCCTTTTCCCTTTTGCGTACTTTGCGATGGCATTATTTGATTGAAGTCATTTTCTAAATCCTTGCATATGAATTGGCTGGTTCAGATGGTCTACCTTGAGGACTGGGCTTCAATTGAAAAGGATCACACTAGTTCTTTATCTCATGGAATTGAGGATCTGCAAGCAAGCACTCTTCGTCTTCCAGTTGCCAAAGGGGCAATGGTATGCCTGTGGAAAGTCTTTGAAATTGATATTTAAAATGAGAAACTATTAAACCATTAATTAAATCTACTTTTTTATAGGCAGATATTGAAACTATGAAGGCAGCTGTTTACTCAGCTGTTGATGTGATGCAGGCAATGGGATCCTCTGTTTGTTCTATACTGTCAAGGGTGAGGTTCATACTGCCTGTGTTTATGTCTGTAATGTGGATATCAATTTCATATATGTAGTTGTTCTAGGTTTGTCCTGGTTCTTTTTTTTAGTCCAAGTATTTATTTGTTGGTCTAGCTTTTTGCTTGTTATCTTTTAATCTTGGTACTTATTTGTTCTAAAATTTCTGAAACACCTGCGACGAACAAATAATGAATCAAAAAGAACACAAGATTGATAACAGAGAAACACTTATCAACTAGCAAAGAAAAACTCCTAGTCCAATTTTGGAGACCACCCAAATGGTTTCCACTATAAAGTTAGGTTACAAGATTTGACTGAATTCTCTACGGCACATTGCACGGGATTCGTTCAAACTCTTACTTGACTCCTCGATGCACCTAGATCAAGAGGAAGGACTTTCCGACTCCTCAGAAAGTTCACCTTGGAATCCTCTAAGACTTGCAAAACTCAAAGATGCATAAAATAAGGAGAAAGACTAGGTTCTCTAGAAATTAACTCTCACCTAAAATCTATAATATCTCTCACTCTATATGTTGTCTTTTTATAATGAGTACAGACACATATATATAAATATTGAAGACCTAAACAAAATAGGAAACTAGATCTTCCTTGTGCATGTAGACTATTTCATCAAGTTTCCTTCTTTTTCAAGTTTCCTTTTTCATCAAGTTTCATTCTTCTTCAAGCTTACTTCTTCCCCAAGTTTCTTTCTTGATTAGTTAGGCAGCTCAACAATTTTGGAAACTCTGCAGACTTCTTCATTAAGCTTGGAATTTGATTCCTCATTAAATTAGGAAATAAATTCCATTGCAAATTTAATTTCAATTTGTTTGGATTTGCCACTTTGGGATGTTACATGTTCTAATATATTATGGAAGGTGATTCCTCGGTGTGTGTGTGTGTGTGTGTTTTTTTTTTTTTTAAATAATAACACTTTCATGGATAGATGTATTTACTTTGCCAGGCTAGATGCATTAAAGGAGTGGCTGTGGAGATATTAGGTATATCTAAGCAAGTGATCGTTCTCAAAGGAGATTAGGTGGTGAAAGAAGGCACAAGTGGCAATTAACGCTAAGAGAGTGTGTTATAGGAATTCGCCAATTGTAAGGATGACAGAGCATAGGAAATGTACAAATTAGTTTAAAAAAAGGGCAATTAGAGAAGATAGATAGAAGGCCTTCTGTTATAGGACAAGATGAAAGCAAGTTAGGTTAAGATTGAGAAGAAGAAGAATTAGAAGAAAAGAGGAGGAGGAGAAGAGGAGGAAGAAAGAACGCTGCAGCAGTAGGGAGCAGAATTTTATCAATAATAATTGAATAATCTCTCTGTTAACCCTAATTAGGGTTTGTTATAAACTTAAAAGCCAAAACATAAAGGTCTATGATAAAATAAACGTAATAATAACAAGGCTCAAAACAAATGAGTCCAATAATCTCTAATAAAATAAAGTCAATATTAATAAAGTTCAAAACAAATGAGTTCAAATAATAAATAAAATAACATTAAAAAAATAAATATGTAGACTGATGTTTTCATCAACTCTCCTGGGCTGAGAAGAACTCTACTCCATTGAGTTAAAAACTTACACACTAGTATCTGGTCGCATTTTCCACTTGAAAAAACATTCTCGGAGTTGAAGGAAAATGAGTTCCTCAGCTATGAACACAAATGGACACCGCTGAAGAGGTGGAGGAATTAGAATTGGCATGAAAATATCACCATAACCTGCAAACAATATTTGAGGCCCAAAAATACCTCGACAAGATAACAAGTTCTCTACATTGCAATTTACAATAAAACTCATATCACATGGCAAAGTAAAAAAAATTGAATTGGGATTAGGATCACAAAGGATATAGAATGGCCTAACATTTTCAACATGCAAATTTTAGCAGAACGATATGGGGTAATAAGAAGGTAAAGTCATCAATGAGTTGCATCCGTTAAAAGTCTTTATTCCCATCAGTAACATAAGTAGGAAATTTATAATAATTATTACTCAACCCAATCTTCCATTTAATATCAGCATTATCGAGAAGAGGTGAAATACATGGTTGAGAATAAATGAAGAGTGATGATGCAATTGAACTTGTCAAATTAGAATCCCTTAAAGACGGATGAATGGAAGGAAGCTCAATGATATCGCAAGAATAGTAGTAAGACATGCCACACACGACTTGTAAGAAAAACTGTTTAATGTATGTAAAAATGTCTCTGTTATGTATTAGAAGTGAGAACGCATGCAATTGGATGATCTTACGGAAGAACAACTTGGACATAGACTCAAAGAACTCCCAACTGATGAGGTCACGAAATAGAGCTCTTGAGATGTTTAAATAATATCCCCTAAAAAAAGTAACTATCATCAATGATAAAGTCTATACAATCTTGGCAGTCATTATTCATGATATCATCAAATAAACTAACAAAATCAAGAGAAGATAATGGTGGAACTGAATCAACCACTTCAGACACATTTTGAGGATTTGGTGAATCGTCATGATCAAAGAAGGAATTAACTGTCAAAAGATAAGAATCAATAATAAAATCATAAGTGTCAATAGAAACTATAGGGACACTAGGTCCGAGAGGTGGACAGTGCAACCTAATGATTTCTATGTTAGAAGACAGTATAGAAATATGATGAGTAACCTCAAGAGTGCCACTAAATGAAGCGAATGTAAAAGAGTCTGCTATGGGAGTAGGATATGAAGCCTCCAAATTGTCATTTAGTGGATGAACATATGGAGTTCGATGAAAAGAATGTGAGGCACTAGACACTAGGGAAGGTATATGGGTGAGCATCAGGGGAAACCATCCTGCGACATAGACTCATGAGACTCAAATTCATAATATTTTTCAATCACTAAAGCTTTAGAGTAAACTTCATTTAAGGTCTTATGAGCGTATCGCTTAACCTTCTCACGGATGCAAGGCCTTAGACTAAGGACAAATCTGTTGATGGCACAAAGTTCATTTTGAAAATTAGACAACTTCCTAAGAGTTTTAAATTGATCAAAATACTTATCAACAAAAGAATGCTCCAATTTAAGGTGCATTAACTGAAACCATGCCCTATCCCTAAAACTTTTAGGAACAAAGCGATCGCTCGAGATTTCTTTCATCACGACCCATAGAGTAATGTTGCCAATACTCTCTAGCATAAGTAGTCAATCTTGTTTTGGCTAGATTGTGATAGTAAAAAATGTAATCAATGTCATCTATCCAATCACGAAACTCATGAGTATTGATAATGCCACTAAAATAAGGAGGATCTTTGACATAAGCTTGACGAATAGAACGAAGTTCTACCTTATTACTCCAATATGATTGATTTTCAAACTTCATGGTAAAAAAACAGAAGCAATTTTTTTCTTTTTTTTTTTTTCAAATGCTGATATTAAATAAAACTGAAAAAGAGAGTAATAAAAATTTAAAATCTTAATATGCTTAAAATAGGAATGACGAATTTAATAAATGAAACTCAACAAATAATTTAGGCAAGCAATGGATGAGTGATTTATTTATTTATTTATTTTTATAAGATGGGCAATAATTAACTAATTCAAAGGAAACTAAGAACTAAGATAAATGAAACAAATATGCAAGGTTTAAGTTCAAATTTATGCAATTCACACTGCCATATGATATAAGCATTTATCATAATTAACAATGAGGGAATTGTACCTTAATCCAAACCTTTGCTCCAAACTATGTGAAGTGACCACTTTTGAAATGTCCGAATAGATAGTCGGCTGTCCTGTTGGCTTGGAATCAGCAGAAATATGGTCTAAAAGATTCTGGACAGATTCTGGACGCTGCCAAAAAATCACCGGCCAGTCACCGAAGCTTCGCCGGAGGGAGGCGACACCGGTGGTGGTGTTCGCCGGAGTTGGGTGTCACCGGAAGTTCACGAAAGTGGATTTGCTAAGTTGTTGTCGACGTCACACGAAAGGTTAGGGTTTTAGACTACAATGATGACTAGGGTTTTAGACTATGATGGCGGCTAGGTTTGGAGCTCTCAATAGTGAATAAAATTTTGATTTGAGGAAATTTAGTAATCGAGATTTTACTCTGATACCAAAGTTAATGTAGGACAAGATGAAGCAAGTTGGGTTAAGACTAAGAAGAAGAATAAGAAGAAAAGAAGACGAGAAGAAGAGGAGGAAGAAAGAATGCTGCAGCAGTAGGGAGCAAAATTTTATCAATAATCATGCAATAATAATCTCTCTGTTAACTTTAATTAGGGTTTAACAATAAAGCTCATGGGCCAAAACATAAAGGCCTATAATAAAATAAACTTAATACTAATAAGGTTCAAAATAAATGAGTCCAAATAAGCTCTAATAAAATGAACTTGATATTAATAAAGTTCAAAACAAATTGGTCCAAATAATAAATAAAATAATAATAAAAAGAAATAAATATGTAGATTGATGTGCTCACCACCTTTGATGAACTATATAACAAGTTAGGGACAAAACATGGGTGAGAAAGATATCTATCAATTTGGTCAAATAAAAGAAAGGAAAAATAAGGACTTCTATCAAGCAAAGTGTATAAAAAATTAAACGAAACAATTTTGGTAAAAGAAGAGGATATTAATGACATGTGGATAAGTAATTTTGATAAGTTATTTAATAGTTGTCTTAATCAAAATTTAGAAGATGTTAGTAATCTATCGATGATATAAATGTAAGCTTTACATGTAGGATTAGATTTGTAGAAAGTAAATTATAAAAAAGATGAAAATAGAAAAAACTGTAAGTCTAGGTGGTGTTTCGATTGAAGCTTGGAAGGACCTATAGGATGATGGGATAACTTGGTTGATAAAGTTGTTAAATAGGATTCCCATAAGATGCCTAACAAATGGAAAAAAAACGTCTTAGTGCCTATTTATAAGAAGAAATGGAATATCCAAGAGTATAACAACAAAAAACTGTTAAGTTCAGGTGGTATTTTGATTGAAGCTTGGAAGGACTTATGGGATGTTGGGATAACTTGGTTGACAAAGTTGTTTAATAGGATACCAATAAAATGCCTAATCAATGGGAAAAAAAAGTATCTTAGTGAATATCCAAGACTGTAACAACAAAGCTTTTGGCCAATGCAGTCAGATAAATCCAGCAATTCTTCAACCCATTCCCATAGAAATAGTATTCCCTAACCCATGCATTAGTTGAATCCATTATTTGCAAAGACATATTTAAGGTTTTTGGTGGTGTTGAATCCATCGTCACAAACCAATAATAGAAAATAAGTTGTTTTTCAACGGAACTTTTTGAGCATAACATTAAGAACAGAATTACAAGGTTTTTATCTCTTGATCAGAACTTGTATTTGAAGAAGGTCATGGAACTTCATAGAAATTAAAAACAAGTGAAGTGTATCTTTTTGTTTTTGACCTTAACTTAGTCCTAGCCTCTTATTTTCGGAATGTGGCCACCCTTAAAGCTACATTTTTTTTTTTGGTAATCCGAAACCCACACCGGTTTATCGCAACCCTCAACAAACCGCGTAACCGATGGGTAAACTGAGGAGATATATGCTGCCCCTCATGCATATCTCGCTTAAATTAGGAATTAAACCCATGTGGTCTCTATAGGGAGCATATTCACGAGCCACTCAGGTTAACCCCAGGGGCCGCCTTGAAGCTACATTGTATAGATATTTATATATATTACAGGGTTGGTCTTATCCTAAGAAGCAAGGTTATGAACGTGGGATTTGGATATGGTACAATACTATTGTATGATATGACACGAACAATCTGACATAGTTATTTCAAAGAAAGGACATAGACAAAGCAATGACATGTCAAATAATAAATATTTGTTCAAATAATAAATATTTGTTTTTACATACGTGAAAGCATAACTATTTATTAGTTTATGCTCATTTATCTTTTTTTTATCTCTGTTTTAGAGAAGTTTATCAATAAAAATTTAGGTCTTAAAATTTCTAAAAGTAAAGAAAGAAGAAAGACAATATAAATAAAGAAAGTAGAAGGGATTAATCCATATTGTTTTCATCTTATTATTCACTTTTATTTTTTTTATTTTTTTATTTTTAACTTACTATATGTTTCATGTGTGTGGACACGTGTGTCCCAGGTGCCTGAAGTGTGTCCAATTTTGAAAAGATTAAAACTTATAGGACACAGTTAATGAATATATGATACTTGTATGAGAAGTCTCCAAGCTGCATAGTGTCCGAATGGACATGACATTGAGAATGGCGCATTCCTAAAGGTACCTGTGCTTAACTAATAATCATGAGTCTACAAATAATCATATGACATCGGATGTTAACAACAGGAGTCTACAAATAATCATGAGTCTAATAACTATGCCACTGGGAGGGAAATGGATAATGAAATTAACTGTACTTAACTAATGGCTCGTATGCATCCTACAAAGCCACTGTTATATAGAAAATGATTTTTTGTCAGAAAGATCTGCTAGAATGATGTGGAGACTTTTGAACTTATTACTTTAATTGAAATCACCTCAATATGTACTATAATTGCAAAATTTCCATTGACACATCATTCTAGTAGCTTATTTTAGTAAATTCTTTTGGTAGAATGGCATCACTCTTGTTATATATAGCTTGATGTTAATTCTCTCTGCAATATCTGAAGGTTTTAGAACTCTGTAGTCTTTTGGTTTCCCTTTTTTTTTTTTGAAAGGTGTGTAGTCTTTTGGTTCTTGGAGTGCTTTGTTTTGGTCTTCATGTCCCTTTCTTTTTTTCGCATTATGTGCTCTTATGTAACATATTTCAACCATGTTGAGTTGTTTGACATGTGCCATTCCTCAGCCAGGCCCTTGAAATGCATTTGGTCGCTAGCTAAATACTTGGGCTTTGTTTTATTTGACTATATAGGTTCTTTATATGGAATTGCCGATTGATTTATTTGTCATGCGCATAGTTATCAAAAATCACTGCTACTCATGCAAACCATATTTTGATACACACATTCCAAAACGTGGTACACTAATGTTCTAATACACTAAATTTGACAATCTGCACATAATTACCAGAAATCGCTATTACCCCTACGAAAACATTTTGGTATACATGTTCCAAAACATAGTGCACTAACATTCTAATACAATAAATTTAACAACAATTGTAAAGGACTTTTGAAAATAGTGAATTAATAACAATTGTGTGATCATAACCAATGAGTTTAAGATTTTACAAAAAGTTTATAAGATTTATATCAAATAGAAAGTGCACTTTGTTTCATGAATATTTGCCCTATTTTATTGTCTTAAATATTATTATTTTTAAAAATAATTCATTTTTGTATACCAAAGCATTTCCATAATATGGTGACTCTATAAGAAGCATATTGCCTTTTGTACTGCATTTTAGAGTATAAGCATATAGCGTTCCCATTTAGTTCGATGTACCAAAACGATTCACGTTTTAAATAAGATTTCGTATGTCAAAAATAATATACAGAAGCACTCATACAAACACAAGATATACGTAAAAAACCTCTAACTTGGAAAACATCACAGGACCAAAGTACAAACAATAATACAAGTTGACAAATTTACAACCCAACCCTATCCAAAGTCCCTCTCGTGCATCAGGTGTCAAAATTCACGAACTTGAGGGTGCATCCTCGTACGAATCAAGTCGGATGATTTCATGCCGAGTCCCTATGATATGGTTCTAATAAATACTCGAATGTAGTTCAGAGTGATTACTCTGATTACTAAATACTGCCTTCTGTCTTTTATGTGTAGGTGGAGGGGATGAACTTCCTGGTGTCTGAACTGGCTGATGTGGTCACACAAGAGAAAGCCATGTTGGATGAATGTGAAACTCTACTGGCTTCAACAGCAGCTATGCAGGTCAGAACAAAATTTACATTGCTGTAAACATGATTTAATGCACAAAACCAAAAATCATGTTGGCTGATGAAGTGGTAATATCCTACATTACTATATCTTGTCCTCAGCATTGACTTATGTTTGTGTATGTGGAACGATGTGCCTGATTCTGAGTTACAGCTGGCCAGAGTTGTGTCTGTTGTTAGGCGTAGTCCGAAGATTTATAATCAGAGGAGGCAAAACTACAATTTTTAAGTGAATAGGGATAAAATAGAAAAATAGTGGGAGCAAAAGTGAAAAAATATTAAGAGCAAAAGTGAAATTTTTAAATAAATAAGAGAAAAAAAAGTATTTTAGTGTAATTTTTGAGTTGAGTGGGGACCTCTATTCCATCCACCCATGGACAGACCCATCAAGGGCCCACTGATTTGAAAAATTACATTAAAATTTTATTAATTTTTCTCTTTTATTTTTTTTACGTATATATATCATTATACTTTCTTCCATTGTTATTAAGGTTTTGCCTTCACACTATTTTTACTTTTGTTCCATTTATCTTAAAAATATAATTTTTCCCCCACTAATTAAAAATCCTAGTTCTGCCCCTACGTCCACGCATTTGTTGTGACGAATCAAGGATAAAGGTCGAGATGAGATCAACAAACAATAGAAATATACAAGCACACAAAGTAAAATGCAAGATTTAACGGATTGCTTTATAAAGATTTGCGTGAAGCTTTCAGCTTCAAACTTGTTCAGACCTCCCACTTAAATACCCATATTAGAATGTTATTTAATAGCAAACATCTAACCTAAGAGCTTAAACAATTAGAAAGGGGGACCTCTTTATTATTTATATAGATTTATTTTTTTTTTTTTTAACATGCCCCTCACTTGTGGCCAAACTGACCTTTTTAAACGGCCAAATGTTGCAACCATTGTTTTTTTTTTTTTTTTTTTTTGTTTTTTTTTTGGAGGGTGTTGATCGTGAATTTTGAACTTGGGACTTTTGCCTGCTTAGATATCATATTAGTGTTAGCCAACATCTCATCTAAATGTTTAAACTATTAGTGAGGGAGACAATTTTATTATTCATATTTGTTTGTTTTGTCTCAACAACCCCATTAACAATGGGCAGAGTTCATTCACTCGTAATGAGATTTGCTTGGGTTCTTGACCTCTGCCAAGGTGGGTCAACCCTCCAGTTGCCAACTGAGCTATATAGCTTAGTGGTGCATTATACTTTGCCCCTTATACTTTATCCTAAATCTCACTTTAGGACCTGCATTTTCAATGGCAACAATTAAGCTTTTACACTTGTAATTTGTTGCATTATGTAGGAATTTCCTCTTAAAGACTCGCTTCTATTCACCATGTATTGATCTGTTAATTGATATGCTTATATTCTATTAAGTTATTTGCTTAATGGTTCTTATTTCAATTTTGCATCAAAAGACTCACTTCTATTCACTATGTATTGATCTGTTAGTTGATATGCTTACAAAGTTATTTATTGAATGGTTCCTTGTAGCCTTATTGATAAAGTATATACAATGAATAGAAGTGATCAATTTGACTAGAATATGGGGAGAAAAAATGGATAATTTTATATTTTTAGCCTTTAAAAAAATGGTCACATGATAGGTTAATTAATGGAATTCATTAAATAGGAGTTCAGAAAAAGGTACACGTTGCAACAAATTAATAGAGTGAGGGCTTAACTGTTAGCAAGTCAAGGATGCAAAGTATAATTTATCAGTGAAAAAAATTATAATACAAATTGCACAAGTGACAGCAGTGCCAATTTAGTTTTGTTGCTTAATTGTCTGTGTATTTTTTTTTTTTGTGCCGTAAATTATATATATATATATATGATGGTATATAATGCGATTTTTGTTGGCTTAAATTAAGCAGATAGAGGAGTACAGCCTCAGGACCAATCTCATACAGCTGAAACAAACTTCAGAAAATGGTCAACAACCAACTGGAGCACCTACAAGACTACCCAGAAGCTAAGCTAACACGTTTTGCTTTGCGTTTTCAGCAACAAAGAACAACACTATCTACTTAGGTCTCAGTGATTGTATATTGATCTTTTTGTTCTTTCCTTTTCTTTCTTAATCCTGTTTGGAATATATATATATATATATATTTCAATTCAATTTTTTTCTTCTTTCTTTAGAAAGGAGCTGCTGGTCCTTTTCACATGTAATTTTTGTATCACTCAACCCAAAAATGAAATGCGTCATATGCATGGCAAAGTTCAGCGTAGAAGTGAAGTTCTGCAAGTCTATGCAATCTACTGAGTTATGTTTCATGGAGGGTGCATTTGGTTGGCAGTGGAAATGAGGCAAGCGTGAGGGCGTTAATGAAGTGGATGTGAGAATGAGAATAACTATATTTAGTGTGCATGGGAAATGAGTTTAAGATGGGTAACAAGGTATGTTTGATAGAGTAGAATGAAATAGAATATAAGTAACTATTAATATTACTGCTATATTAAAAAGCACATAATCTACCAAGTAATAAAAATATGAGGGTAATTTGGTACATGTTCCATTTTGGCTCATTCTCTCTTGTGGGAGAATCAGCCATTCCTATGATTCTTTGGACAGAATAGTTTTTTATCCTATAGGAAGAATAGAGAGTGGAATGAGTATGGTATTTCATACTTCAAGAGTGTGACTAAACAAGATGATGAAATATTCATGCTCATGCTCATTCCAACTTTATTCTATCCAATCAAATATTATAATGTTCTTTGAATGATTTATATTTAGCACTCTTGCACAAATTAAAAGAAAATTAGTTTCATTTATTTGCTTGTTTGTTTAATTTTATGTATCTATCTTTTTCCCTTTTTGTCTTTTCATTTGTTAGGCAAATAATTTGCAAGATTTTGGCATTTGAATAACTATTTACACTAGAAGGCAATCGTGAAAGTCTAACTTTCAATTTTGGAGAAATTTGTTCAATCTTCCTTTCCTTTATTTCAACTACTCACTAAATTGGTAATTTTGTTAAAAAAAAAATTATGAATGGGTAAATTATATTTTACCTTTCGTACAATAATCAATATTCAATAATTGTAGTTAAGTTGCAACGCATCCTCTTCGTACATGCAAATATATATATTTACTTCAATCTCAATAAGGGTGTTTAATAGTTGAGATAATAAATTTAACATAAGTTTTCTCTCTTTTAAGTTAATCTAAACTTACTTAGCAACAGAATTAGAAATTTATTAGGGGGAACTAATTCCTATAAATTTTAATATTTCTCCCCAATATCAAAAATACAATTTTAGAATTAAGTAATCTATTTAAGGATCATGAGTTTAAAAAATTAAGTAAATATATGGAATTCATTTATGAACTTGTTTAAAATTTGTTCTATTGATTAGATTAAACTATTAATAACTAACTCAGGAATCAAGTCCTATATCTTATTAATGACTTAATTCAAGAATCAATTCTCCTGTACTATTAATGGTTCAAAATAAAATCGTTGGGTGGCTATTTTGAAATATATATCTATATATATATATATATATATTTAAATACACCTATACAATATATATATAGATATGTTTTCTTTAATATTAGCCCCCCATTGTCATAGGTAGGTCGATCCCTAAACTTACTGATTGTGGCCTTGCCTTTAAAATGAACATGATTTATTTGTATCATTTTACCAAACCTAACAATGTGTCTACTGACTTCCACTCATTTTAATCTCCAGTACGATGGTGACACTTCGTCAAGGTAAATGCTAAAATGGTGGGGTATCATTTGCCGGTGGAGAAGCGAGAACGTCTATTGATGGCTTGCACAATAGGCGCAGACGCTCTTCATCCAAACTAATCTCCTTCCCAGTCATTAGGCTCGGTTTGGAAATGAAAAGTTTTTGTTTTTGTTTTTTTTTTTAATGCTGATGGCTTTATTTTTTTAATTTGTATTTTTTATAAATATGCAAAATATATTTTAAATAAAAAATTAATAATTATTAATTTTAATTAATAAAAATAAAATAGAGTATAAGGAATTATTTATGAAATATAAATAGATTTACCTGAAATAAAATACTAGCAAATATAAGACTTTGCTTGGAAGCACAACTTTGTGCAAAATCAGCCAAAAGTTGCAAAGTTAGTGTTTGCAAGGTTAGTGTTTGACAAAACACCAACTTTGTTACTTTTCTTTTTTATTAAAATAATTTACTTTACTTAAAAGTTATCAAAATTTTTCTAAACACACAAAAATTACTAAAAATTATAACAAATTGTTAAAAGTTACCAAAAACTTTTAAAATTATCAAAAATTTTACCAAACATTTAAAGTTGCTAAAAAGTTACTAAAAATTATTAAAAATTATTATTTCATTCACCAAATATACCAGAAATTACAACTAGTAGATTTTCATAAAAACTGTCAAAAATTATTAAAACTTGTGCCTTCAAACACTCTCATATTGTTATTTAGGATGTGTTTTGAGTGATAAAAAGTGAAATAAAATAAGATAAAAATAAAATAAGTTATAAATTCGTAATTCGTATAATAAGATAAAAAGTGAATAATTTTTAAAAATTTTCAGAAATTTTCAAAGTATTTTAACAAACTAAACACAAGCTTAATATGATTTTTTTTATTTTTGGTTGAAAATTTTTTGGCAATTCCAAACCACCACATCTTTGTTAAGTAGAAGGTGAGTTACAATAATTATTGGAATCTCCGAAACAGATGAGTTGCAGATGCGTAGCAAGTTCACCCCGTGATCGGAACTTCTTTCTGAACCTCATCAACAAGGCCACCTCTCTCTCTCAACTCAGCCAAACGCACGCCCAAATCATCCTTAACGGTCTTCATGACGACCTCGCAACGGTCACCAAGCTCACCCAAAAGCTCTCGGACATCAACTGCATAGACCACGCAAGTCTCCTCTGCTCCACATTCGCCAAACCTGACCTATTCCTTTACAATGTCCTCATCAGAGGCTTC